>LPNX010570934.1:69383-87080 GCA_001517045.1 Pseudotsuga menziesii
GGCATATTTTCAAGGTTCATGCATAAACCTTGTGAAGGACGCTGGTCAGCTGCAAAGAGGGTTCTAAGATACTTGAAAGGGACTCAAGACGTTGGACTCAAGTACTCTAAAGTGGATGACTTCAAACTTATTGGGTACTCAGACTCAGATTTTGATGGCGATAAGGAGACAGGAGTATCAACTTCTGGATACACTATGAGTCTTGGATCAGCAGCTGTTTCATGGATATCACGCAAACAGTCAGTTCCAGCAGATTCAACAACCGAAGCAGAATATGTGGCTGGAGCTGAAGCAAAAAAAGAAATAGTATGGCTCAGGAAGATACTTGAAGATTTGCAAGAAAAACAAGAGAACTCCACTCCATTGTTGGTCGACAATACTTCTGCAATCAAGCTGGCTAAGAATCCTAGATTCCATGATCGAACCAAACACATCAACACAAAGTATCATTTGATTCGACATCATGTAGAGGCCAAGACAGTCCATCTTCGACATTGTTCCACAAATGATAAAGTTGCAGACATCTTCACCAAAGCGCTTGGACGAGAAAAGTTTGAAAGATTCAGAAACATGCTCGGACTTACGAACACCCCTTCGGATTAAGAGGGGGATTGTTAGAATAATCCGTCAGGATTATTGTAAATAAATAATAAATAGGAATATGAATAGATAGGAAGGCGAAAAGGCTAGTAATCAACCGCCTCATTGTAATCTATAAATTAATGTTTTAGCCATGAATAGAGATCGAATCGGGAGTTATTACCAACAATCTTTATAAATCTAAGCAATTTGTTGAACAAGGGTGCAAGTTTAGACATAATTATCCCCTTACTTTGGGGGATTTTGTTTCGGGTCTTTAATTACATCATTATGGACTATTTCATCATGTTTTCTAGGATTATTGAGAGGTAATGAAGTACAAATATGGTCTATTGGTTTTACCATGTTTTCAACAAAAGCATCAAATATCTAATCTAAAGTCCTAATGTGTTGACTCAATTTTTATTCAACACAGGTCACAAATCTTCCTTTGGAGTAGGTGCCATAAATTTAAGCAGGTTCAATGTCTAGAACCTTACCACATGGTGGCTCTTATATTAAACCTTTACATCTTGATTTGCTCACTCAACACAAACTATAGGTTGTTTTCTCATTCAAAACAAACTATAAGTTGTTGATTATTTCTTATGGATACAAGAAGCATAAAGGAAGCATTAGGATTATTTTATAAGTAGTTGTTATATCTTATAAATATAAGAAGCATAAAAGTTGAATTAAGATATAAATGTAAGAAGCATAAAAGCTTAATTAAGATATAAATATAAGAAGCATAAAAACTAAATTAAGATTCTTTTATAAGAGGTGTTGTTTTTTTAAAGTTCCTTGACACCTATATAATTTCATCTTCTACAAATTTTATATATTATTATATATAATATATTTTTTCAAAGTTTTAAAATATATATATATATATATATATATATATATATATATATATATAGATAGATAGATAGATAGATATAATTTACATGAGGTAGCATTCCATTTATTTAACTATTTTTAATAATTATGAAGCTACAATTTATAAAAAGTTGGGAAAACCATGAAATCTCTTATAAAGTGAGAGAAAGGAGATATCCCACTGATTCACAATAATTCATTTGGAGGTTTCTTTTATTTCATTTACTGGTGGGATGATGCACAATCATGGACTCCTTTAAAGACACTTTAGATGCCACATAATACTAGAATAAACGGAAAACTCTGACTTTAGGTGACAATTAGGGGTACTTCCCTAACTTATTTGAAGATGAAGTAAAAAGAGAAAATATAGGAAATTGAATCAGCTTTCATAATATATAGCATTTATGCAGAGAAAATGTGTGTAAATGATTATAAAATTAGTTTCCGTGAAAGTGGGTTTTTAAATTTTTAGCACATCTTAACATATATGTTTGTGTGGGTGCAGCAATATATGAGTTAAATGATGTCAATTTGGGATAAAATCTTGCACACATATAAAGGACATATGGGCCTAGTGAAACACTATTTATTCAGAATTTTTCATGAATTATTTTTTTTATTATTAATTATTGAAGTCACAAAAACTTGAAATTAAAACCTTATGTGCGGGTGCAACACTTTAGGGGCAGAAATTAATGAAATCCTTGATTTCTAAATATAAGATCGTAGAGCTTGATCTCGTCTAGTGCAGCATATAGTTTTATTGGGAAGTGGCAATGGAAATCAAAAGTTATATAACAAACAATCGATGTATGTATTTTCGAAAACTAACATGCATCATTTAGAAAAATAATTATAAATAAATAAAACATAGTTTTGAAGGAAAAAATTACATATTCAGAATCGTAAGATCGTACTCTACAATATCCTCGATTTTCATAAAAAAATATTGTGTATGTCATAGCAAAACATGCCATCTAAACTAAGCATATTGATAAAGTTCTAAAAGACAAGCAATAGCTCTGGTTTATTTGTCCTAGCCAATAGGTTCGGTAGTCCGAAGCTATCTCCGAACCTAGTGCCAAACCTTATTCCCGCCAATTATTTTAATTTTAAAATAATGCATATGTGTTATAGCTTATTCATATCGCATATGCGACATGATAAAGCTATAATGCATATGTGTTTTGTCTTAACTAATTTGGTACGAGAGTAAAAAATAGTAATGGCATCCTTATCCGATTATAATACCATCTAGACAACACTATGATGGACACAAATAATTCCTCTTTTTAACAGTGAACGAAGCCATGGGCTGTGCTTCCAATAAAATAGGGCGGTGAACGAAGCCATGGGCTGTTCATCATCACCATCATCATCATCCTCATCATCATCATCACCACCCTCATCCTCATCATCATCATCATCATAATCACCCTCATCCTCATCGTCATCATCATAGTCATCATCCTCCTCCTCATCATCATCATCATCATTGTTCATCATCATCGTCGTCATCATCATCATCATCATCACCATCATCATCCTCATTGTCATCATCCTCATCATCATCACCATCCTCATCATCATCATCCTCATCCTCATCCTCATCCTCAACCTCATCCTCCTCCTCCTCCTCCCCTTCCTCCTCATCATCATCACCCTCATCCTCATCATCATCATCATGGTCATCATCGTCATCGTCATCACCCTCATCCTCATCATCATCATCATAGTCATCATCCTCCTCATCATCACCATCACTGTTCATCATCTTCTTCATCATCACCCTCATCCTTGTCATCATCATCACCCTCATACTCATCATCACCATCATGGTCATCATCATCATCATCATCATCATCATCATCACCCTCATCCTCATCATCATCATCATCATCATCCTCATCAGCTTCATCATGGTCATCATCATCATCATCACCCTCATCCTCATCATCATCATCATCATCATCATCATCCTCATTAGCTTCATCATGGTCATCATCATCATCATCATCATCATCACCCTCATCCTCATCATCATCATCATAGTCATCATCCTCCTCATCATCACCATCATTGTTAATCATCATCACTCTCATCCTCATCATCATCACCATCACCCTCATCATCATCATAATCATCATCATCATCACCCTCATCATCATCATCATCATCACCCTCATCCTCATCATCATCATCATCATCATCACCCTCATCCTCATCATCATCCTCATCCTCATCATCCTCATCATCATCACCCTCATCCTCATCCTCATCATCATAGTCGTCACCATCATCATCATCTTCATCAACACCTTCATCCTCATCATCATCACCATCCTCATCATCATCATCATAATCCTCATCCTCATCCTCATCATCATCATCACCCTCATCCTCATCATCATCATCATGGTCATCATCATCACCCTCATCCTCATCATCATCATCATAGTCATCATCCTCCTCATCATCACCATCATTTTTCATCATCACCATCATTGTTCATCATCATATTCATCGTCACCATCATCCTCATCATCATCACCATCATTGTTCATCATCATATTCATCGTCACCATCATCCTCATCATCATCACCATCCTCATCATCATCATTATCATCATCATCATCATCATCATCATCATGGTCATCATCATCATCATCATCATCATCATCATCCTCATTCTCATCATCATCATCATAGTCATCATCCTCCTCATCATCACCATCATTGTTCATCATCATCTTCATAAGCATAGATAAATGTAAATTACATATATTCAATGAGCACTAAATCGCATATGTGATATATCCCATATGCACTAAATCGCATATTCGATATATCCCATATGCACTAAATCTCATATGCGTTTCGGAGAACATGTAGAAAACCTGCCCGTTCATTAAAAAGAATTGTATCAATATCGCATATGCGATATATCGGAGGTGCGTTATATCGCATATGCGATATGCGTTTTATACAAAATGTTGGGTGGTGTGCTGTGGGCTAGGTTTACTGTATCAAAAGACATAATTCGTCTGAACCCACACAAAGAGAATTGTTCAACATGCAATTTTTTATCATTACTTACATAATTCCATAGTTTTGTACAGGTTTGGGTGGATTTCAATGGGGAATGTACGTAATAGAGGACGAAAGTCAGCAAGGAAGGTGCTTACAACAGAAGAAGCAGAAAATAAAAAAGGAAAAAAGAGGGAAGATTCAAGAAATCATCTGCATTCATTACATGAGAAAATAGTTCCCATTCCCCCTCAACAGATACCTGATGTAGAGGCTGAGGAATATAATGCAACATTAAAGGAAGCTGGTTATACGAAAGTTGATATTATTGATCCATTAGTAAACGAACAATCTTGTGAAGAGTTCAATAATTATGTTACTCCCGATGCAAATGTGACTTAGCAACAACCATGTTTGGTGGTTCAATATCCTAATCGAAGTTGTGAGCCTGTAGCGGATGTAAATGTCGCTCCATCATTTCAAATGGCAACAAATTATTTTATGTTTTGAGGATAGCAGTTCAAATTTGAAATTTTAATGGATCGAAACTCCACTTCAACCTTCTTCTTCATGTGCGCAAAACCCTTATTCAGAATTTCATGACGTCATAAGAGTTTGTAGGGAGCCTATGTGGCAGTTAACTTGTGACCTATCAGTATTCATAAACCACAAGTCAAAAAACTTTCAACAAATCCTTAGCTACAGACTTCAGTCAAAATCCATAGGAAACCACTACTACATGGAAGTTTATTTTAGGATAATTAAACATGTTCATGGATATGGCAACTCGCAGTGCTCCTGATGTTAAATCTCAACCTCTCTCATAAGTTGGTAACCCTCAATCAAAGGAGGCTTACTACATTGAATGTTATTGAAAGGTTTTTTATTCCAGTAATGACATCACTGATGTGAAGATTAGCAATGAAGATTTTATGTAATGACATCGCTGATGTGAAGATTAGCAATGAAGATTTTATGAAGTACGATGTACACTAATGGATATGACTTGATTGGATGGCTAATGGAAATGAAGATTTTATGAAGTAGTTTCAAAATCGATGTAGATCGTCATCGCGACACCATGTGACTTGATTGAATGGGTAACTCATTTATTTTTTATAATGCCACTTATTGCTTTGTAGACGTATTCAAATTTTGCAAAGGAAGACTCAACTTTGAGTAGTTGCGTGTACAAGTGGTCATGGCAGACTGCGGTTGATGTGATTCAAAGGTTCCCATGAGACTTTAATGGCGGGCACCTCCCAGTATACAGCTCAGCATGAATCAATGCTGGGTGGTATATAAACTGGCATATAAAAGTTGGTTCCATCGAAAATTAATAATGAATAATTACATTGCTAAAAGTAACTGACATGATTAAAGAGGATATGATTGATATATTTCGTGTGATTTCCTCATTCAGAAAGATGGGCAACTTGCAAGTTCCAAGTATGGACATCCATGGATATAGTCTTTTACCTTCTTGGGTGACAATTAACGAAAAAGTTGCTGTCAAATCCAAGTAACTCTCTTTGCCGGGCCGTCGTTGCTAATGAATGTAAGGCACAGAGGCTGCGCAGGGTAATCATTCCTCACCATTGTCATTAACGCGCCTCGTCCATCCTCCTATATCAAATATTTAGTTATGACCTAATGAGCCAGTTTAATACTCCAGGCCGCTGGTATTAGAGACCCCTCTACAAATCTTTCATGTAAGTCTTGTTGTTTTATTTTACCATTTTAATCCGATCGTTCATGAAATCAAAAAATGATCTTCTTAGTCAATCCAATTTAGGAATTTTTTTGCAGTAGCAATACGGATATGGATATGTTGTTGTTAATAAAAAGTTGGTTTATTGTGGGACAGGTACCGTCCAGGTGACATTAATACTTCAGTCACTTTCTTCAACTAGAGGTATTTTACAATCTTTTTTATTATGAAATGGGGATTGTAGGGGGTAGCTGCAGAGCTTTGTAGATAGAACACGATTTTTGGTGGAGGGTTCCAAACTTCAGATCCCCTTCCCCTCCCACCAAAATCTGTCTCCCAACCACATAATCCAAGTATTGTGTTATTCAAAATCCAGCTTCTTGTGTTGCAGGTACCGTCCAAGTAGTGGTAACATTGAAGTCAGTTTCTTCTAGCAAAGGTAGGAATCCACGTTCCTTCTTAATCATTATTTTAACCAGTGATAACCATGAATTTTTATTAAATCACACATAACCATACCTACATGAAAGTATTAGTAAAGTTTGCAACTGGGACTCATATATATGTAGCTTCACAATTGAATTCTTTCATTTTTTTTCTATAAATATTGCATGCATGTTATTATACATGGGTTTGTAATATTATTATTCATGTTTATTTTTTCATATAGATGATATAATGTTCCTGTCAATATTGAGTTGTTTGGCATAGGTTACAAAATTGCAAATAAAATAAAATTTGTGGTAATTGTTATGGTCACTTTATTCAATTATAATTATTAAGTTATAAAACTTGTTTGGAAGACATTGTAATTCTCTTAACATTTCAGAGTTCCGTGGATGTTAATCTTTTTAACCAAATTTTCTATATTAACTAAAAAAAATTGCAAAGATCATAGTATGTTATCTGCTGTTATCTCTTGGGGTATATGGAAAGTAAGAAATTTCATTGTTTTTAAAGTAAGAAATTGAATATTGATCACATTCCTATGTTGATAATAGGATTGTACACAGAATGTTTGTTGTTGTAGAGGTTAAAAAATCTAAATAAAGTTAGGCCTGTGGTGGAGCTGCCTTATCTCATGTTCTTATAAGATGTATATTATAAGATGTATATTTGGTTTCATGTTCTTATAAGATGTATATTTGGTTTCTTTCAAATAAAGTTAGGCGAGGCTATGCGACTCCTTTTTAAATGACCGATGAAGGAATACTCACTCCAATTTTGGCATTTTCATGGTGTAGTCACACATATAGCCAAATAGAGATGGTGTGATAGAAAAAGAAATAAATGAAACTTGAACTAGGGTTTTCGTTTGGTTGTTTCTCCTTGGTAAAAAACCTATGTGAAAATACATGTAGAAAGTTACAAATGTCGATAGTTTGTCAAGAAATGGGTTTCCCATCAAGGAGGAATTGGAAACAAATGCAATACATAGGCTTCTTGTGTGGTTTGGTATTGAGGTGGTTTTCTTCCAGAAACTACCTCCTTAAGTGCCATTGTTGTTACACAGTAGTGTTATTGCTTGGCTGATTATCTTAGAAAAGTGATTCCCAGACGAGCTCCACCATCACCTGTGCTAGAAAAAATGGTAATATTAAAAGGACTTGTTGATTAAAATCAAGAAAAAACTCTATTGTCTTAATTATTTTGTACACATTATGCTACCTATTACTTTCCATGCATATACACATAATGTTACCTATTACACATAATGTTAGCTATTACTTTCTTAAATGCGATATATGCGTTTTGTAAATGTTAAATATCGCATATGCAATATTTAACATTTAGAAAATGCATATGCGATACTTCCCTACGAACCTTAGCCTTGTGTTTGGGCTCGGGTTATTCCGAACGTACCATCAATAACGCATATGCGTTCTTGATTTGCACTTCGGAAGTGCGTTTCTGATTTCTTAAGTGGCACTAAAAAGTGGAACCAACTTCATGCGAGCACCCTGGTAATGTAAGAAGAGGATCCATTCATTCCATTGCAATCTTTTCCACTACAATCTTTTGGCTTGATTGTCATTGATGGTGAATAAAAACAATTGTTGTATTTATTAATAATGTTTAAAATATGAGATCTAAAAATGTATTATTTAAATTGTTTAAACAAAAATGGTTAACTTGATTTCAGATTTAATTTTATTTTAAGAAATTATTTTATTGGTTATTTCATAATAAATATTATATATTACAATAACATTATACATTATTATATTGCAATCACATTATGGAAATAATAAAAAAATTAATAATAGTAATAATAATGATAGATAACTATAAACATTACACAATTTGGAGTTTTAACTCACTTCCGCTCCAAAAACTGTTGTGTAAAACTAGACTCTCCTCTGCTCCAAAACTTGTTGAGTGAAAATAGAAGTGTGTCACTAAACTACACTTAGCTAAACTTTCGCTTAGGAAAAGATATGGTTGTTGGTGCAAAATTTAGTGGTCGGGTTTGAGCTATATGCTTTTTCCACCAAGAAACTCCCATTGATAAAAGATTGTTGAAAATGCTAATAGTCAGGATTGAAAAAAAAATGATAATAGTCAGACTTAGTGATAAGCAATCCCAAATTTGATTAACCATCCATGAATTATCAAAACAAAAAATTAAATAGTCCCACGGAGAAATACAAACCACTCTCAAACCACTCTCAGTTGTTATCATGCCATAGTTATTTTTTTAATAACTATTAGCTACTGTAGAAATTAACATGCACCAAACTTAATTCATAAATTATGAATTAATGATTCATGAATACTATTAAGCATATTCCAGCGATAATCAAATCTGGCCCTTGAATTTTAGAAAATTGTAAAAACTTGAAATCCCCCACCCAATGTTGAAATACAGATGATCGCAGTAATTATGACACATTATCATGTATCCCCTTAGACCACATCCAGTGTGTCTACTTATCATGGGGTTAAAAAATAAAATAGAATAAAGACGGTTAAAAAATAAAATAGAATAAAGTGGACCATTTTTGTAAGTTCCACCCAATTGACTAGATCTACGATGTCTATGTGTCATGATTCTAAATTGGCTAGATTTATTTTTTATTTTTTATTGTTCAAACTACATTTTTTTATATTTAAAGATAGATTAATTACTTATATATTTATTTTCCACTATTATTATACAATCTCAACATTTTATATTTGTGATTCTAGCAATTCAACTTATTTTTAAGAAAAAAATATTTAAAAAAAAACTAAAAAACCAAATCATCTCATCTTTAAATTAATTAGAAATCTTAAGCTAATTGAAAGAGGAAGTGGTCTAGGCATTAATCAAGAAGCAAGAAAGCTTGCTAAAGGATAATTAAGAAACACATCATCATATAATATTATTTTTATTTCTATTTTTAATGTGGAAGTCCATCTCTTTTACAAATAAACCTTCCAATTGTGAATACAGAAACAAAACCACCAAAATTATAAAATTTATATACTAAACTTTTATAAAATTATAAATTAACATAAATTTATAACAGTTAAAAATATAAACTAATTATTAAAAAATTATTAAAAAATTATTTTATTTTAAAAAATATTTTTTTATAATAATTACTTTAATTTATAAAATTTACAAAATTTTAATACACAAAATAGTTACATAGTGCATATTAGTTCAAAGTGAAAATATCTACAAATACATGGATCTGTGCTTTGGGGTTTAGAATGAACGCAACTTAAAATTAAACAAGCAGAGTCAGCTTCCACAAAAATAAGGCAGAGGAATTACATATATAGACCAGGGCTATCGAATTTAGTAGGATTATGCTCGACATCTAGGGTAGCAGAATTTGAGGGCAGACAATAAATATGTAAACAATATGGCCATGACGCAAGAGAGCCGCCAACACTGGAGGAGCTAAATTCCAAAAACTACGTCATCTTCTCTCTCTGCCAATCAAATTTTAAACATAATGCACAACACAATCATATCCAATAAGATGTAAGATAAATTTTATAATTTTAAAAATAGTTAAATTTTTTATTTCTAAGATTAATTTTAAACATTAAGTAATAAAAAAAAAACGCGACTTGTACAAATGGATTAATCCTTCGAAACCATTCATATATGTCAGGGTGACATAAAAAATTAATTTTATAAATGTAACTCTGATGAATAAATAAATAAAATCATTTTTTTAAAACTTAAAGGTTATGAAAATATAAAATTCATATCCATATTATTATCAAACTAATCAAATAGAATATCTACTAGTAAGTCATTAAAATGTAAAATTTACAACCATATTATTATCAAAGTAGCCAAATAGAATATCTACTTTCAAGTCAATTTAAGTGTGTTCTAATTTTATTTCAAGTGTGTTCTAATTTTATTAATGAGAGGAAATTCCAAAAAAAAATTAATTGATCTTTTAAATAAAAAATAACAAATTTTATAATATAATTTTATAAAAAAAAATTAAATACAAAATTAATTGATCTTTTAAATTAAAAATAACAATTTACAATATAATTTTATAAAAAAAATTAAATATAATGAAAACATTTTTAATTTAAATATCTATTTTTCTAAACTTATTATAATAATTATAAATACATTTTTTATGGATTTATAATTAATTAAATTATTAAAATTAAAGATCATATATTCGATTTTTGCTGCCTTATAAACTTCGATGATGCTTTCTATATATTTAGAAAGAAAATAATCTAAAGAAAAACAATTTCTTTCTCAATATTTTAAAAATGTTTAAAAAATGAAACTTAATTTTTCAGCTATATGATGTTACTCATAAATTTCAATTTGTTCTAGATATTTAGTTTATTTGTTAGATATTTTGGATTTTTCTATATTTTTTTTATTAGAATTCTACTAATTGTTTTTACAAAATCTAAATTTTGAAGTGTCCAAATCATGTTTTTGAATGCATAAATAGATTCAACATTCTCAAATACGCCCACAGCACTAAAATTATGCAAGTTTAACAAATATTATATGCCTTTTAAATAATTAATCTAAAATTTCTACCGTATTATGTGAAAAACAAGCCAGGAAAAAGGAAACCATAAAATGTTGAAAACCTATAACATTTAGACTAGTGCAAGGGATTAATCTATTTTTTAGATGTTTTAAATTTTTCGATGATTTTTTTTTATCAGAATCTAACTAATGTTTTTTACAAAAGTTGAATTTTCAAGTGCCCAAATCATGTTTTTGAATGTATGAATGGATTCACCATCCTCAAATACACATAGGGCACTAAAAGTATGCAAGTTTAATAAATATTATATGCTTTTTCAACAGTTGCTCTATGTAAAACAAATGGCTAATCCTTGAATTTAGTGGGCATACAATTAAAAATAACATTTTTTATTAAATAACTATTTTAATTTAATATGAAATTAAATAATTATTTTATGTTAATATGAAATTATAAAAAAAGATCATTCAATCAAATGTTTCCATAGATCATCCACGATACACCAGTCATCCCAACACGGTACATTATAAATTGGGGCATATAGAGACATCAAGATACTCCAACCATGTTAAATGTTCAACACCTTCCACCTTTTCTAATTTGTTGGAAATATTAATTATTCGCTGATCCATAATCAAATCAGCCGACTCTGTCAGAGTCCGTAGCAGGTTGTTGAAGCTAAGTTTCTAGGTAGAGAGTAATTGTAGTCTTTAAATGTTAAGTCGGCTAGTCGGCAGAAATTATCTATATGAAGGATGAATTTGTAAATCTAAATATAGAGACAGAAAAGCAGAATAGAAGACAGAAGAAAAGTGTGGCGAAGAAGAAGAAGGAAAACTCACTGAAGAGTTTGAAGCTCAAGCTTCTGTGTTTTTTTACCTAGTTTGTATTTACGGCTATAAGTTTTGTTAAGCTATCACATGAAATACAAATCTTTAAGTTTATGGTTGAATGAATGTTTTAGATAGCCCCGCATCTTCTCCATATTTACCTGAGTGAATGTTGTTTACATTTACTGTGAGTGAAAAACACAAAGAATTCATAATTATTTCACTGTGTAAAAGTTCCTAGTTTCAGGCCCATAGGTTCCACAAAAATCTTGTTTATTATTTTCTTATATGATATTGTGAGTGATTCACAATATAGTTGTGTCACAGTTAATCCTAGGTTACCACAGTGAAAAGTGTTTTTCATATTCCTAAGTCCTTAGACTAGGAAATATAAAGTTATTGCGTAGAAGTGAAAACTTGTTCGCACATGAGTTAGTCGCAACCAAATTCATGTCGTAGTAAAATCCGGCCGAAGCCTAAGTAAAAGTGTGTGGAGGTGAAAATTCCACGTAGTTACTCCATCGCAGTAACTCTCGCACAGTAATTTCTTCATGCAGTAAATTTCGCTGGAAGGAAATTGAGTTCGCAAGTTTTGAAAAAGTAAAAGGAGAAAACAAAAGGTTGTGATGTGTGGTAACTTAAGTCAATTGTCGTGGCCACCATTTTCCTGAGATCTGGTATCAGAGCTAGTTTAGGAAAGAAGTCTTGTCCTAAAAGGGAAAAAGTAATTTTCTAAGGAAAGTTAAAAATTAAAAAAACGGCTTCTACTTCCGGTTCAAATATGTCGAGTTTACAAACTCTGATTTTTACTGGAAAGAATTATGAATATTATGAATATTGGTCTCTAACAATGAAGGCTTTGTTTAGAGGTCAAGATGTTTGGGACATTGTCTAGAATGGTTATGCAGAACCAGCAGATCAAATGGCATATAATAATTTCTCACAATATGAGAAAGATATCCTGAGGGAACAGAGGAAGAAAGATGGAAAAGCTTTGTTCTACATACATCAAGCCATGCATGAAAGCATACTCCCAAGAGTAGCAGCAACAATTACTGCAAAGTAGGCATGGGACACATTGGGGACAACTTACCAAGGTTTGGATAAGGTATAGACTTCAAAGCTGCAAATTCTGAGAAGAGATTTCGAATCTCTGTCCATGAAAGATTCAGAGTCAGTAGACTCATTTTATACCAGAGTTGTTGGTTTGATAAATGAACTGAAATCTCATGGAGAAACCATAACAGACCAAAGGGTGGTTGAGAAAATTCTTAGAAGTCTTCCCCCAAGATTTGAAAACTTGGTTGAAACCTTGGAAGAACACACAGACATGACAACGTTTACTATTGATGAGCTGCAAGGTTCACTCATCAATCATGAACACAAGCTCAGCAAAACTCAAACATCATTGGAAGGTGCATTCGCAGCATAGTCATCTATAAGCCATGGAAGAGGCAGGGGGAGAAATAATTTCAGAGGAAGAGGAAGAAACTTCTCAAGAGGAGGACGCAGTAGTAGTCCTGTAGATGTTGCTGGTAGAGGACAGAATCAGAACACAAGTCATCCAAGTGGTCACAGGTTTGATAAATCAAAGATTCAATGTCATTACTGTAAAAAATTTGGTCATTATGCATATGAATGTAGGAAGAAGCAATATGACCAAGGAAAGCAAAGCCAGAATCAGTCGATGAACACCAGCATTTCGTCAAGCGCAATGTTGATGGCATGCGCATCCCCAATTGAATGCAATACCATCCAAGAAAGTCCGTCTGACATATGGTATTTAGATTCAGGCTGCAGCAATCATATGACTGGTAATTTAAATTTATTTTTTAGTCTAGATAATTCAGTTCAAATTGATGTTACACTTGGAAATAATGTCTAAGCCACTGTTTTGGGAAAAGGTACTATTAGTTTTTAAACAAAAAGGGGGAGCATAAGTATATGCCTGATGTTTACCATGTAGAAGGTCTGAAGCATAATTTACTGAGTATTGGACAGTTGATATAGAAAGGTTAAAGAGTTTATATGGAAGATAATCACTCTGTGATTAAAGATGTACGTCCAAGAAACCAGCTGATAGCAAGAGTGCCAATGACAAGCAATCACTTGTTTCCATTGAGGATAGTTCCAGACAATACAGAAGCTGCATTCAAGGTAGAAAGTAAAGAAGAAGTTCTTTGCTGTGACAAGAAAGAAAATGATAGCACTAATTTTCAGGATGCATTTCAAAAAGAAGTTTAGGACGATTCCTGGCTATGGCATTTCAGATTTGGACATTTGAATTTTGGTGGACTGAAGTTGTGGATTTCCATTAATCGAAAAACCAGACAGAGTTTGTGAAGGCTGCATTTTTGGCAAGCAGCATAGAGAGACTTTTCCAGTTGGAAAGTCATACAGAGCGCGCACACCACTTGAGATTGTGCACTCTAATATTTGTGGTCCAATGCAGACAACGTCCATTGGTGGCTGCAAGTATTTTCTTACTTTTATTGATGACTACTTAAGAAAAACATTGGTATATTTTTTGAAACATAAATCTAATGCATTTAGTTGTTTTTAGCAGTTCAAGGCACTCGTGGAGAACCATAGTGGGCACCATATAAAAATCCTAAGAATGGATAGAGGCGGTGAATATGTTTCAAACAAATTTCTAAATTTCTGCAAAACTCATGGCATACAGAAGCAATTCACTGTGCGGTATACACCTCAGCAGAATGGTGTCGCAGAGAGAAAGAACAGAACCATTATGGAAATGGAGGGCAACATGATAGCAGCCAAGCATTTGCCAAATGAATATTGGGGTGAAGCAGTTGCAACTGCCATATACATTATGAATCGATATCTGATAAAGAGCGTGAAGAACAAGATTCCTCAAGAAGCATGGACAGGTATGAATCATAGTGTTTCTCATTTAAAAGTTTCTGGTTGTGTCACATATGCTCATGTGCTAGATGAGCTAAGAAAGAAATTAGACAATAAGGCACAAAAATGTATTTTTATTGGTTATTTTGAAGACACAAAAGCATACAAGTTGTATGACCCTGTCGCAAGGAAAGTAATTATTAGTCGCAACGCTCAATTCATTGAGAATGAATCATGGTATGGAACCATCAAGAAGAATGTCAAGATTGTGTCGAATGTCGAGCATGAAGACATGACAGAAGAAGTGGTTCAAACACCACAAGTAAATCAACCGGTCACAGCACCATCAACTCCCATGACACCGAGACATGGTTCAACACAAGGAACATCAACACAAATCACAGCTCAAGCTACACCGACAAGCACACCAAGAGGACAACATACTCCATCAAGCAGTTCGACATCAATAGATCCAGTGAAGACAAGAAGTATGCATGAGATATATGAATTTGGTACACCAGATTCCTTCTCTCTTTTTGCATCATTTTCTCAAATAGATGATCCACTAACATTTGAGGAAGTTGTTGAAGGAGAAGTTTGGGCACAAGCCATGGATGAAGAAATAGAATGTATTGAGAAAAACCAGACATGGGAACTGGTGGATGTACCAAATCAGCGTTAAATGGATTTATAAGACCAAGCAAGATGCTGATGGGAATGTGCAAAAGCACAAGGAAAGAATGATAGCAAGAGGGTTCACACAACAACCCGGCATAGATTTCAATGAAACGTTCACACCAGTTGCACGCATGGATACAATCAGAACTATTTTGGCCATTGCCGCACAAAGAAAATGGCTTGTTTATGAAATGGATGTCAAGTCAGCATTTCTGAATGGTTATTTGGATGAAGAAGTATATGTAGAACAACCACAAGGCTATGAATTTCTAGGACAAGAAAAAAAAGTGTACAGATTGAAGAAGGTGCTCTATGGTTTAAAGCAAGCTCCAAGAGCTTGGTACATTCGCATTGATTCCTATCTCATTGAGAATGGATTTCACAGAAGTGAAAGTGAGCCAATGTTGTACACCAAAGTGAATGAGCAAGGTAATGTTAAATTTTCATATGCTTAGCTAAGACATCAGTATATCATTTCATTTTTCATAATAAAAGCATATAAAATAGGATCACTGAAAGAAACAGTATCACAAGAACAACACAGATTTATCCTGGGAAAACCCTAAAGGGAAAAACCCAACAAAAGCTTCCTCAATATAGATGCCCCAAAAGGGAAAAAGGTAAAACCAACAAGGAGATCAAAAACCTGATTCTCCTCCTTCTCCAGCAACTTCTCTCCTCCATAAGTGCGCTATTCCAAGTGAGTGTGTGTGTCTCAAATGAGGAGCACTACACCTCTATTTATATTCATCCGTTTACTTAAATTTTACTCAATTAACATGTCGGCTTAAGTTAACTCATGTAGGCTCGAGTTACACATGTAGGCTCAAGTAACCACACTGGGGTGCTGATGACCCACCTTTACAATTAGAGGGGACTAACTCATGACTCTTATTTGTTCTTCCGATTAGGAGCATCGGGGTACAATGTAATACAATTGGTTCTCCCGGTTGGACCATCGGGGACCACAAAAGATACATAAAGAATATTCTTCGAAGTTACAATATTTCAACACTCCCCCTTAACGAGAAGGGTATTCTACATCAACAACAACAATAGTAGAGATAGCGGACATCATCAACATCAGCAGGGTAACACATCTATAGATCATTGGAAGCTTTTCAACATCATGTAGTCTTCATCTTCAATCTTCAGTCTTCATCATCAACAACATCTTCAGCATTTTGATCTTTCAATTTGCAGCGACATACTTTAGCACTTTGACTGGTTCGATCAGCAACAACATCTTCAGCATTTTGATCTTTCAATTAGCAACGACATCTTCAGCACTTGGACCTTTCGATCAGCAACATCTTCAGCAATTTGACTGTTCGATCAGCAATGACATCTTCAGCATTTTGAAATTTCGATCAGCAACATCTTCAGCACTTTGACTTTTCGATCAACAACAACATCTTCAGCATTTTCAATTAGCAACGACATCTTCAGCACTTGGACCTTTCGATCAGCAACATCTTCAGCAATTTGACTGTTCGATCAGCAATGACATCTTCAGCATTTTGAAATTTCGATCAGCAACATCTTCAGCACTTTGACTTTTCGATCAACACCAACATCTTCAGCACCTTGACCTTTCGATCAGCAGAAACATCATCATCATCATATTCTGATCTGTCGATCATAATCATCATCATCATACTCTGATCTTTCGATCAGAAACATCATCAACATAGAAACAACATCATCATACTCTGATCTTTCGATCAGAAACATCATAATCATAGTGCGTCATCGTCATACTCTAATCTTTTAGATCAGTATGTCATCATCATCATATTCTGATCTTTCGATCAGTACAGCATCATCATCATCAGCAACAACCTGCAATCCACAACTCAAAGACTAAAAGTCTTTGGATCACTTTTGGACTTAAAGTCCAGGGATGATACAATCCCACCACATTCTCGACAACCGAAGTTACCGGATTGATTATGGGAGAATCAGTCCCTATCACTTTAGGACTAAGTCCAAGGACGATGCAATCCTACCACATTCTCGATAACAGAAGTCACCGGATAAAATTACGGGATAATCACTCCCTATCACTTTAGGACTAAGTCCAAGGACGATGCAATCCTACCACATTCTCGACGACCAAAGTCACCGGATACAATTACGGGATAA
>LPNX010570934.1:90324-117203 GCA_001517045.1 Pseudotsuga menziesii
TGTCTGTCCTGGTTCCGGAGCTGACTGATCTAGGGTTTGTCACAGAAACCCTAATTTCAAAAACTTGGAATCTTTCAGATCTGATTGGATAGACAGATAGATCTCTTCAAATGGAGCTATCCAATGTACTCCATTTCTGAAAACAGTGGAGGGAAGCTCCCGGAACAGGAAGCCCTAATTTTCCAATTTCTTCTGCAAAAATTCCTATTGCTGTTTCTGTGATATATCCGCAATTTATGCTCCTCTATGTCTGAAATTTTGTACTGAGGTAACCTCGCATGTCCCTGATCCACCACCGCATATTTCATCAGAATTGGTTTCACCATTTGGGATTTATGATCCTTTTCCCAAGGTGACCTGTTACAGGACTGTTCAGAACAGCGAAGTTGTACGGCATTCCACGTGTCACTGGTTCATCTTATGAGTCTGAAATTCGGACCACCAAAATTAAAGTTCATTCCCTTTCTAGAAAATTTTCAGCAATTCCATTTGGACCTCTGTAGCCCAAGATATTGCAATTCTCCCCAGGTGTCCTATTTAGGGATGAATTCTGGAAGAGGCTGGAACCCTAAAGTGGAGAGAACATATCTCCTGGAATAAAGTGAATCTAAAGATGAATTTTGGACACCGTGTTCATCAGGATTTTATCTTCAGCCCCTGAAATTTTCAGCTCCTGATCCTTCGCCAATCTCTGAATATAGTGAATGTTCCAAAACGTAGCAGTTTTAGTATTTAGGGTTTTTCTAGCTCGGGGTCAAACTAGGGTTTGACTTTCCTGGAGATTCACCCAACCAAAATTCTTGATCCAGGTCTCTAAACTTCAGTTTTGATGAGGAGAATAATCCTATTCTGGTCTCACTCAAAAATTCCTCTTCTGTAGAAATCCCTAATTTCCACATCGAAAATTGAAAATGCTCGGAATCGAATTCCACTTCGACAGAACGATGCACCCTTCAAAGGAGAGTCAGCCTAGCCTTCTTTTGATGATTGATTGTGGAGAGAGAACCAAAAAATAAGAATCCCTAGCTTTTGTAACTTGTGAAAGATGCCCTATTCAGGTTAGCTCTGATACCATGTTAAATTTTCATATGCTTAGCTAAGACATCAGTATATCATTTTATTTTTCATAATAAAAGCATATAAAACAGGATCACTGAAAGAAACAGTATCACAAGAACAACACAGATTTATCCTGGGAAAACCCTAAAGGGAAAAACCCAGCAAAAGCTTCCTCAATATAGATGCCCCAAAAGGGAAAAAGGTAAAACCAACAAGGAGATCAAAAACCTGATTCTCCTCCTTCTCCGGCAACTTCTCTCCTCCATAAGTGCGCTATTCCAAGTGAGTGTGTGTGTCTCAAATGAGGAGCACTACACCTCTATTTATATTCATACGTTTACTTAAAGTTTACTCAATTAACATGTCGGCTTAAGTTAACTCATGTAGGCTCGAGTTACACATGTAGGCTCAAGTAACCACACTGGGGTGCTGATGACCCACCTTTACAATTAGAGGGGACTACCTCATGACTCTTATTAGTTCTTCTGATTAGGAGCATCGGGGTACAATCTAATACAAGTGGTTCTCCCAGTTGGACCATCGGGGACCACAAAAGATACATAAAGAATATTCTTCGAAGTTACAATATTTCAACAGGTAACATGTTAATTTTTTGCCTGTATGTGGATGATTTAATATTTACTGGTGATTTTGGCATAAAAGAATTTAGAACAGTCATGGAAAGTGAATTTTAAATGACTGATTTGGGGCTCATGAAGGTCTTTCTGGGAACTGAAGTCCAGCAATCTGAAAGTGGTATTTTCATATCACAGTCTAAGTATGCAAACATAGTTTTAAAAAGATTTAATATGCCAAATTGCAAGGCAGCCCCAACACTAGTAATAACAGGTTTAAAGTTGAGCAAAGATGATGATGGATCAACTGTAGATCCTACGCTGTTTAAAAGGCTTGTTGGCAACCTTATGTATTTAACGGTGACAAGACCAAACATCATGTATGGAGTAAGTATAATCTCAAGATTCATGGAGTCAACAAAAGACTCACATTGGCAAGCAGGTAAAAGAATTTTGAGGTATGTAAGTGGTACAAAAGATCTTGGAATAATGTATTCAACTTCAGAAAATTTTAAACTCATAGGATATACTGAGAGTGACAATGGAGGCAGCATAGATGACAGGAAAAGCACATATGGGTACACATTTCATTTTGGTACAGGTGTTGTTTCATGGGATTCAAAGAAACAACCCATTGTAACACTATCTTCAGCAGAAGCAAAGTATGTCGCAGCCACAGGTGTTGCATGTCAAGTTGTTTAGATGAGAAGAATGTTAAAAGATCTATCACAAAACCAGTAAGAACCAACAACCATTTTCTGTGACAACAATTCATTCATTTCCTTGTCAAAGAATCATGTGTTTCACAAGAAAACCAAACACATTGACACAAGGTATCATTTCATAAGAGAGCTGGTCAGTAACAAAGAACTTTGTTTAGAATTTTGCAAGTCTAAAGATCAACTTGCAGACATCTTTACAAAACCATTGGCAAGGGATACATTTTAGTATCTCCAAAGTTATTTGGGAATGTCAAGTTATGTACAATGAACTCTATCATGAACAGAGCATGTTTTCTGCTCTGAAAAACATTTTGTAATATTTTGCTTTTTTAAATTACGATCTACTCATAATTAATGGGGAGTGTTGGAAATATTAATTACTCGCTGATCCATAATCAAATCAGCCAACTCTGTCAAATTCTTTACCAGGTCAAAAAGTGCCAGAGAGTTTGACAAGATAAAGAGTTCATATTTCTCGTATATAAGACAATAGAATTTATTTGTTGAAGCTAAGTTTCTAGGTAGAGAGTAATTGTAGTCTTTAAATGTTAAGTCGGTTAGTCCGCAGAAATTTTCTATATGAAGGATGAATTTGTAAATCTAAATATAGAGACAGACAAGTAGAATAGAACAGAGAAGAGAAGTGCGGCGTAGAAGAAGAAGGAAAACTCACTGAAGAGTTTGAAGCTCAAGCTTCTGTGTTTTTTTACCAAGTTTGTATTTATCGCTGTAAGTTTTGTTATGTCATCACATGAAATATAAATCCTTAAGTTTATGGTTGAATGAATGTTTTAGATAGCCGCACATCTTCTCCATATTTACCTGAGTGAATGTTGTTTACATTTACTGTGAGTGAAAGACACAAAGAATTCATAATTATTTCACTGTGTAAAAGTTCCTAGTTTTACACGCAAGTTCCTAGTTTTACCCACAGAGGTTCAACACAAATATTGTTTATTATTTTCTTATATGATATTGTGAGTGATTCGCAATATAGTTGTGTCGCAGTTAATCCTAGGTTACCACATTGAAAAGTGTTTTTCATATTCCTAAGTCCTTAGACTAGGAAATATAAAGGTATTGCGCGGAAGTGAAAACTTGTTCGCACATGAGTTAGTCGCAACCAAATTCATGTCGCAGTAAAATCCAGTCAAATCCTAATTAAAAGTGTGTCAAGGTGAAAATTCCGCGCAGTTACTCCATCGCAGTAACTCTCACACAGTAATTCTATCGTGCAGTAATTTATTCGTGCAGTAAATTCCGCTGCAAGTAAATTGAGTTCGCAAGTTTTGAAAAAGTAAAAGGGGAAGACAAAAGGTTGTGCTACACAGTAACTCAAGTTAATTTCCGTGGCCGCATTTTTCCCGAGATAATTCCTAGTAACCACAAACTCTTTTCTCCTGGAGCTTTGTTAGTTTAGTCAGCCCTCGTATGCTCTTCAGCTTCACAGACTCGTTTGCAAACAAATAATCCAAAGATGTAAATGTTTCCATACTTGGAAACTCTTCTAAATTAGACAACCCACTAACACTTAGCATCTGAAGCTTTGTTAGCTTAGCCAACACACTTATGCTCTTCACCTTCACACACCCGCTTGTCCACAATTCCTCCAAAGATGTCAATGTTTCCATACTTTGCAACTCACCTAAATCAGAGCGTCCTGTAACAATTACAAATTGAAGCTTTGTCATGTTCTCCAGACCATGTATGCTCTTCAGCTTCACACACCTCCTTGACCACAATGCTAGTAATAATCACTAAGACCCAACTTAATTCCACACACAGGTATTACCTGTCCAAACGATTGCTATATTTTTTTAATTTTTGGAAAATGATGATGAATTAAGGAATTGATCCCAAGCATTTATTGAATAATCTATATAAAGGATTGAGTAATCATTGAACACTTACAGTTGATTGTTGTGACAAATCATCAATTATGTTATGTGTCCAACGACAAATATGAAGCAATGACGATTCCTCTGCTGTGTCTTTTCCCAGATCTTATCAAATTCCCGTTGTCCACTTCCACAATGAATTTGCCGTGTAGATCTTGAAACCCCATCCTTCCTTTCCAACCTGATGCATCCCATATTCTTATAGTTGTATCCCATTTTTGTACAATGAAAAAACATGCAATGTATAAGAACATTTGTTTTTACTCTTTATCGAGGGAGTTAAGACTAATTTCCATACTTTTCTTTATTTCACTGGGGAGGAGTATTTGTTGAAGTCTCCTGAATTTGTCTTCCTAGTATGATATTTCCTCCCATAAATATGTGCTCCTAATACTTTCAAACATAAGGACAATCCCTTGCAAGATTCTAATATGTTTATCTACAAGAGATTCAAATTGTGGAAGTGGATAGATTTGGTTGAAGGCATGGGAGCAGAAGAGCTCTTTGGAGTAATGGTTATTAATCCCACTTAGGCTGTAAATTGATGATGCTAGAAATTTTGAGCCTATGAGAACATGCCTATCTCTAGATGTAATCAATATTAAGCTACCTGATGGGAGATCAATAGGAAAAAATGCATCCACCTGATCCACATGGTCTGCATCATCTAATATTACTAAAACTTTAGACCCAAGGGTATGACCAGATTCCATACTGTTTATGTGCATCTCTTTCCCTTCATCAACATAGTCTATTGGCTTACCCAATCCAAGAAAGCTATGAATATGTTCTCTCTGTAATGAGACATTAGAATATTTGAGACACTTTATGTTCTTTATGACCAGGCTTGTTCCTTCATCAAGAGTGTTTATTATTTTATCCAATCTAGTTAAGCTCTTAAGAAGTTCACTATGCAACGACATCAGGGAACCCTTTTATGCATGATCTCTAACATCCAATTAAAAGCATGATAAACGATGGCCTAATTTATTATTATTGAATAATTATTTTTCCAATGTTTCATTTCCTATGCCACCTAAACCTCATATCCCAAGACCTAAGGTATGATGCTCTGTAATTGTTGCAATAGGACTATATCTTCAAAATATTTCATCTTTTCATCTAATCCTGTTGGAAATTTGGCCACATATCCTGATCATCTAAAACTGTTAGAAATTTAGCCATTTGCAAGTCTGGTATGTTCACCATTACTAACAGACATTTACCCATCTTATATAGGAGTTCCATCTCCAACTCCTTGCTAGTTATTCAGAAGAAAATAAATAGTAGTGAGAAACAAACGTCTATGTCCATTTATCAAACACAAAATACTACCATATAGAAAGGGAAGGTTGAATTCTCACCTACTACAAATCTCCAGCTCGAAGCCGTTGTTGTTTGCAACTTGAAAAGGTGCATTTCTCCATTTTCCAACAATGAAACCATCATGTTGCCCCTTATCTTCATGAGTTTGTAGGGCTCGACCATAATCACCCAGCGTCCTCCAAATGTGGGCGGGCATGACACGGTAAAAAACTGGAATAATTGGAGCTTATGTCTCCAACATCAACAACATTTCATTTAGGCACCAAAATGATTCTGCAGATCGAGGAGAGAAGATTTCCACATGGACAATGGAGGTCCTAACTATGTGTTCTATTTGGGATGTAATATAGTATCCCATTTGCTATTTTGAGATGTAAATTGATGATTTTTTTTATCAAATTAGAGGGGAAAAGGTGTTTCAAATATTGACAAGAGGTTTGGTTATCATTAAGTGAGAATCAAGGAAGAAGACATTTACAAGATAGCCTTTAGAACAAGGTGTGGGCACTATGAGTTTGTGGTGGTGTCATTTGATCTGACCAATGCACTAGCTACATTCATGAGTCTTATGTCTTATGAATAATGTTTTTAGAAGGTATTCAGACAAGTCCATTCTTGTTTTTCTCAATAACACTCTTATTTATTCTAAGAATGAACAGGAGTATGAAGAAAATTTGAGAATGGATTTGTAATTGCTAAAGGAGCATAAGTTGTATGCAAAGTAAGAAAATGTGATTTCTATAAAAATAGAATTCATTATTTGGGTCACATTATTTCAAAGGAAGGAATATTGGTGGACCTTGAGAAGATTGAATCCATTATGAATTGACCAACTCTAAGGTATGTGACATATGTGAGATCTTTTATGGATCTTGTTGGTTATTGTAGAAGGTTATGATTGAAGGATTCTCCAAGGTTGCACACCCAATCACTTATTTGGAAAGAAGGGGATAACATTTGAGTGGACATGGAAATGTGAAGAAAGCTTCTAGTTGTTGAAGAAGCTTCTCATAAGTGCCCAAATTATGAAAATCGCAAACCCATAAAATGATTTTGTGGTGTGTACAAATGCATGTAAATATTGACTTGGAGTCCTTAATTAATAAAATCATGTGGTACGTTATGAGTCAAGAAAATAGCACTTAAATAGAATACCTTGTCTACAACATACCCCGACATGTCAACATACCTTTAAATTATCATACAACCAACCCTCTAGATCATATCTGATATTGATGGTATCCATTAGTTCTCATGTTCAACATCTGTAATACCCCTAGTTTTGACTTGGAATGTATTTAATCAAATTATGTAAATATGTAAATATGTTAGTATGGATTCCTAGTGCAGAGCTCAAGGCCAAGGCCCAACTAGTGAATGTCTAGGCATGTAGGATGTAAATACTTTTAAATGTAAAGTATGGTTGGCTTGTCATGCTAATTCGAAATATATGTAAATATTATGTTTCATAAATACTAAATGATAGTCCAATATGGTCGTGTAAAGAGCACTAGAGGGGATATGACTCCACTAGATGAGAATAGGAAAGGGGGGATATGGGAGACTAAATCATTTGCTGCCAAGTGCCAACCTTGGAACTAATCTAATTTCTTTCCATGCGTATTAGATATTCCAATTACCTCCCTTTTGACTATCAAATCCAATCAATAAATACATGTGTAAGGTTGGTGGGAAAAGTCACCTCATGCAGTTATTGAATCACGAGGACGAATCCACTTTTGTGACAATTTTGTCAAATGTCAAAAGTTAGATCTGTAGTTGTGATCAGAATTCCTTTTCTTCTATGGTAGAATTTATGTCAATTGTATTTTCACCATCATCTCATATCATATGGAGTCAACACTCATCCTATCATTCTCTCATGCATATATACACTAGGTATAGCTCTCTATTGTTGTTCGTGTCCATTACCAAACTGTGTATAACCCAAATATTTGAATTTAGAGATAGAGTTGTATATTTGAAGTGAAAATAGATAATTGTTGGTGATCATAGAGGTTAGGCAAGCTAGGAACCCTTTCCCAATCAGTTTTTCCAGTCACACATGCGACATTCATGTGTCTCATAAATAGTGTTTTCAACAAGAATTTGTACAAGTCCATTCTTATTTTTCTTGATGGCATTCTTATTTATTCTAAGAATGAATAGGAGTATGACGAAAATTTAAGAATGGATTTGTAATTGCTAAGGGAACATAAGTTGTCTGCAAAGCTAAGCAAATGTGATTTCTATAAAAATAAAATTTATTATTTGGGTACATTATTTCAAAGGAAGGAATATTGGACCCTAAGAATATTGAATCCATTATTAATTGATAAACTCTAAGGTATGTGGAATATGTGAGATCTTTTATGGGTTTTGTTGGTCATTACGAGAGGTTATGATTGAAGGATTCTCCAAGGTTGCACACCCAATAACTTATTTGATAAAGAAGGGGATAAAATTTGAGTGGACATGGAAATGTGAAGAAAGCTTCTAGTTGTTGAAGAAGCTTCTCATAGGTGTTGTAATTATGAAAATTGCAAACCCATAAAATGATTTTTTGGTGTGTACAAATGCATGTAAATATTGATTTGGAGTTCTTAAGTAATAAAATCATGTGTTATGTTATGAGTCAAGAAACTAACACTTAAATAGCATACCTTGTCTACAACATACCCCAAAATGTCAACATACCTTTAAATTATCATACAACCAAACCCTCTGGATCATCTCTGATATTGATCGTCTCCATTAGTTTCTCTTGTTCAGCATCTATCATACCCCTAATTTTGACTTGGAATGCATTTAATCAAATTATGTAAAGATGTAAATATGTTAGTATGGATTCCTAGTGCGGAGCTCATGAAGGCCAAGGCCCAACTAGTGAATGGCTAGGCATGTATGATGTAAATATTTTTAATTGTAATATATGGTTGGCTTGTCATGCTAATTTGAAATATATGTAAATATTATGTTGCATAAATAATAAAAATGGTCCAAGATCATTATGTAAAGAGCACTAGAGGGGATGTGATTCCACTAGATGTGAAGAGGAAACAGGGGCTATGGGAGACCAAATCCTTTGTTTCCAAGTGCAACCCTTAGAATTCGCCTAATTTCTGCCATGTGTAGTAAATATGCCAATTACCCCCCTTTTGACTATCAAATCCAATCAATGAATTCATGTGTGAGGTTGGTGGGAAAAGTCACCTCATGCAGTATAGAAGCATGGGGACGACTGCACTTTTGTGATAATTTTGTCAAATGTCAAAAGTCAGATATGTAGAATTGTCAAAAGTCATTTTCTTCTATGGAAGAAGTTATGTCAATTTTATTTCCACCATCATCTCACATCCTATGGATTCAACACTCATTTGATCATTCTCTCATGCATATCTACACTACATAGAGCTTCATATTACTGTTCGTGTTCATTACCAGACTATGTATAACCCAAAAAAATGAATTTAGAGATAGAGTTGTAGATTTTAAGGGAAAATAGATAGTTGTAGGTGAGCATAAAGGTTAGGAAATCTAGGAACCCTTTCCCACTGAGTTTTTTTAGTCACACATGCTTTAGAAGCCTTGATTTATGCTACATGAGGTTCTCCAACAACATACAACAGGTTGGACTCTTACCACACACATTAGTAAGCATTGTAAGGGTTGGATTTCCATAGGGAACTTCACATCAGTGAAGGAGAATGCCTTCCTTATGTTTTGTGGTTCGAATGGAAGGAGTTCCATGGTTGTGATGTCTGAGTGAGATTCATGTAGAGCTTTGGGTGAGCACTTGGCTAAGCATAGAGAGAAAAACAAGTCATGGGAAAAGAGAGAGAATCTTGTAGGTGTTTCCTTCTCCTTTGTATCCTAGCTTTTGGGTGACCTCTTATCATAAATATTATATGTTGGATAGAGTTCCTACAATTGGGTGGAAAATCATTCTTAGATATCCAGTTGCTCTGATCTTCTTTGTTTAAAGATAAGTGTTCTCTTGTATTTGATGCTTGTGATTATTATGCTGGTATATGCATGCTATATGTGTGTGGATAGTGTTTATTTCCTCTATATTGCAACATCCCCAACCCTTCGACCGGCGAAGAGGATGCTACCAACACTGCTATCTACCTGGGAAACCAGCCCCATGAACATACACATGATAAAAATTGAGATGCTTTGAACTAAAACATGCATAGATGCATAATTATTTATCATACAGCGGAAGCAAACTACATTCCATTCAAACATTTAGCATGTTCATAATTTTCATTAAACATCAATTACAGTTGCAAAGATGAAATAGACCAGAATACTTATCTTATGAAGAAGCTCGTCTGCAGCCAGCTATGTCATTGCAACGTTCCACCCAACCATAGGCCAATGTGCTCCTTAATCTCTCAGCAACACTACCACCCCCGATTTGGGAATGATTCCCATAAGAAATAAGGAAACAAAGCAGGCTCACACATATCCAAATATATGTCAAACTCAATCAAGCCAAAGCTATGTTTGGGTTTATCGTACTTCCAAGGGGATGGAAGGATTGTTGCTAAGATAGTGAGCTCAAACATAGAGATGTGGACACCTACACAAGATTTGACTTGGATTTTCCAACATGTACACACCCAACACAAGGAATCATCCCCTTCTTTGCTTTACAGTCACTCAGGCTATGCATTCCCTTCCAGTGCTATTCAAGGTGTGCAGTAAGGAATAATCCACCCTCAAGATCTCTTAGTAAGGTTCCTCATGCACTAGGTTTATCAAGTAGTTTACCTCTTCCACTCCTAACTGGATTCAACCAAATAAAGGAGCATAGCAACTCAGACCAAGGAAAGGGTGCACATACAACAAAATACCAATTGATGGTCTTTAGAAAAATGTTGGGAAACCCCAAAATGGATTTATAGATGGAGACAATAAGTTTGGCAACAAGATAATTTTCCAAGGAGGGTAAGAACAACCCCTAACA
The DNA here is from genome assembly GCA_001517045.1 of Pseudotsuga menziesii. Classification (NCBI taxonomy): domain Eukaryota; kingdom Viridiplantae; phylum Streptophyta; class Pinopsida; order Pinales; family Pinaceae; genus Pseudotsuga; species Pseudotsuga menziesii. The sequence goes on from LPNX010570934.1 coordinate 100,880, forward strand.
ACAAATTTGATTTCCCATGGGCATTTTCTCCCTAACGTGGCCAAAAACGAATTCAATACACCACAATTACAGTGCTAGACATGGATAAAAATGTCCTGGAAGCTAAAATACGAAAGGGTAAGTGGTTAAAATAGCACTAGGAACCAAAATCGATTTCAGCAAATGTTCATTGGCTTCACGTGGGCAAAAACGGCCTCCACAGACCACAAAAAATGTGAATCTTCCTTGCCCATGAATTCTGAGGACGTTTATGGCATTATAGGAACCAAATGACTGCCATAAACTCCCAAAATGAAAATATCCCTTTCCCACTTGCTAAACAACACCAAAAACGGATTTCTGGGCATGCAAGATGAGGAAAATGAGCAAAAACGTGAGGGTAAAAAAGCTCCCAAGATTTCCCTCCATGAGCAAATGAAGAACATGGGTGTATGGGAAAATGGGCATGAATTTTGGGTGTTTTCTTACCCCAAAAGTAAAAAATGATTTTCCCCAAAAATGGGTGTTAACACTCTGTTAAATTTTGGGCATAAGTGATACTCTCATACTTCAGCCCCATTGAGAAGTGTTGAGAAGGCAACGTAGTATTCGCAAAAGGAGCTGATGGCACACACAAGATAGCACTCAGCCTTTGGAGTAAGCCTTGGTGGTGAATGTTGAAAGCAGTGAGACAGTCTATGGATCGGAGAAGTAGGGTAAAGGAGAAAACGTTGGGCGCGCTGAAGGCGTTAAAGGGGAGACATGATCGAAGGCTGAGGTTGATTAGATGGTAGATCAACAGCGTCAAACCATTTCGCATGGCGAACATGCCCAACCAAAGCCACTTTTTCAAATTGTGAAATAGTTTAAAGAATGGATGCATCCAACGGTCAAGATTGGGACCCAAGAAGATCTACGGCTGAAAATGATTTCGCATCCCAAACTAGCAAGGACGAAGTAGCGATTTCGGATTGTGAAAAGTGGTACAGACTGCTCAGATCGACGGCCACCATCAGAGTGGGGGAGATCAACGGTCCTAGTTCATTTCACAATCCTGATTAGCATGGAAGGAAACAGAACCTCACTCCACGTCGAATGGTGGGGTCTGCCCAAATCGGTGGTTGTGAAGAAAGTCGGTCTCAATCTACAGTTGAGCTACCTTTGACAATGATTTTGCTCTGTTATTGAGAGAAACAAAGTCAAACACCCTCCCAGCCATGTTCACTGATGCCCTAGAAGTAGAGGCCAATATGATGGCATGTGGGAAAATTAAACCAAGGGCGGAGATCGACAGAAGGAAGGGTAGAGAAGAGGCACACCCCTCTACTTCTGCCTCTTCATCCAGTGATATAAAATTTGAGATGATGCTCAAAGCTATGAAAAAGTTGATGGACAAGCTAACGGTAGAGGCCAAGCCAGTGAACCGGGAGCAGAACGAACCTCAGATAAGGAATCCCAATTTTAGGAGGCAAATCCCTCCCCTGCTCCAACGAAATATACCAAGGGATGTGAGGAATCCGAGAAACCAAGAAGAGCAGCCAATCAGGCCTCCTATCCCTGAAAAATATGTGGCTGCCGAAGATGAAGCTGAATCCGCCGAAGATCATATCCATCTGTTGCAGCTGCAACCTGTTTCCCAAATTTGTAAAATTTTGGACCCTCCTTTTGATTTTGTCTAGTAGGTTTGTTGATTTATTTTGACCTTTGGGAAGTCAGATGATGAGATGATTTCTTGTTTCCGCTGTGTCGGAGGTTGAATGAACTAATATTACCGCTGCCCAGCCATAAGTTTTTTGAATACTTAACGTTTTTTTATTTTTCAATGATTTTTCGCTATCGGTAGTTTGTTGAAGTTTGAGTCGGGGCATTAGTTCTCTATGCCACCAACGTTTCGGAAGGGAAACGATGAACGTCCCGACGGACAGTTCTTATTCTCGCCGAATCCGTGGCCTTTATTTTTATAACCTTTTGATTGTCGATGACTTTGTTTTTCGGTATCGCAACATTTTTTTACTTTGATCGGAGGGTTTGTCCTTTGCATTACCGACACTGTAGAGGTGTTCAGGTTTAAAGTTCCGACTTTTAGTAGTTAGAACTTTCGATCGTCGACGGGTTGTACTTTGTCACAGAACCGTACTTGTTTGTGAGTCCGCCATTGCGGCTATCGATCAGACTATATGCCCAACATTTAAGTTTTTTCCCTCGCCGATGCTTTAATGATTAATAGTCCCGATCTTCGACGTATAGACATCGCAATGATAATGCTCGGCATCACCAACACTGCGGCGACGCTTAGGATTGATTCGCCGACATTGCTGTGAGGTTTAAGTTTTTCTCTCTGACCCGTAGCGTGTAGGATTTTCGATCGTCGATGATTTTCTGTTGTTGCAGAACCCATAGTCTTTCCGCTACTCATCGTTGTGGATGCTTAGTGAACTAATCCACTCAATGCTTAGTAGTTCCGCTCATCGATAGGGTTTTTTCCCGCCATTTCTTTTTAACAAAGGTTATATATAAAGGCTAAGTATTTTTTATTATTATCTTTGGTAGAAAAACATGTCCACTCCAGTCCTCGTCGATTGAGCTGTACCACCATGCCCAGCTGTCCAGATTTCATTTGATTGGCTTGATATCGTGGATATTCTTAGGCCGCCCACCGACTGCACAGCAATTTTTCCAGGTAGGCCAACCACGGTTTCTCCTTTTTCTTGATTTTATTGGTCGTTTTGGGAACTAGGATATTCCCTAGTTAGGTTTTCCCGTAGGTTGTGTAGTCAATCCGTTTAGAATGAATATTTATCCTCATGGCATGAGGCATATTGGTTAGTTTGACAGTTTTGGCGGTGGGGGTTTTTGAGCCTGTGTTTTGAGTCATTATGGATGCTCTTTCCCGGTCTGAAAGATTAGGTAGTTGATCCAAACAAGTGTTACGATGTCTACACCACCTATTTTGGGTTTGTTTATGGTCGTCTAGGGAAGGTTTCAGTTTTCATATGTGTTTACCCTTTTTTCATGGACGCCGGAAGGTTTTTGATTTTCAATCGAGTTGGGGATTTCCACAAATTCAATCACAGTATAGGGTCTCACAATTTGAGGATTAGCCTTGTTGATAACATGGTTCATGTTTATTGAAGAGTTAGATTATTTCGAATGTTGTCCAGATTAAATGATGCGTTTTCTATCAGGGTTGCGTTTTAGTTGCAAACGGTGGACTAAGAAGATTTATTTTGCCTTGTCATTTTCTTTTATGCATTAATACTCTGTATAGTTTATCTGTGAGAATGCATATGGAAGAGTTAAATAGGTTGTTACAGTTTTTCTTCATTACTAAAACACTAACTAAAATCTCAAATGGTCTAAGAACATGCTATGTTTATGACAAGTTGACTATTTCAAAGGAGATATGTCTAAAAGACAAAAGAAGAAGGCTCCTGTTGCCGAGGGAGAACCGGAGGTTGAAATCATCACCAAGGTGGAATACATATATGAATATACCAAAGCTACCACCGAGGTAGAGCCAAATTATAAATGGGGTGAAATATACAGGATGATTGTAAATCAGAATGTGCCTGATGCAGGATTTGAAGAGCTGACTATTTATGCAAATATCAAGAAATCTGCTCTTATGAAGGTAGCCACAAGACCTGAGTTGTTCCCATGCTCAGAGGTGATTGGATGGATTCTACCTAGGGCAGATGTAACTATGATGATCCTGGAAAATACTACCAAACAGGGATACGCTGCATAAAGTCCTACTTATGTCTCGATGGCATATCACCTGCCTCCTGCTCAAATTTACTTAACTGAAAGCTGGTTGAAAGAGACAAATTTGTACCTGGTTGAAATAGTTAAGAGAATGATGATACTATGGAATAAATTTCGAACCATGCCATCAGGAGAATATGATACAACCACTCTCCAGACCCCTTATAGATTTATAGCACTGATGCTGAATAGAATTTTTGGGAGAGCTCATGGAAAAAGCTTCAAATTGGGATGGATACCAATTATTTTCTATGTCATCACTCAAGGAACCATATTCAATTGGGAAAACATAGTGTCTAATAGCCTCTCAGCATGCATAGCTTCAGCCTTGGGAGGAGTGTCACAAAAGAAGTCGGAGTTCTACATGAGCTCTATTTTAATTGACTGTAGTATTGTGTACCCAAGATTTTCCAGCCTTGAGGTGTAATTGGGATAGGGATAGGACCTTGGTATACACTGCATACAAATTACTGTGGGCACACAAATACCATAGTTACTACAGAGAAATATGTGAACATTTCATTATGTCGTTGTACACTCTTATTTTCCTGACCGAATGCAACTGCATGTCTGAAGAGGTGTTCAAGGTCATTGAGGAATATGGAGACTACTATTTAACTGAGGAAGGTATGTATATCAGAATGTATGGGGGTTTCAGAGCACCTTCTATACTTCCCAAATATGCCACTGATTATGTACTACATAAAGAGGCAATCAGGAAAGTATATCTTGATGGTGTGGGGAGTTTTTTGTTCGAGCATAAAAAGGCAGCATTTCTTACCATACCTTTCTGGCTAGGGAGTTATAAGTTTTCAAAGGTAAAACAAACTACAGAATTTGTGTAGGAGTTGCAGCACTTCCATTTTGGTGAAATTAACTTTCACAGGAATGACTCCCGGAATAAGGTAGCAGAACACTGCAAAGAGGCAAACATTCATTTTGAGTATACTAAATTCTGGGACAAGGATGAAGAAACCTTTAGGAGTGCAAAGAATATGACTACCTTAAAGAAGAGATTTAAACAAAAAATCACTACTGTAGGCGAGAAAGGAAAACTGTACAGAAGACTAAGACAGCTGAAGAAGAAGAAGCCAGAAAGAGAGAAGAAGATGCTAGAAGACTAGCACAAGAGGTAGAAAGTTGGCTAAAGAATGAAGAAGAAGAAAGAAAGAGAGCTACAGAGGAAGCAGCAAAGAAGGAAGAGGAGGAAAGAAAGAGAAATGAAGAAGCAGAGAGAAATAAAAGACAAGATGAAAGTGAGGGTCTGAGATTGACAGAATCTAAAAAAGATCAGCAGACTACTGACCCAATAAATACATGGGAGGAACATGATCATACAGATCAAGGGCATGGACAAGACAATCTTGATTCCCAGGAGCCTCCTGCAACTTCTGGCAGCACTCAAGAGAAAGCTATGTTTTTTGGAATGAGTTTGATCCCTTTCATGCAGAAAGAAGGGGAGGAGATTCCTAATTTTAACACCATTTTCAATGAGAAGGAGAAGAAAAGGATTGTTAAAAGAACCGAGAAAAAGGTTGAAACAGGAGGACAATCAAGAAAGATGATAACTGATAAGACAGTGGTGTATGGAATAGATGCAGATCCGAGATTGATAGCGAGAGCGAGGGTAGCACTAACCCAAGCTACTGAAGATAATGTAGATAGGCTGATGACGGATCTTGAGCAATCCAAAAAGAAAGCATCTCAATTAAAATAGACACTGAAGAAAGAGAGAGATGAAGGCCATAAGTTGAAGAGGAAATTTGAGGACATGCAGAATGAAGTGGGGACTTCAAAGACTGAACTTCAGACTCTACAAGCAAATAAGATGGCTTTGGAAGTTTCTGTAGAGAAAACAAAAAGGGATGCTCAAAGCAGCTTAGCATAATTACAAAGGCTGTAGCTAGAGCATCAAGTATTGAAATATGAGAAAGATAACCTTCAGTTGTCCTACGAAACTCTAAGTGAAGAGAAGGACCAGCTATAAAGCAGGTTCATTGAGTTAGAATCAGAGAAGGCTTCCACTGAAGAAAAAGAGAAATAGTATTAAATGTAGGTAGCAGTTTTGGAGGGACAGAATGCTTCATTGACAGCATCACTGAAAGATGTTAGTGAACAGAAGACAGATGTCCATCCTTTGAAGGAACATGTTCTAGCTCAAAGAAGAAGAATCCACCAACTGCAAATACGCATTGAGGAAGAAAGGTGTAAGATTTTTCAAATAGATAGCAGATTAGAAGAAATCTTTGACACCACATCTTATTTTGTGGACAGATCTCAAGAGATTCTGGAGATTGTGACAGGAAGAATAGTGTGGATAGAGACAAATGAGGAAACCCCTGAAGAGCTACCAGTTAAAGATCGGTAGAGTTTACAGCAGGATTGTGATTTGTTGGAGTTTGCAATCAATACTTCAAAATAATTTAAGAAAACGATAAAGAAAATGAGAGGAGCATGTGCAGAATACTGCAGAAGAGTGCTGGTGACATACAATAGATGCCAAGTTTCTGCAGAAAAAAGATTGGATGGGATACTAGAACATGAGTTGTTCATATAACATCTACAGAACAGGTATCAAAAGGATGAGCAGGAGATCCAACAAGTTAAGGATCTAGATGAATAGATTCTAAAGAATGCAGTGGCTCATGCAGCAATAAGTATCCATTTACTAGAAGACCAGCTACGCCTGAGTCCGGCGAGAATAGAAGTAGTTAGGAATCAGGCTTCTAAGTATGAGATAAATATCCGTTTTATTGAACCCTCCGATTTTGAAGGCATAGTAGCAGAGGCCCAGGCATGGAAAAAGTTCATAAATGACCAAGCAGGACCCTCTTCATAAAGTGTTCTATTAAATTTTGATATAAAATGTAATATATTGTATAAATTATGAGAACTCACTACAAGACAAAATTTTGGGATTAGAAGGTTGGGGAAGCCCAAAAGTCATTTGGGGGAAGCCCAAAGGTTTTTCTTTTTTGTATAAATATAGGAGAGTTTAGATGTAGAAAGGGGGCTTTCCCAAGCAATTTTTGAGAGTATATTGTAAGAAGAACTACTTCCTTTTGCAATAAATAATTACAAGTTTCTGCTGGAGAAAGTTTGGTGGAATGTTTCAAATGCTTTTCTATGGATCAATTGAATGTGAACTATTTCGTTTTTAGCTTATGTCCATTAACTATGAGATCGTTCTAATTCATTACATTTCTATTTATGTGATGAATGTCTTATAGTTTATTCTGTGAAATTTCCACTGAGTAATGAAGGTTGTCATAAACAATAAGCTATCTTGTTGTCCATATTTCTATTAATGTTCATGTGTTCTGAAATAAATAATAGCTATCTGTAATTGTTCAAAATACATGTGCAGAAATACATTACTCATTGTTAACTGTTAATTCTGCTCCCTAGGGATAGGTTAGTTAGTAATATTTAGTTTCTTGCTGTGTGTGATTTAGATGAGAGAGAGTTAAGACGAGAGGTAAGAACCTACGCATCACATTGTGACACTCCTCATTATCTCTATCAATTTGCATTTTTAGATAGGCACTTGCATATCATAACTTAAACACAAAAAACTAAAAATATACACAGTGGAATGAGCCATAACTGGTAAAACCTTTTAATTTGTTACTTGACCTATGGTAGTTGGACCGTAAATCGGACGGATTCCCCATACCAAACAACAACGGGCTAGTTGGGAACGTTTATTGGGGAGAATCCCTAACTGTTGTTACCTACAATTTTCCAGGCCTCAACACCATCATTTTGGCGATTTGGACTCTGAGATCTATTTGACTGAAGAGGAATATGATATGTTCGCTTAGGTGGATGATAAGACCCTGACTAGGGAATTGGAGCAATATCATAAAGGGTATATGCATGCTATAGACGATGTCGGAAAGTTCAAGTTAAGGAGTAGAGACACCGATATACATAAAAAGGGCAGTGACTATGCTGGTGAAGTTGCTATACCTAAAGGAGGATCAAACACAGACCAACCTTCTAGTAGTCAAACCGGCCCAGGGAAAGGAAATGAAAAACAAAAAGGGTCGATGGCACCTAGAGAAGTGGCAAAGGAGACCAGTAATGTGAGGGAGTTGGAGCCAGTGGCACCTGATGAACTGGGAAAAACCCCTCCCATGTTTAATATCCAGAATGAGCTAGTTAAGATAAAGGTCTCTATTCCTTTCAATGAATTTTTAAGGAATCAAAAGTACAGGGAAACTATAACAAAGATGATTTCGAATCAAGGAGAAGCTCATCCGGATATCTTAGAACTGACAAAAGACAACCCTACTATTATTCTAGGATCTAAGATTGACAGCGTGGATAGCGACGATGAGGAGGTTCCCCCCTTTTACATGAGCTTGAATGTGTATGATATGGTGTTACACAATGCTATGCTAGACTCAGGAGCCTCACACAATCTAATGCCAAAGGGAGTGGTGGAAATCCTGGGGTTGGAGATTACAAGGCCTTATACATTAGAGGAAATTTCAACTCAAAATGGGCCTTTTAACTTTTATTCAAATTCCATGTCATCATGTGTTAGCCAATGAAATTGCTTTAAATTTGAAATACCGTATAGGTCTTAAACACTTTTTTAATATAAATTTGGGGATAGGTATCATTAAAAAAACTACCTTTTTTGTTTGTATTTTTGACATATCTCCCTGTGTTTTTACTCAAATTTCGATTGGGAGAGCTCGTTGGATGCGGAATTAAATTATGCATCCAACGAGTACCCACTCGGCATACTTTTGACGTACCCCGCTACCCCAAAAACAAGAAATACCTGAAAAATGGAATGATGATCCAACGATCTCTCCCAATCGAAATTTGAGTAAAAACACAGGGAGATATGTCAAAAATACAAACAAAAAAGTAGTTTTTTTCTTTTCTTCCTCCAAAATTAATAAATATTATTTTATTATTTTAACTATTATTTTATTAGTTCATTTTAGGAGGCCCATTTTGAGTTGAAATTTCCTCTAATGAAGACCTATATTCCTTTGATTCTAAGAGGCTAAAATGTCTGGGACTGATCAAAGACATGGTGGTATCTTTAAACAAGTTTCCATCTAAAATAATGGTTATGGATGTCGTCGTGGCTGGAATTCCTCCCAAGTTTGATATTCTGTTGTCAAGATATTGGACCTCGAAGCTAAAAGGAAGCTTGCAAATGGACATGACATATGCAATGATTCCTATTCAGAATGAAAGCAAAAGGTTATACAGCGAGAAGAGGTTGCCTTACGTCATGAGCAGTCAGACTTAGCCCGACATCCATCATGTTTATGTCATCAACACTGGCTTTGGTTCCTCTATTTTCTTCAATGATATATCTCCTTGCAACTCAGAAATCGTTGTGCCACAAAAAGATGAAAAAGAGGCCAGCAAGCTTGAAGCTGTGGAAAGGAAGAAAAGGGATGAAGGACTGTGGAAGATGTATTTCAATGGCTCGGTGGCTAAAGCAGGTGCTGGCACAGGTGTGTATATTATATCCCCCATTAAGGATACCAAAGCTTAGTCTTACAAGTTGATTTTTGAATGCTCTAACAATGTATTGGAGTATGAGACCTTGTTGTCGGGCCTACGTGCGCTGAAAGATTTAGGAGTGAAAAGGGTCCAAATTTTTGGGGACTCAGAACTTGTAGTAAATCAGGTGAATGATATCTGTCAGACTAAACATCCAACAATGAGAGCCTACTGGAATGAGGTATGGGACATGTTCAGGAATTTCTTTGTGAACATACAATCCAAGTGATTCCCAGAGATGAGAATGCGGTGGCAAACTCTCTAGCGACTGCAGCAGGAAAATTTGAAGCTCCTGTGGTGGGAAAAAATAAATATAAAGTGAAGATTGTAAATAGACCTTCCATACCATATAACACTAAGTATTGGCAAGCCTTCGAAGACGTGTGCTGAAAGATTTAGGAGTGAAAAGGGTCCAAATTTTTGGGGACTCAGAACTTGTAGTAAATCAGGTGAATGATATCTGTCAGACTAAACATCCAACAATGAGAGCCTACCGGAATGAGGTATGGGACATGTTCAGGAATTTCTTCACTGAACATACAGTCCAAGTGATTCCCAGAGATGAGAATGCGGTGGCAAACTCTCTAGCGACTGCAGCGGGAAAATTTGAAGCTCCTGTGGCGGGAAAAAATAAATATAAAGTGAATATTGTAAATAGACCTTCCATACCATATAACACTAAGTATTGGCAAGTCTTCGAAGATGATATGCAGATCAAAATATTTATGGAGATGTTTGGTGAGTTTGTGAACACTCACATTGATGAAGGTGGCACTGACCCCGAAAACTTCCTAGACATTGAAGAGGAAGGGGAAGAAGCCGTTGGGACAGGAAAACTAAAAGACTCCTTGGGAGGCGGGGATATAGTCCAGTTGAAAATCAATCATATTCCCAGGGGCTTGATCCCTTTAGAATCACCTTTTGACCAAAATGGTGTAGCCAAATATCCGAAGGTCGAGCCTGTCGCGGATGCTGTCGAAGATATAAATATCAATATTGAAGGTGACCCAAAAATTATAAAATTATTCAAGAAATTGCTCACTAAAGAAAAACAAGGGTATGTGAACTTGATGAAGAAGTACATGGATGTGTTTGGGTGGAGTTATGAATATCTCAAAGAGTATGACACTTCCATCATCCAGCATACTATTCCAATTAAACCCAGAGAAAAACCATTCAGGAAAAAACTCAAGAGGATCAATCCAAAGTTAGTACCCATTATTGAAAAAGAAGTAAAAAGGTTGTTTGACGCAAAGATAATAGTAACTCTGAGGTCTTCAAAATGGGTAGCCAATTTGGTTCCTGTTCAGAAAAAGAATGGGGAGATAAGGCTATGCATAGATTTCAGAAATTTGAACAAAGTTTCTATGAAAGATAACTACCCATTGCCGAAGATGGACCAGATCCTGCAGAGGGTGGTAGGATCAAAAAGGATATCCACTATGGATGGTTTTTTCGGGTACAATCAAGTGAATATGTTTCCTAAAGACCAAGAAAAAACCGCTTTCACCACACCTTGGGGTACCTTCATGTACGCAAAGATTCCATTTGGGTTAATGAATGTTGGAGAAACTTTCCAACGTGCCATGGATATTTCTTTTGCAGATGAGAAAGAAAAATTTGTGGTGATATACATGGACAACATTACTGTATACTCTCGGTGGGCTAAAGATCATATCAGGCACCTGGAAATATTTTTCATTAAATGTAGAAAGTATGGCATTTCCTTGAACCCTAGAAAGTCGAACTTCGCTCTAGAAGAAGGAAAGTTGTTGGGGCACATCATCTCAAAGGAAGGGATCGGGATTGATCCAGACAAGGTAAAATGCATCTTGAAAGTAGAAGAACCAAGTAGCAAGAAAGAAATACAATATTTCATTGGTCAAGTCAACTTCTTGAGGACATTCATCCCTAGCTTCGCCGAAATCCTGATGGACATTACTTACATGCTAAGGAAAGATCATAAAATTAAGTGGACGGTAAAAGCCAAGAAGGATTTCAAAGATATAAAATAGGCCATCTCAGAAGCTCCTGTACTGATCAACCCAGATTTTGAGAAGGACTTCTTAGTATTCTCTTATGCTTCAAAACACACCGTAGTGGCAGTGTTGCTACAAAAGAATGATCGGGGTGAAGAACAACCTATAGCGTTCTTCAGTAAGATATTGAGAGATGGAGAACTGAAATATAGTATAATGGAAAAATAAGCCTACGCCTTGGTTAAAACCTTGAAGGATTTCAAAATATATCTCCTCCATTCCCACATAATCACCTATGTACCTTGCAATGTAGTGAAAAGCATACTTACGCAGCCTGACCCGGAAGGAAAGAGAGCTAAATGGGTTTCAGTGCTCCTAGAATATGACATAGAAATCAATCCCATGAAGTTGATTAAAGGGAAAGGATTGGCTAAGATGATGACGGACTCCCATTGTGACTCTCTGTAGCTAAATTTTCTTTCTTGTCAGTCTAGTCAGGAAGAAGTGGAGGTGCAAGTGAAGCCTGATTTCTCTATGTCTCCTTGGTATGCTGGCATTGTTTTTGTATTGCAGAACTTACAACCCCCTGCTGGGCTAAGTGAAACCTGGGCTAGATCCATAAAAATAAAAGCTGCGAAGTTTTGCATCATAGAACAATATCTCTATTGGAAAGACCCCGGGGGGATACTGCTGAATTGTCTTCTAGAGGACGAAGCTGAACGTATGTTAAAGGAATTTCATGAAGGAGGTTGTGGAGGACATCATTCCTGGAAAGTTACCGCAAACAAAATTTTGAGGGAAGGATTTTATTGGCCTTCGTTGTTCTCAGATATTTATAATGAAACAACTAAATGCCACCAGTGTCAGATTTTTTAAGGAAAAAGTAAGGTGGTGTCTCTCCCCCTCAACCCTATCTCTATGGAAGCTCCATTCCAGCAATGGGGGTTAGATTTCATTAGTGAGATAAATCCAAACTCCTCCAGGAAACATAAGTGGATTCGGCCATATTCAGCTACCCGAAGTGGATTGTGACAGACAACACACCTGCATTTAAATCCAGGAAGATGATCAATTTTTGCCATAAATACCATATAAGCCTAAATCACTCTACAGCTTATTACCCATAGGGGAACAGATTGGCTGAATCTTCTAACAGGAGCCTTGTGAGGATCATTAAGAAGTTGTTGGAGGATAACAAGAAAGCTTGGCACACTAAATTGAAATATGTCTTGTGGGCCGACAGAATCAGCACCAAAAGGGCCATTGGTATGTCCCTGTTTCAGTTAGTATATGGAGCCGAAGTAATTTTCCCTTCCTCTCTGGGAATTCCAGTCATGAAGTTATTGCGGGATCCATTGGACGAGCCCAATCCCATTCAAAGAAGGATCAACTAGATCATTGAGCTTAATGAAGTGAGAGACAAGGCTTATGATAAAGTCCAGGTGCACCAGGAAAAGATGAAGAATACCTTCGACAGAAGAATAAAGGAAGATGTTTTCTATGACAATGAATTTTAGCCGCCCCGAGCGAAGGTTTGATATCGTCGGGTATAGAATTGTAGACCCACATGAATCTGCTGGAAAACTCATGGACTGATTCAAAACCTCCTTTCTTGATATTGTTGTATTGAGACAAGACCTTTAATGGGCTTTGTTTATCATCCCACCTTTCCTAAAATATGGTTTGAAAGCTAGCGAAGCTACGGATAGACCTAGGTGGAAAATATTTGTACCATTTCTTGTCTTCCCCAGAAAAACTCTGAGCGAACAACTGCATTTTGACATCTTCATCATCAGCCTCTTCCAGGTCGATGAAGTCGTCGAATTTGTCCACATGGTACCTCGCTGAGACAGTCCCCTCCCCATCATAGAGTGCGATTCTTTGGGAGTAATTCATGGGAGAGGTCGTGTAGAACCAGAAGTAGGGCTAATGGGGCAAATATAGCAGCATCCATCAGGGTAGGTCGGTTAGGAACAGACAGGGGGTTGAGACATTGGGTGTTATGAAAGATAGGGGCTATCTCTTCAGCCTTTGGTGGCATTTCTAGGTTCAAGCACAAAGAATCAAGCAGATAGGATTGCATCGTATTAGGGTCAACCCTAGATTTTCTTAGGTCAGATTTAGATTTAGATTTGGTTAGTAGTCTTTCATCCCTAACCCCCCACTCGGGTTTAGCTAAGCTGTACAAATCTTGAGATGATGAAGTACCAAACAATGGAGAATCCAATTTCTCTTTATTTCTATTCCTAAATATTCTTTCTGGATTATCCACACTGAGTAAAGTTTTGGTATCAAGGTTACCTCTTGTGTGGATCTTTCTGGAAGCCAGGATATCTAGTGCGGTACTGGTCGAAGCAGGTGTGGAGTTTCCAGGACAAACATACAACCTTCTAGCGAATTCAGGAATTTCTGTTTGCCTCCAAAAATCTCTTTCTTTCCGATCGCCGGTCTCCTCAGTGGAGTCACCTTCCAGAATATTTTAGTGGAGCATCCAGGGCAAAGGATACAACCTTCTTCACATGTACAAATCTATGTTTGCCCACAGAAACTCTTTATCCTTTGAATCTTTGTCATTCTTCCCAGGGATGATCTTCAATCTCATCCCCAGCAATGGCGCCAGTTTGTCAGCACTGGAATCGAACCAAAGGTTGCGGAAGGCTCACTTCCAGGTAACAGCAAAACCTCTTTCGAAGAGAGAACTGGCCTTCTACTCTTCTGAGAGAGATCTCTCACCAAATGTTAACAATGCCAGATATATATACAAATGAAACTATAAATTGTTTGCAAGATTGGTTGAAACAAAACATAGAACCATTGGGCGATGGAGTCAAGATATACAAGAGAAATAATCAGAACTTAAATGCAAGCGATTTCAACACAGGGGCAAGGTAGCCACTTGATCATAGTCGATTCATAATTGTCTGGTGGAAAGGAAGAACATGAACAGACCATCAACACAGAGAATTGTAAAAATGAATTATGTATCAAGTTTAGAAGAAAACTTTGGTGAATAATTGAAACAACAGACGGAGCATAGCAAGTATGAATTCTGAGCTGTTATACCCTAAGTTTCAGACATGAAAGAAAACACTACAGGAAAGATAAACTGGAAAAACATTCACATAAGAAAGGAAATAGCAGACTGTAAGTGCGAACGACATGTGAATCCCCGTATGAAAATGCCGACCTCAGCCTTGCAATTATATTAAAATTCTCTTGGAAAACACACACACAATAAAATTACAATAGTTTCAACCCTTTCTCCTTATTTAGGAGGTATATTTATAGCATTTGGATTTCCCAAACCTACATCTGGGAATCAAAATTTGTTACAACAGAAGGACATCCTCTAACCAACTCTTAGGTGGCACATTGGCTGCAATTTGCATGAAATGTCCAAACAATGAAACATGTGATATAGGAGGAACTAAGCACGAGAGTATCCCATACTCCCATTTGGCGGGTGATGACTGTACAAAGCTCTGAGAGAAGTGACCATTGGGACTGGTGTGCAACGCAGAGAAAATTTCCCACGTACCATCATTGTCACTTCTACGGGTGCGTTTTGAGTTTAGTTGACCCATACTGTTGGACGACTCTCCATAAATCGGGACCAGACAGGGGTGTAACTACCATGTCATATGATTGCGCTTTGAGCTCCATCATTTTTGGGTATGAAGTCTTGGGGGCCTTAGAGTATGCGGCTTTAAAATCAAACAATAATTCGAAGTCATTGGTCAATTTGTCAAAAACAACCTTCCCTGACAACGCTTATTGCATATCTCCAAATTTGTTGTGGTCCAATCGACAGTGCACTAGGCACTCCCGATACTCCTTATGGGATAGTAAAGGACCCTTTTCTTCCCAGGAAAAGGGGAGCCCGTTGCTTACCAGTGGTTTGAATAGCTTGACGACTTCTTGAACTTTATGTTCAATAACTTCTATTTTGGCTCGAATAGTCTCCAGCATCCTGTGCTTAGCTACTACCTTTCTGGCTCAAGAGACAACGGCGACCCTATTTTGAATACCGTATCTATTTGGCAGAATCATCTGACAAAGAGCTTAGGAAGGTTATGGAATTCTCCGCAGTCACCAAGGGCCTTTTATGCACTTCTCGCAACACTATATGGACTTACTTCTTGGCTTCTCCCATAGCAATTTCCTAGTCTTCAATAAAATCTAGGTAGGGCTGGAAATTGTCAGCGTCTATGATGATCTGATCCCAGATCAAATGTCTAGCACCTTGCAAGGAAATTTTTCCGACCACCTGTTGGCTCAACTTAGCATTTTGTTGAGTTAGTTCTTTGCATTTATCTTCTGCCTTTTCTCTTCCTTGTTTCTCTTTGAATCTTTCCTTTTCCAGTTCCTCAATCTACTGTTTCAGTTTAATGAGCTCGGTATCCTTTAGGCCTATCTGAAAAATTGCTTTGGAGAGGGAGATGGTATCTATCTCTCCAGCCATACTTGTGGACTGAATTGTATTCTCTGTACTTTTGCCTTGAAGTTCATTTTCCTTCATTGCTAATCTGGTTTTCAATTTTGCATCGCTTTTCTTCAAAAGCTGGATATATGCATGGTAGCCTTGAGCAATCTGGTATTCAGTATATCTCCAGTCTCTTTGTTTAGGTGTATGATGTTATTAGTGGAAACCTTTGAGAGGTTCACGCTGACCTCGGACACCTTGTTCCCCATTTCCAAGGCTAAGCTAAGGGTATTAGTGGCATGATCCCTTACAGTTTTCAATGCCACATTTGGGTGAGGCAACCGTGAGGCTTTGCTATATAAATCTGTTATCTCCTCGAAGGTTTTATCAGCCCTCTCTTAGTAAGATCTCAGCCATTACTCTTTGGATGTATGTTTGCTTGGAGTCTATCCATCAAATACATACTCTTGTATTTGCAATTCAGCTGCCTTGGGCTCTTGCTGTTGTTTTTCTTCCATCAAATTATTCTTCTTTGCCTATTGTTGCAGCCTTTTCACACACCTGGATCACGTGGCAGAAATCTTCAAGCCACTCGGTGTGTCCTTGGGGGCAAGTCTCGAGTCAAGGCTGTCACCTTGTT
>LPNX010570947.1:0-10554 GCA_001517045.1 Pseudotsuga menziesii
CTGCCAATTTAGTCATTTGGTATGCACAACTCGCATAAAGTTGATAGAAGTTAAATCAAATAAAAAATTGAAAGCTAGAAGATGGAAGATGTCAAAAGTTTATCATGAAAGAATAATTGAAGATGACATTCCTTTACGATCGTATTTCTAAATTGAATCATGTTGAGAAAGATACATACGTTTTACATGAAGGACATCTTCATTTGTTTTATAATTATGACACTCAAATACAATGATTATTGATAAGTTCTAAGCTATATTGTTGTGATGGTTTTTTAAGCACATTCCTTAAAAATGTATTGTTCTTTAATTTATAATGTTCTGCACTTGAGTACGTGTTATGAAATTGTCAAATCATGAGATCTATGCCTCTTTGAAACTTAATATGATAGATTGTTAGATTAGATTGTTGAACTTATGTACATGTCAAATTGATAACTTTTACTTAAATATGATATCAAGTTCTTACATTGTTGAGCTTATGTCCATCAAATTGAGGAAACTTATATAATAGTGTTCTTACATTTTTGAGATTATGTACATCAAATTGATGAAATTTATTTTATATTGTTCTTAGATTGTTCAACATATGTACATCAAATTGATATATTGATTTTATAACGAAATTGATATGTACAATTGTATAAATTCATAACATACAATATTGTTAATTATTAACAAGATTTAAACATATGGTATATTACCGTAAAAAGTCAATATATTCAAATTGAAGCACTCTATAAATTGAATTATATAGACTAAGATTATTAACCAAATATAATCATGATATCAGTGATAAAATCATAGTATGAAAATAATAGCATGAAAACATTCCTAACTAACATTCCTAAAGTGCATTTTATTGAACATTCCTTATGATTGAAAACATTCATAAAGTGTTGATGTAATTGTAACTTCGGAATGTATTCACTTGTATGTCTTATGCCAATTGTACCCTGATGTTCCTATCGGGAGAATCAGTAATGTAATCAAGTCATGTCATACCTTGATGTTCCTATCAAGAGAATCAATAATGTAAGCAAGTCATTTAAAGTCATAGAGGGTAAACTTCCTTATTGATCAAGGGTTAAAGTCCCCATAGTTGTGGGGCACTAGGGTTATTAGACTCTCCTAGAGAAGTTGTCCTTGGTGAGTTAATGTCAAGTCAGAAACTAGTATAAATAAAGAGTGAGACTCTCTATTTACCACACAGACGCTCACACTCAGTTGTAGCGGATAACTGAGAGAGAGAAGAAGTTGGGACAAGAGAGAGAGAGACAACTGTTGTCGGGAGATCATATTTGTATCTTTGGGTTTTACTTTCGGTGCTTACTCTATATCTGAGGAAGTTGTGGGGTTTTCTCCTTTATGGTTTCCTCGAGGAAAATATGTGTGCCCATTTTCTATTCTGATTGATTGTTGTGCTTGTTATTCTCTCAGATAAGATCCTAAGATCATATAGCTTAAATGATAAAAATCTAACATGGTATCAAAGCTTACCTGAGAAGAAGACATTGTGTAGCTGTTGAAGCTAGGGATTCCTATTTTTTGGATCTCTCTCCAAAGATCATCAGCGAAAGGAGGATAGGTTGAATCTCATCTCTAGGGTGCATATTTCTATCGAAGAAGAATCTGATTCTGAGGAATTTCAGTTTTTGACCTGACACTACAACGGGAAATTAGGGCTTTCCACAAAAGTGGAATTTTTGAGTGAGCCCAGGCCAGGATTGATCTCCTCCACAAAATCGAAGTTTAGAGATCAAAATTGAAGTTTTTGGTTGGGTAGAACTCTTAGAGAGTCAAACCCTAATATTCTCCTGAACCAGAAAACCAGCTCTATAGAAGTCCAGCTCCATATTCAGTTCGGACATCTTAAACTGGTAAGATCTAAATCTTTTGTATATCTATTTGAGTTTCCCTATTAAGAAGTCTCATCATACCATACTTGATGAAAATATTGAGGGAGCTGACAACTTCTGAGCCTAGAAGTATAGGATCTCCCTGGTCCTCGAAAAAAATGAATTGGACTCCTACATAAGTGAAGAGGTTCTAGTTCCAGAGGGAGATGAGGCTAAGGCCTTACATAAAAAGAAATTGGTCATGGAAAAGAGTATTATTACTGATTCAACCAAGGATCACCTTATACCTCAAGTGTCCTCCCTAAAGACACCCAAAGAGATGTTTGATTCCCCGACCAATTTGTTTGAAGGGAAGAACATAAATTGGAAGATGACTATGAGAAATCAATTAAAGAATGTAAAGATTCACAATGCAGAGACTATACAGTCTTACTTTACAAGGGTCTCTCATATCAAGGAACAACTTGAAGCAGTAGATGAAGATGTAGAGAATGTAGAGATTGTGATGACCACCTTGAATGGTCTCCCCAGAGCATGGGACTCCTTCATTAAAGGGATTTGTGCTAGGAAGAAACTAATCAAGTTTAGCAGATTGTGGGAAGAATGCTCACAAGAAGAAGCTCGAATAGTAGCTTGAGAAGAAAATATGGGAAATAAAAATCAAGCTCTCACAGTACAATCCAAGAAGAGAAAAACAGACCATCACGAAGGTAAGCACTCTTATCCTATAAAAGCTAACATGAATCTACCTAAATTCAGATGCTTTACATGTGATGAAAGACAACACTATGCTAGATATTGTCCTAGGAACAAAAATGGCTCTCACAAGAAGAAGGGAAAAAATAAAAGACATCATGCTAACAGTACTACAGAGGATGATGAACCTCCCAAGAAGAGAATCAAGCAAGAAAGTGATGAAGAATATGTTCTGATCTCTGCCCTCACGCGAACTGTCTCACATGGAAGTAATGATTGGCTTATAGACAATGGTGCTTCCAAACACATGACAAAATTTAAGGAATTCTTTGTGAGACTATCAGAACATGAATCACCCCACAAGGTGAAACTTGGGGATGACTACTAGTATCCAATAAAATGTAGTGGTGAATCCTCCTACAAACTAGACTCTGGAAAGTCTATAAATATGAAGCTTGTCCTATTTGTACCAGGACTAAAGAAGAACCTTCTCTCCATCTCTGCATTGGATACAAAAGGCATGAGGGTTTCATTTATAGATGGCCAAGTCCTCATGTGGCCAAAAGGAAAGACTATTGACGATGCAGTAGTAATTAGAGAACAAGAGGGAGGACTATACAAATTGAAGGGCCAACTAGAACAAGCTTTGGTTCATGACTCAGTAGAACTAAATGAACTATGGCATAGAAGGCTTGCACATGTGCACTACAGGGCACTACCACTTGCAATAAAAGTTGTTGAAGGTCTTCCAAAAATGCAGGAAAAACGTGAAGGTGTATGTGAAGGATGTGCGAAAGGAAAGAACACAAATAAGACATTTCCATGTAGCGAGAGCAAAGAAAAATGAATCTTAGAAATCATCCACTCTGATGTATGCGATCCAATGTCATCCATTTCTCTAAGCAGTTATGTATATTATGTTTCTTTCATTGATGATTTTTCTAGGATGACATGGATATACTTCATGAAGAACAAAGATGAAGTATTTAGCAAATTCAAAGAATTCAAAGCCTTGATATAGAACCACACAGAGAAGAAGATCAAGATCTTTTGATCAAATAATGGCAGAGAATTCACATCAAATGAATTCAAAGAATCATGTAGAGATTCAAGGATTAAGAGGGATTTTACTACTCCATATAATCCACAACAGAATGGGGTTGCAGAAAGAAAGAACAGAGCAATCATGGAAGTAGCAAGGGAAATGCTTCATGATCAAGACATTCCTATGCATTTCTAGGCAGAAGCTGCCAGTACAGTTGTGTGTGTACAGAACCGTACTCCACATAGAGTACTCAAGAACAAGACACCTGAAGAAGTTTTTTCCAGCAAAAAACTAGAAGTCAGTCATCTTAGAATATTTGGATGTCCAGTGTACATACACATTCCAAAAGAAAAGAGGACAAAGTTAGATCCTTCAGGAAAGAAGGGTATATTTGTGGAATAATCTGAGAACTCGAAGGCTTTGGGAATATACTTCCCAGGATTCAAGAAGATCAACATCAGCAGAGATGTAACATTTGATGAAGACTCAGCTTACATCAAGTCTAGAAAAAGTCCTGTTGAAGACTTTGAAGAATCAGAAGTACACAGAATCTGTAATACAACTATGAATGAAGCAACTCCAGAAGAAGATCGAGAAATGGAAGAACCTCAGGAACCCGTAGATCAACCTCAAGAGAAGAATCCTCACAAGAGGAAACCTGCATGGGTACGAGAGGCTATACAAGGTGTAGAAAGATATGGGGCTCTAGAAGAAATTAACAGAGAAAGAAAGAGAACTAGGTCCTACTCCAGATATGTATCCTTATTATTTGACATCATCGATAAAGAACCTTCCACATATGAAGAAGCAATAGAGAAGAAAGAATGGAAGGATGATATGATCGAAGAGTACTAGTTGATCATGAAGAATGATGTTTTGGATGTTGTCCCAATACTAGAGGGGAATTCTGTTGTGACTTCCAAGTGGATCTACAAGATCAAGCATGCTACAGATGGTAGCATAGATAAATATAAAGCAAGATTTGTGTCTCGTGGTTTCTCCCAGAAAGAAGAAATAGATTATGAAGAGACTTTTACACATGTAGCCAAATACACTTCCATCAAATCAGTACTTTCTCTAGTTGCAGTCATGAAATGGAAGATACACCAGATGGATGTCAATATCTCCTTCTTAAATGGTGTAGTAGAAGAGGAAGTGTATGTGGAGCAGCCACCCGGTTTTGAGACACATGACATGGAGACTCATGTGTGCAAATTGAATAAATACCTATACTATTTGAAACAAGAACCTAGGACATGGTATGGCAGAATTGATAGCTTCCTGACTAGCTTGGGATTTACCAAGAGTAAAGAATATTCCAACCTTTACTACAACGCTGAAGAAGGGAACCCAGTGATGCTCCTATTGTATGTAGATGATCTATTTTTAACAGGTGCAGATGGGTTGATTGCAGACACAAAGAGGAAGCTAGCTGTTGAGTTCGAGATGAAGGACTTGGGTATGATGCACTACTTTCTAGGCATGGAGGTGTGGCAGAATACAGATGGAATCTCCCTAGGACAAAGGAAGTACATAGTAGAGATCTTTAAGAGGTTCGGGATGATGAACTGCAAGGTCATGACCACACCTATGGAATCAAGCCTGAAGCTATTGAGTGATGCTTCATCTGATTCGGTTGATGCTACGATGTATCATCATATGATTAGGTCCTTGATGTACTTGATGAATATGAGGCCAGATATTTGCTTTGCTGTGAACACATTGAGCCAGTTCCTGACAGATTCGAGACATGTTCATTTGATTGCTGCAAATCATATTCTGAGGTACCTGAAGGGTATAGTTTATTATGGGCTCAAGTACCAGGTGAATCAGAAGATTAACCTGGAAGGTTATGCTGATTCAGATTGGGTAGGTAGTGCCATTGATAGGAAGAGCACTTCCGGGTGTTGCTTCAGTATGGGATCAGGTGTGATCTCATGGTTTGCAGGAAGAAATCCTGTGTGGCATTGAGTACATCTGAAGTAGAGTATGTTGTAGCTTGTTCAACTAGCTATGAGGTAGTGTGGCTTAGGAAGCTACTATATTATTTGTTTGATCTACAGTTGGATGCTACTTGCATATATTGCGACAACCAGAGTTTTGTGAAGTTGTCAGAGAATCCAGTGTTCCATGACAAGTTGATCATATCGAGGTCAAATATCACTATATCATGGGTATGGTCCAGATAGGAGCAGTGAAGCTCCAGTATGTTATGACGAATGAGTAGATAGCTGATGTGTTAACCAAACCATTAGCTTGAGTGAAGTTGAGTACTTCAGGGAGAAGCTTGGTGTTCTTTAGATTGAGGTTCCCTCCAAAGGGAAGTGATGAGTCTGTGATCCTTTCTGACATGGTTGATGTGTTCATCCCATTGTCATATATAGGTGCAGATCCATTCTGATGTGACTGCAGGATGTGTTCATCCCATTTGATCAAATATAAGTGCAGAGCCTTTCTTACATGGCTGATGTGTTTATCCCATGGTAAGATATAAGTGTTGAGCCTTTATTACATGGTTTATGTGTTCATCCCATGGTAAGATATAAGTGTTGAGCCTTTCTGGCATGGTTGATGTGTTCATCCCATGGTTAGATGTGAGAGCAGAGCCCTTTTGACATGGTTGATGTGTTCATTCCATTGTCATATGTGAGTGTTGAGCCTTTCTTACATGGTTGATGTGTTCATCCCATGGTAAGATATAAGTGTTGATCCTTTCTTACATGGTTGATGTGTTCATCCCATGATAAGATATAGGTATTGAGCCTTTCTGACATGGTTTATGTGTTCAACCCATGGTCATATGTGAGTGTTGGGCCTTTCTGACATGGTTGATGTGTTCATCCCATGGTCAGATGTGAGTGCTCAACAGGCCTTTCTAACATGATCGATGGATGTGCTCCTCCCATGGTCAGATATAAGTGCTGAAGAATATGAAGACCTAAATGGAGGCTAGGCCTACAACCAGCATGGAAAAGGGGTTGGCTCTGTAGAACTTCCTATGACAAGTAGAATTGAGATATAGCGCCATTTGTTCAAGATAGCGGAAGCAGTGATGATCCAGACTTGATGATGGTAGACTTGGTGATGATCCAGACTTGATGATGATCCAGTGAAGAATACTTGTACTGATGAAGTGTGTCGATAGAATACCTTCCTAGTTAAGAGGGAACGTTGATGTAATTGTAACTTCAGAATGTATTCACTTGTATGTCTTATGTATTGTACCTCGATGTTCCTATCGGGAGAATCATTAATGTAATCAAGTCATGTCATACCCTCATTTTCCTATCAGGAGAATCAATAATGTAAACAAGTCATGTAAATTCATAGAGGGTAACCTTCCTTATTGATCAAGTGTTAAAGTCCCCACAGTTGTGGGGCACTAGGGTTATTAGACTCTCCTAGATAATTCGGCCCTGGTGAGTTAATGTCAAGTTAGAAACTAGTATAAATAGAGAGTGAGCCTCTCTATTTATCACACGGTCACTCACACTTAGTTGTAGTGCATAACTGAGAGAGAGAAGAAGATGGGACAAGAGAGAGAGAGAGAGAGAGAGAGAGAGAGAGAGAGAGAGAGAGTTGGGAGATCATCTTCGTATCTCTGGGTTTTACTTTTGGTGCTTATTCTATCTCTAAGGAAGTTGTGAGGTTTTCTCCTTTATTGTTTCCCCGAGGAAAATCTTTGTGTCTATTGTCTATTGTGATTGATTGATGTGCTTGTTATTCTCTCAGATAAGATCCTAAGATCACATAGCTTAAATGATACAAATCTAACATAAAGTGCATTGTAATGAATATTCTACAGATATCATATATTATTCCACCTTAATGATTGAAAACATTCCTAGCTAACATTCCTAAAGGCCATTTTATTGAACATTCCTAATGATTGAAAAAAATCCTAAAGTGCATTTTAATGAATATTCAACATATATCATATATTATTCCACCTAAAGTGAATTTTATTGAACATTCCTTATGATTGAAAACATTCATAAAGTGCATTTAATGAATACAACAGATATCATATATTATTCCACCTAAATTATTGAAAACATTCCTAACTAGTTCATTCCAAAAGTGCATGTTATTGAACATTCCTTATAATTGAAAACATTCCTAAATTGCATTTTAATGAATATTCTACAGATATCATATATTATTCCACCAAAATGATTGAAAACATTCGTAACTAACATTCCTAAAGTGCATTTTATGGAACATTCATAATTATTGGAAACATTCCTAAAGTGCATTTATTGAATATTCTACAGATATCATATACTATTCCACCTAAATGATTGAAAACATTCCTAACTAACATTCCTATAGTGCATTTTATTGAACATTCCTGATGATTGAAAATCATCTAAACACAAGTGCAGCATATTGTATATAAACATCAAAGACATTAATATATCTATTGCATGACCAAATTAAATCATTTAAACATTTAATTAAATTATATTTGAACTTCATCCAAAAACTATATATATATATATATATATATATATATATATATGAATTGTCCAAAATTATATATATGTTTCAAATATATAAGTTAAAATGATAAGTTTAAAGTTTTAACATGGAATATGTCAAATTAACAAGTTCATAAGTGTAAAAACATATATAGCTATGTAATATCCATTATATGGATATCACTCTCCACATTATCCTGGCGATTGACCTATAAGAAATGCAACATATAATTAAGCATCAATATATAGATTTTATACTGTAAATAAACTTTAATAAAAATACAATTGGAATTTAAAATAATGTAAATGAATAAATATACCTCAGTGAGCCCAACACTAAAAGAGGTCACCACATCCACAACCATGGAAGGTTGTACAATACGTTTACCCACCTACAATTTTAATTTCATTACTTAAAATTTTCATGTACATTCGTATAAAATAAATTAAAATTTAAGATGTCAATCATTAAACTTAAACATTTGAAACATGTAATTTAAAGGTAGGCTTAAATTAAACTTAAACGTAGGCTTAAATTAAATTTAAACAAAATTTCAATTGTTTTTAATCATTACTAAAACATTTGGAAGGTGCAATTTACCTCACAATCTTGGGAGACACTGGGAATGTCTCCCAATATTGATGATGAGAGGGGCCCAAGACCCATGGTCCTAGGAGAAGTGATCAGAACCTATGAACACAACCAAAAATCTTAGAAAAAGGTGTCATGACAATAATTAGAACATATAAATTTATAGATATTTATGCAAATGTACCTCTTTCAATAGCCCTAGGTTAACACTAGAGTCGACCATAAAATCATGTTCATCCAAAATTTGGGTGAACTACAATTCATATGAGTTCATTTTATATACCTATTGTTATATATGTATGTATGTATGTATGTATGTATCAACTAGCAAAACATAATTTAACAATTATGAGGAAAAAAAAAAGTTCCCATATACCTCCCCCTCCCTTCGTCCTCGTGATGGAGTAAATCAAACAACCCATCTCGGCAATGTTTTGCATAGGCCTTGGAATATTCAAGGCTCATTGAATCTACCTCAGTGCATATTTTATAAGAAAAATGTGCATGAGAACAAGAGTGTGCTCTATGTCGATTCATGCCTACATCAACCCCCACTAGAGCAGATGGTAAGTTGTCTCCTATGATGGTTTTTCCCTCTAGGCCAATCTGAGAGGTCACCTCCATCTCTGATCGTAATGTAACAAGTATCTATGGATGAGGCACCAAACGAGGTGTAGCCTTAGACAACAATGGATCGCAAAAGGCTCCTTCTCGTTCATACATCCTACCTTTTCCAACTCCGTAAAATTTTGATGGAGCATCTATGTAACATCTATGTAATTTGGCTTCATGTTTAAAAAAAAATTGTATAAAAAAATCTCGCAAAATAATGTAGCACTTCATCATTCCATGGAAATATACCATAGGAATCCAAGAATCTATCATATAAATGGTGTGTAATCTCGGGGTGATTGAAATATTGCACCTTTAACGTCTTTCACTTCAGTCCTTGTTTAAAATTAAACATTGAAATGGAATTTGCATTTGATACCCTCTTCTCTACATTAACCCACTTGTCATGACCCATCACTTGAGCCTTCCACATTCTCATCAAGTAAATAAAATAATATTTTGTTGGCCAAACACTTCTATAGGCACCAATAAACTTTCCTAAAGATTCCAAAAGTATTTGCAAACTTTGTCGACTCTCGGTTGGGAGTTCCAAGTTAGCAAGATCATACCTCAATTTGTTATGGTGGGATGTGCATTGTTCAAGGGTGACATAAGCAATATCATTTTCCCAAGGAATAGCATCGGGTAAATCTGAAGGATAAATGGTCATGGGATTACAACCATGTGCTTCTTCTACATTAGCCCTTTGTTGAACTTGACCCTTTCATCGAGCATTTGCATGACCTTGCTCTTGGTACCTTGCAGCATCCTTGACATCTCAACGTATTGCATCATCACCTGCATTTTCTCCAAATGCATCATCCTCATTTTCTTCAAATGCATCATCACCCTCATCCTCTCTGAATGCATCACTGCCCTCAGCACAACCATGATCCTCTACATTTACACATGTGATCATGTAGAATTTAGTATATAAAGACACAAGCATATATATACACATGTCAAAATTAGTAGTTTATTTAAATAAATTATATATATGTAACATATTACCAATAAAAGGTGGTTGGTCTATTGGTCATTCTATAAAATGACGACCAAAAGAGGGCAAACGATCATGGGATGAATCAAACAATTGACCAGACACATATTCTTTCCCACTCTCACGAGACAATCTATTATGGCGTCTCTCTACAAAGAAAAATGCTAACAAAACTTAGTAAAATCAATGAACAAGACTTAAAACAAATATAAATATGCATGCATACTCAAAATTTTGCATGTGCATAAATTTTAAACACATACCAATTG
>LPNX010570948.1:4938-126645 GCA_001517045.1 Pseudotsuga menziesii
GTTTATAGGGTTTTGGGAACAGGTTTTATAGGTATTATGTTTTAAAAGGGTTAAGTGTTTTAGGTTAGGGATTAGTCTCATATGAACCTTCGTTTATTTTCTGTAAGTACTATTCAATTTCCCAACAAAAAATCCCTAACATCTTTTCATTACAGGTGTCATTATCTCCTTTTTCTTAATCCTCATTGAAGTGGCCACTCCACTTCCACTAGAAATGACCTTCTTCAACATGTTCATAATATCTTCTTGGTTGCAATACTTTAGCACCATATACATAAATAAGTTGTACACTAGTTTAAACCTTTCATCAAGGTTTCTATACAATGTTGTTATGTATAAACAAAAATTTAATCCATCTCATGGCACTCAATGTACATGTTCCTTCGAGTCTAACGTATCTATGTTAACCTCTTTTCCATATTCCTATCCTTGATCACACATTCATGTTAGACACACCAGGCACACAGAGAGGGGGGTGAATCTATGTGTGCAGTGAATCTATGATAATGAGGATTAGGATGTCACTAATGATGATGATGTTGATGATGATCATGATGTTATCCATGATGACGATCATTATGATGATGATGATGATAATGATGAAGATGATGATGATAATGATGAAGATGATGAGGAGGATGAGGAGGAGGATGATCATGACAATGAAGATGATGATGATGGTGATCATCATGAAAACGACGATGATGATGACGTCGATATTGACGGTTATGATGATGAAGATGACGATGATGAAGATGAAGATGAATATGATGATGATGACGACGACGATGATGAAGATGATGATGTATAATGATGATCATGATCATGATCATCATCATGATGTTATCCATGATGACGATCATTATGATGATGATGATGATAATGATGAAGATGATGAGGAGGAGGAGGAGGATGATGATGAAGATGATGATGATGGTGATCATGATGAAGACAACGATGATGATGACATCGATATTGACAGTGATGATTATGAAGACGACGATGATGAATATGAAGATGAATATGACGATGATGATGACGATGATGATGAAGATGGTGATGTCTTATGATGACAACGATGATGATGAAGACGATGATGATGATGACAATGATGATCATGATGAAGACGATGATGATGATGACGATGATGATCAACATGATGATTATGGTGATGGTGATGATGTTAGTAACTATTTAAAAAAAAAAGATAAAATAATGGGTCTAATTAAATATTTACCTTTCATTAATTATATTTCATCGTCTTCTTCATCCATGTCATCGTCTTCTTCATCCAAGTCATCATATGTATCATCAGATCCAGATTCAACATTTTAAGGGTTGGCCATATCATCATCGTCGTCATCATCAGCTACACTCATCATTCCATCGTCGGTATAACTTTAATCGGCATTGTGTGCTACATCATCTGATTCAACTGTTTCTTGGAGTACATCTTCTGTTGGATCATCATCATCACCTAACTCATGTTGATCATGCTCTTCATCATAATATCCTTCTTCCAGAGAACCCTCTTCATTATCATCATCCAGGTTATACTTTAATGGCCTTCCCTTTGGATCGTGTCTCACAACAAATGACCAACCCGCTTTACTTGGAACCTCTAAGTAAAATACCTGTTCACATTAGCTTGGAAGAACATAGAGATATGTTCCTAGCTCAAACAACCTTGTGTTTACCATGGTAAATCCATTAGCATGTTCAATAATAGTTATATCGTGATCACGTTGATTCAATTGTAACCTGTACCATTTGACACCAAATAGAACTACCTTAAAGGATTTAAAGTCACATTGTATAATATCTTCCAAATACCCATAGTATTGATTTTCCAAGATTTCTGTATGAAACATTAGTAACATCAAAGACAACAGATATCCCGGAATCTAATGTTTTCTTTGTTTCATCCAATTTTTTGATCCGATATCTACCTCCATTACAGACCATAGCCTTATGTTGTTTTACGTGCACTAAGAAATACACAAAAATATTACACAACCATTCATTACTTATGCAGCAATACATGGAAAAGAACAACATGTACGTCAAAATGTAATTTTCAAAATAAAATATTTAGAGGGATTGATTAATTATATGCTTGCCATTTTATCTTTTACACCATATGCCAAATCGATTTCCCTTTCTGTTCGATTTCTATCTCCATTGTGTTGTGCTTCTTTTACCAATGAATCCACACCTTCCCATGATATTCCATGACCCGATTGTTCACATCGTTCAATCCATACCTTCATCTAGTCAAGATTGTTGGCAATGTATAAATGAATTGCATCACATTCTCGACCAATTGTTTGATGACAATAACCATTAAAATGAAAGAAAG
This sequence comes from Pseudotsuga menziesii, assembly GCA_001517045.1. Lineage (NCBI taxonomy): Eukaryota > Viridiplantae > Streptophyta > Pinopsida > Pinales > Pinaceae > Pseudotsuga > Pseudotsuga menziesii. The sequence continues at coordinate 7,298 of LPNX010570948.1, forward strand.
GTGTAAATCTCCTAAAAAAAGTATATGCTCTTAATTGAAGCAATTATAACTAGAAAATACAATTATAATATGAACGATATAATAAACATCCACTAGCTATTAATTACCTTTTAGCTTCCTCAATCTACCTTTCCCTTTCAGTTGCTCCCCTTCAAATCTGTTATTGGAGTCTGGATCACAAATGCAACATAAATTGATCTTTGACGCTAAAATAGGAAGATATTCACTAACATACAACATGTTTTGGTATACCGTATATCCTTCCATCATAGAATCCTCGGCATGTGCTCGTTGTCTCACCAAACTCTTCAGAAATGAACCATCCATATGGACCTTGAGTGCACAGGTCCACACAACTCAATCTCCTCAACTTGGTGTATGAGGTAGTGTTCCTGTGCATTGAAAAATGCCGATGGTAGATGCTTATGCATTTCACACATGAGACGAGGAATTTGTCTCCTCCAATACTTTATATCTTCTTTATGGATTTCGTTAGATTTCAACCATCTACAAGTGACGCAAACCAATAACAATATTTAACAAAAAAAAACATTAAATTACATATGATGAAATAGTGCACAAAAAAACAAATATAAATTATACGGGGAATTAAAGAAACACTAAGCACATGCAAGTAATCGCTAGTTACCTCATGTATTTACCAAGATTATATATAACTTGTTTGACATTGTTGTCAAAGTTTTCCGGGAGAGAGAGAGAGGTAGAACATACTATATCAATATACAAACCATGCCATTTATTAAACAAAGAGTATACAAACAAGAAAAAAAATTACACAATAAAATGAAAAAAAAAAATTATATGGACATAACAATAATAATTACCTTGATGAAGACATGCCAATCATGTGTTTTGACCTCCGTAAAATCACATTTTTTGGTTATGATATTCTTCAAGTTCACACAAAATCCAATGGGAAATTTAATTTTCCGCATTACTTCTTTGATAACATTGCTTTCTTGCTCCATAAACATCCATGGAATTGAGTTTATATTAACTTGTTCTCCGTTGCTATGAAATTGGATGACGTCTTTCATTGCACGGTCGCTTTCTTGAATGTCTTTGCAAGCTTTCACAAATTTATCTTTCTCCCTCCTTAGCTCCAGTAGTATCCATAAGGTTTCAGTAACATTCTTTCCAATATGCATTGTATCAAACAAATGAGCAATTTGTAGGTGCTCATAGTAGGGAAACCTGCTGAATTGAATAGGATAACTTTTCATTCCTCATGGAAGCCTATTAATGCCTTCATGATCACAATGGACATCATGAATATTAGTTTATAAATAAATTACATCATAAATCAAATATGGCCACTACAGTAAACAACTCACAATAAAAATTAAAATACATAACAATTCATATATGATGATCCATACGTACCATGATGAAGATTTCTATTGTATTGCATCTTCCAAAGATGAGGTGTCATTCTCCGTGGTTTTAATGTAGTCTCCTGCTTCCCATCAAAAATATTTTTTTTAGTTGTTCTATACCTGTGATTCTTAGAGAGGAAATTCCTATACTCATCAAACACCTCCTTTCTTAATCTTTTTGAACAACGAGATTTTATCTTAGGACCACAAACTGGAAATGCAAATTTACCCTTTGTCTGAAGACCTACAATATTTAGATATGGAATATATATGTCAAATATATTCATATATAAACTATTTTAACTACTCCATATAATTAAATGCAATTAAAGTGGAACTTAAAACTACAAACCACAAAATGAAGTTAACCCAGGGGCATCGTGTATTGTCCATACAACCATTACATGGAATTGAAATTGCATTTGTTGTATTGGTCTAGATACGTCATACATAGTGATGCCATTCCATAAATTCAGTAGCTCATCTATAAGAGGTTCGATGTATACATTCATACCTTTGACTTGAAACTTACTTGATTGATTTGAAGTACATATAAAATATATCATTATGAGAACCATTAAGATATATAAACCATGCGCAAGAGTAAAATAATAGATATATATATGAAATTAGGAAACATAATACGACAAATGAGATGCCAAAACTACATTATAAATAAAACAGTTGTAGACAAAAAAATTGGAATAATCATTGACAACATTATGTGCTCCCTCTTTTTTGACAACCATAGAGGAATGTTATTGTTGATAACAAAAATAGGCCACACTGTGTAAATGGATTTCATCTGTGCAAATGGATTAACACCATCTGCTGCCAAAGAAATCCTAAGATTACGTGGTTCTTCTTTAAAGTGAGGCCACTTTTCCTCCATATCTCTAAAATCATAACCATTTGCAGGAATTCAAATAACATCATCTTGACTTCTGTTCCTGGCATTGTAATCCATAAATTGTGCTATGTTTTTGCACTTGAACAGTCGTTGCAAATGTGGAATGATGGGAATATAACAAAGAACCTTCTGAGGCACCTTTTTTGTTACTTTATCTTTACGATATCGACTTACATGACATTCCAGACATTCTGTTGCAAATTCATACTGATTATAATATATAACATGGTCATCAAGGCATGCATAAATTGCTTCATAATGCATTCCAATATATTTCATGATGGAAGATAAATATCGATATGTGCGAGGTAAAATATTTGATGGTGGTAACAAAAATTCAGCTATCAAGCTATAAAAAAAAAAATTAAAAAGTTAATGTAATAAATAAATAATATTAACAAAACACTATATGATGATCAATAATGAGTTAATAATACAATTATTAGAGGAATACAGATAAAATTTATCATGATCCTATATATGTGATGGATTATTTTACATACCTTAGCATCTGTGTGATTGCAATGTTTGAAAGAACATTCATAACCTTCAAGTTCATTGTCAACAACACATCAGAGAGAAAATTTGTTTTGGAGCCTTCATAAAGGGGTTCATATGCCTTACCAAGAAGAGGTATATCGTGAACATCATCAAAGTCATCATCATTTTGATTATCAACATCATCATCATCGGCCATTCTAACATTAAATGAATCATGGATCAATGTATTTGTACCATCATCTTCAACTACATTATCAGTATGATCATCTTGTTCAATATGATCATTCATTTGTTCTCAATTAAACATACACACTCCATGATCATGATCCTGAACTTGTTCTGAAAGCACTTCCTATGGATTTTATGTTGTAGGGTTTCTTTCCTTTAATATAAATACATGGAAACATCAATAGATATACATTAATATATGAAAAATAAAAATAATACAAACAATTACCAAAACAAAGAATTCAAAAAACTGTATAATGCTAAACCTACAAATGGACGATATTCGTTCCCCCCCTCAGCGTGTCCATGTTCCCTGCAATATTTTGTGGCTGTTGAGATCAATGTTCTTATCCTCTTAAATCCACTGCATTGAGTACATGGACAATAACATTTTCCATTGCCCCTTCATTTCGCTGCATCCCATAGTCTAGCAAGCAATTGTCGGTTGTCTTCATTTGTATCCGGAATATTTCTATTTGACATTTTGTCACAAACTTCGTGAATGAATATAACCGGTTGTCTTAAAAAATAAAGTTCCATGCATCAAAATTTTGGAACACAGAGAGAAGTCGAAGAATAAAAAAATCCCAGCAAACTATCTGTCAAAGAAAACAAAATCCCACAACCGCTCGTTGAAGAAAAAAACAATTCCTAAAAACGTTAGGAACAAATAATTTTCACAAATCGTTCGTCGAGGAACAAATGATTTTTGCAAATCTTCCATTGAGGAACAAATAATTTTCACAAATTGTCTGTCACTTCTACAACAAACATGTCGAAATGTTTTAAAAAAATTAAATTTATAATGGCCTGGCGTCGGATATTTGATGCCTTGAACATAGTTACCATTGAAAATATGGGACCAACAATTTCAAATATTTTAAATCTGACATTATTTTTTTTAAACTACGACAGACTGTCAGATATCCGACACTAATGTGTCGAAAAACCGACACTCACATGTCAGATATTAGACACTCTGGTGCATCAAAAAACTGACACCTTAGGTGTCGGATATTCGACGATGCTATAAAACTTTCATGATCACTGTACTTCTCAATGATTATTGTCCAACACATCCGTACAAAATGTCGGATGATGTCGGATTCTAACGTCGGATTTTGGGTTCAAATCCTATTACAACATTATCTATTCTTTCCATAGGGTTTGATGTTGTTGCAGCCTCTCCCTGATCTTTTGACTGATTAATTGGGTTTTAATTTTGATGCTCTCTCATCTCCCCCGCTCCCCAACTGAATTGGAGGGACTATGGTCCTCCTCCTCTACTTCCACTCCCCCCAACTGTGCAGGTGCCCCTTCTTCCTCTTCTATTGGGACACCATCCAAAAGTGCAGGTTCCTAAATTATTTGAAGCTGACCAGTGAACTGTTCCCAGGTTTGGCTCCGTTGTGCTAAGGGCCTTACAATAAGTAGTTTAATTAGGTCATAATGGGTGAGAGAAGAATATGGGATTCGGGTTGATCTTACAAACCCCGCCATATGATGTAGATATTTAAACAAATCAAATGGGATGTTGAGTAAAGCCCTGTGGCGTAAATGAGATAGTAGAGGAAACTTGGATAAATACACAGTCTGATACCTACCTTCATGTGTGATGTACTTCTTCAGGAATACTGCCACTTCATTCCAATGGTGAGGCAATGATTGTAGTTCTATCCCTCGCTTCGCTTGGTGGACCTATTCACCAGCTACCAGAAACTCTCGCATTACAGCCACATTGTGGGTTCTTCTTCCAGACCATGTTCTTCTAACCTGAGGAAGACCAATAACCCCATCCGCAATCTCCTCAGTAACTTATATGCGTAGACCTCTAGCTTTTGAATAGGTTTATGTCAAATTTAGAGCAAACTATAGAGTTGTTTCTCAATGAAAACCATTTAAGCGGTGAAAGAACTCGGTCCAACCAGCTGCTTCGGAAATGGAAAAAACCTCTACATTTCTACGTAGGGCCTCCATGTCTGCAGGTTCATATCTGGATGGGATACCCATATCATCTCTATTTCGACATTCTGGTGTGAACTTAACAAATTACAGGCCCAGAAACAAAAGTTACAGCAAAGGAACATGGAATGAAAAACCGAGGTCGAGATTGGATAAATTAGGAAAGTAATTACAATTCTGGGCAGGGAATAATTGGCAAGATTTGGCACAGATTAGGAAAAAGGTTATGTCATGTGATAAGCTCAAGTACCCATTCAGACATGTTGATTGATAGTTAAATGAGTACTGGTGTAATGGAGGGTACAAAAAAGTAAAGCATGATTAATATCATCAAATCCAATTTATACCTAATCATGTAGATGGTCAGAATATGTACCTTCGTGATATAAGGTGAACCGTGACTTCCCATAATAGTTCAACAACCATCAATTCAAAACATAATTGCGTGTGTGCTGCTATGATCTCATCCACGGTGAATTAAGAACTGTCTTTTCATCTTTGGCGGAAATAACTGGAACTGTGAGGTGAGTCAAAACCTGGAAAAGTCATGAATGACAAAATTTGTGGCCTAATCTAGAGGAGTCGCAACTATTTTGTCGATAAACCTGGGAGGAGTCACAATTGCTTTGTCGATAAATCTGGAGGAGTTGCAGCTCCAAAGATAGGGAAATCAATGAAACTTAGCACAAGTGCAGCTACGAGAATAGGAAGATAGGAAAAATTTAGTGGAGTCGCAGCTACGGAAAATAGGGAAATCTACGGGATTTTGTGGAGTCGCAGCTGTGAAAAATAGGGAAATATGCGGGATTTGGCGAAGTCGCAGCCACGAAAAATAGGGAAATCTGCAGGATTTGGTGGAGTCGCAGCCATGAAAAATAGGGAAAATGGGAAAATTTTAACGGAGTTGCATCTGTGAAAAATGGGAAAATGACAGATTTTAACAGAGTCACAGCTGCGAAAAACTGGAAAATGGGAAAATTTTAACAGAGTCACAGCTACGAAAAATGGGAAAATGGTAAAAATTTGAACGGAGTCGCAGCTGTGACTAAACTGTTCATCATTCATTTTTTCAAGGAGCTCTTCTGAAACATGAACATGGATTAAGGTGCTCGCAGTCATTAGGCCTGGTCTTGACCGTTGCTCATTAAGTAAGTTCATACACAGATTCTTCAAAGAAAACCAATCAAGCGTAAATGATGTTATAGCTGATTTTACCACTCCAAATGAATCACACTTTGTATGGCCTTCCCCTGTCCCTCTGCAGACTCCTTAGACCCCTTGGACCATTTTTTTTCATTTGATGTTTCCTTGACCATCCCTAAAAACATGTGTAAATTGATATACGTGACTTTTAAACCCTTAATCGCGTGTATACGCGGGTTTGACCCCTAAAACCACATACATCAGGATGTGTGCATAATCCAAATACTTTTGGAGTTTTCCTTAACATGGATCCGACTCACTTGACTCCTAGCCTTCCCTATGCCTTGAGATCGCTCGGATTTGACCTTTCATTACCCCTTTGAAAATCTATATAAGGAACTCTATGGTACATTGAAGGAATATGAGAGAATTGAGAGCAAAGAAACTATAGTCCATTATTGCTGGAACTTATGCTTGAGTCTGCATCCCTTTGTCCCTTGGAGCACTTTTGTGTTCTTCCCAAGCTTGCCTTTTTCTTGTGAGCTTGCTATCAAGAGATGGAGGATTGAGGTGGTGGAGGCCCAAGTGGGGTATTCAATTTCTCCAATTCGCAGACGTGCCGACAGAGGTTGTATCCATTGTAATCTCTGATTTTATATTAATGGAAATATCTTTTCTTGTCCAATAATGTGTGTTTGAATGAATATTTTATCCATGGGATATTTTTAAATGTTGATACATTGTTGATTATATATGCTAGAATAGATCTAACACCAATATATATAGTATGTTTGTATTGTTTACTTGTTGTTGAGGAAGTAATCTATCAATTCAAGATGAAGTTGGAAAGCTCAACGGGGATCTACTTCAACCATCTGGAATAAGGTACGAGGTCTGATCCTTTAGTGTTAGATATGTAATTTCTATTGCATATTGGAAAGGTTTGATTTTTAGAGTCAAGCTATCTGTTGTGGTACCCCAAGCCATAGGAATTTCTCTCTGTAACAGAATTGCCGACTCTACAGGGGAGTTCCTAGTAGTTTTCCTTCGGGGGTTTTCTATTGGCATTCAATGACTTTGAATTACTCTTTCTCTCTTGTTTCTGTGTAGGGTCTGGGGGCATGTTTTCTTGGTAGAGTCTGATTGGTGTGAATTTTGTCTCAGCTTGTCTGTTTGCCTTGATTTTTATGCACCTTTCTTCCTGTACACGAGTTTTGAACTCACAGTCGCGTATGCACGCGAGTTTCTCTACTATTTCTGCGTATACACGTGGGTTTACTGCGAACAGTCATGTATGCCCTTAGTTTTTCCTTTTAGAGGAATTTAAATGGTTGTTGGGTGAAGTTTGATGATTGTTGAGTCTCCTTTGATACTGCCTGAGTCTGTATAAACCTCTGTTTCTGACCAAAGACGTTTTTTTTTGGGTAAATTTCTTTTTTAAGAATGTTCTTGTCATTGCATTTTTTGTTTTTTGTTTTGGGATTAGTGCATTATATTTATTTGACCTTAGTGCTTTGCTTGAGTGTGCTTGCAGAGTCTGGGGGTTGTAGAATCATTCTTTTTCTTTTTGTATCTCATTTTATTTCAAAAAATCCCAAAAATATTTGCTTATCATCATGCATTGCATTTTGCATTTTGCATAGTACTTGCACTATATTTGCTTTGGAGTATTAGTTAGGATTTCATATAGGAAAGCTTGCATTTATCATTTGAAGAAAATTGTGCATTTCACGTAGTAGCATACCCTATTTTCATGGACACACTGCATTTGCATTGATTGTTAGGTGTGCATTTTACTTCATGTTGTGTCATAACACCATTAGTTGCACAGCCATATCCATCTTTTGAGTAATAAATCCAATTAAAATCAACGCTTAATTAAAATGAACTACACTGTTTTATTTGATAGGGTTCATCAACAAGATTAGGTTTTAGGGTCTTGGAATAGTTCATTGTGAGTAAATTCTCCAATACCACTAAACAACAACATGTATGTGTCTGTCCAGGTGAGTGTGTGAAATCCTTGGTATAACCAGTGTTTCTCAGGATCCTCCTCTCAAAAGGGAGTTAAGCACGAGGCAATGTGAGCAGTTATTGATTGGAATGACCCCTAGTCATAACTGAGTAACACTAGAGATATTTCCAGGATTGTATTCATATCTAGGGGCTCTTTCGAGAGTTTCGGGCTTTGCTACCCTGCCCATATGGTCAATCCCGCCTACGACTGTCCGCCTGAGCATTGATTATATTGAGGTGACCTTAGTGACCTTACCTAGGATATCAAGGGGGTACTTTGCAGGGGTTATTCTGTAGGTGTCCCATCTAGGTTGGGATCGGATAGCACAGTCACTTTATGCGTTGAAGCTGAGGGCCACAATAATTGGTTACGTACCTCCACTTGTTGTGTATGGGAGTCTCAAGCCTCTCCTAGGTAAGACATACCTGCTTCATTTGAGAGATCACTTATCCTACCCTTGATTGCTTGCATTTGGCTTTAGATTTTATTGGTGATTGCTCTATGCATGATAGCTTGCATTGGGTTTGCATAGATAGAGAGTCTGTTCTATTTTTTGAGTCATTGTGGATTCGGGTGTGGCTCCTCGCCGTTCTCATCGTTTAGCAGCACTTCCACCTTCTACATCTCCTCCTCCTTTGGGAGAGAGAAATAGACAGTCCAGATAGACTACTTTGCACATTGATTAACACACTATGGGAGACCATATAGAAGGTATTCCTGAACCACCTTCTCCCATTCATGTGGAAGATGGGGAGTATATTCCTACCTATGATCCTTCACCCAACTTGACTGAGTTAGGTCCTATGATTTCTGAGATAGGAACCTTTCATGATAGACCTACTCACTCTAGGGTTGATTCCCCATCAACGCATCACTGGTATGGAATGCCGGAGGATGACGAGACTCATTTTGAACCCGCCAGCACTAGTTATGGTAGTTATGGTATTTCTGGTTTTCCCACACATGATTTGGAATTTCATGTTGAATCTGATTTTGAGCCTAACACTATGCCTGGGGGCACTCTCATTCCTTACCATGCGGAGACGTTTGAGAGCACTAGTCACATTGCACCTTCCATCCCGATGGTGGAATTTACATCACATATTCCTCCTAGGTCTAGGGTTAGTGATCCTATTAGGATACCAAATCTGAGATGGGTGACTATAGGGAATAGTACGTACTTAATTACACAGATCCCTTCATCCTCTGTCCCTAGTTCTTCTAATTTTCACCCTCCACCTCATTCACGTGGTCCTTCAGGCCGAAACGTTGCTACGAGTTATGTCCATACTACGGTACTAGACCGGTCGTGTCTTAGCTTCATGCACCACCCGTTGTTTCGGGAGGTCATGTTCATACTTCTAGAGGTCACATTCCTACTTTCGGGATGTATATTCCTACTTCCAGAGTGTATGTTCCTACTTACAGAGTGTCTCATGGGACATCTCATGTGATGACTTATGGACCCTGTTATGGGGCACAGTATGGACAGGGTTCTTTACCTTATGGGTGTGGGTATCGACAACCTGCTTACTCTCCAAATTATGGCTTTGTAGCTTCGAATAGTCAAGGTACACCACACTATGGTGCTTCCATGCCACCCTATATAGGTCAAGTGGGAGGAGGGCACTATGGCCAAGGCCATGGTGGTAATCAGACCTATGTGAATCAGAAATACCAGGGAGCGGTCCATTGACCTCATCATCCTAGGCTCCCTTTCCTCGCAACTCTGAATTTTCTTGACTTGTCAATATTTACAAACGATCTTGTAGCCCATGACCCAGCTTGGCTAGTTGTCCCTACTAAGCTTCCCTCAGACATACCCAAATTCAAGGGCAAACCGAGAGAGGATCCAAGTGAACATGTTACTACCTTTCACCTATGGTGCTCTTCGAATTCCTTACACCAGGACTCCATCCATTTAAGGTTGTTTCAATGCACCCTTATAGGGCCTGCTGTGAAATGGGATATAAAGCTAACTTGGGGGGGCATTCGCTTTGTTCGATGACCTAGCGATGAATTTTCTTAACCACTTCCAGCTACTAGTGCGTTATGACGTTGGTAATGAACTCTTGTCGACATTTCAGTAGGATAAATCCACACATATCTTGGCTCATATCCAAGAGTGGCATAGATGGAAGAGGTTAATCAAAGCCTTTATACCATCGAAATTCCTCCTCGAATGGTTCCTTAAGTCGTTATTTCCATATGTAGCGAAGGATGTTTCTACATCCGGAGTGCAAAATGAGGAACAAGCAATTTTTAGGGCGCAGGAACTGGACTTGATTTATGCTCAGTCTGGTTTGTTATATGATATTATTACCAACGCTCCACATTCTAGTTTCAACCCTAAAGTTAAACCTAAACCACATGCCGATGGCATAGTTGGTTGTGTAAGTGCTAAACCTACAGATTCGGTTGGAAAACAAGTTAGTCTATTTTCAATCAACCAATTTGCTTCGGGACAAGCTACGGCTTCATCTCAACCCGCCCAAATAGTGAGTGTGCTTTCGGTGTAATCGTCGAACCAGAAGGGTAACCAACAACCCGAACGGAATAAGAAGAAGGGTAAGAATAATTATAAGGGTGGGAATAGGAATGAGAATGCTAATAATAATGACAAGAACACCCGTAATGCTGGGGGGGACAATCAAGCTAAACATAAGGTTAAATTCCTTTGCAAGTTGTGTAAGGATGATCACCTCACTTACTTGTGCCCTCATATCGACGAAGCCTCAAGATTCTTGGCACAGGGCCCAGCTGTGCTAACTAACCCTTTACCTCAGAATAAAAATATGAACTCAAGGACCCATGATCAGTCTGGTGCTGATCAAGATCCATTAGAGGGTAGTGGTCGTGGTTTCATTAATATGGTACGTGCTATGAAAGTTGTGACCCGTGCGAAGGACTATGGTTCGTCACAAACCAGCCCAGGAAAGGAACCTGATCCACCAGGGTCTCCTTTGCGTATTGAGAAACCTGTGGATAAACCTGAAGCTGTACCTCACATTCCTAAGGGAGTCCTTAAGCATTTGGGGCATAATCCTAATGCCCAAGCCGCCCAGCACTATTTAGTTGTCAAGGATTTGGGCCACACTCCTTATACGATGTCTGCATTGGAAGTGCTTCAGAGTTGTCCTTCGCAAAGGAAGGCTTTGCTTTCTGCCCTTGGTGTGAATGATGATGATTCTTCCTCCATGATTAAATTTGAAACTGTAGGACTTCAGCCTTGCTTGTCTTAATATGTGTCTCTTTTGATTCATGTAGAATGTCTTAACATGACTATCAAGCGCACTGTGATTGACGAAGGTGCTACCGCTTCTGTGATGTCTTTATCGTGTTGGAAGGGTTTAGGTTCCCCTGAGCTGTCTAAATTAGCGACCATGTTAAATACATTTGATGGGAGATCATTTAGTCCACACGGCATCCTTCCTTCCCTTAAAGTCCATTTGGGAGGGAATACCATTGCGATAGAGGTCAAGGTGGTTGATGCACCCCTTGACTACAATCTCTTGCTGGGTAGGAATTGGACGTATAGTATGCAAGCCATTGCTTCTTCCCTATTTTGCATTGTATGTTTTCCATTTAATGGGAAGATAGTCACCATTGATAAAACAACATTCAATAATCTGTCTGTTACCGCATCTTCAGGAGCTTCGATCCTGATCGTTGAACACTCTCAGCCGGTAATTGGGAGTGTGGGGGTAGGCATGTATCCATCCCTCATGGGAAGCTTTAGTTGTCTTGCACCGATCCTTATGATAGGGTCTAGTTCCGGTGAGGCTTTGACATCTATGAGATTGGTGTCTTTTCACACGAGTCATATGGAAGATCCTTGGATTCTTCCTACACCGAGTACTCCTAGTAAGCCCATCATGAAGGACGTGCCATTGCCTACAACTATGATATATTATCAAGCTAATCTCAAGTGTGTTGCAGAGCCTAGTCCTTCCTCTTCATGGACAGGGGAGGAGGACCCTTATGTCCTTCCGACATGGACAGTACAGTATTCTCATGTGCATGACTGCCTTGATACTATTTTCCCTTCAGATGATGCGATTATTGAGGCCATGTCGAGAGTTGAGCCACCTTGGGAGGAACTCCATCATAGATTTTACTTTCTTCCCGAGCTTGACAGCTTAGAGTGTGAGGACTTTAGGGCGGTTCTTAGTGAGAGAGTTGGTATTCCTATGGTTCCATTAATCTCTCCTGGTTCGATGGCTGATGGAAACATGGCAAACATATCTTCAATGATTCATATCAATATCTCTCACGATCCTGGCAGAATAGAGAATGTCTATATTGGGACAGAATGTTCCCATGCTGAGATTCAAGAATACACTGAGCTATTTAAAGAATTATGTGATATTTTTGCTTGGTCTTATGATGAAATGCTAGGTATCGACCCTTGTATTATCGAACACTAGATTAATACTTATCCCAATGCTAAGCTGGTTCAACAACGCTTGCATGCGGTGAATCCTAGGAAAGCACCCGCGATTAAGGCAGAGATAGTGAAAAAGTTGAAAGCCGATTTTATCTATCCCATTCCCTTGACGGAATGGGTTTCAAACCCCGTTCCAGTGGATAAGAAGCAGGGAGCGATCCACATATGTACTGATTTCCATGATTTGAATCATGCCTGTCCTAAGGACAATTTCACCACACCATTTATTGATCAGATTTTGGATGAGTGTGCGGGTAGCGAGGTTTTTTCCTTCATGGATGGCTTTTCCGAATATAATCAGATACAAATTAAACCTAAGGACCAACATAATACTGCATTTCTTTGTCCTTGGGGAACGTTTGCATATCGCAAAATGCCTTTTGGCCTTAAGAATGCCGGAGCTACTTTTCAGTAGGAAATGACCTTGATCTTCCATGATCTCAAGTCAATTATTGAAGTATTTTTGGATGACCTTGCTACTCATTCTCATATGAGAATGTGTCATTCCTATCACTTGAGATTGGTATTCGAAAGATCCCGGGATTATTTGGTTAGGTTAAATCCTCATAAGTGCATCTTTTGTGTGAAGTCAGGTCTCTTGTTAGGATTCATCATCTCTAAAGAGGGTATAAGATTCGACCCTTTGAAGGTTGAGGCAATACTTCAGTTGTCTCCCCCAAAGAATATTCATCATCTTCAATGTTTGGAAGGCATGGCAAACTTCTTACAGAGATTTGTTGTCAATTTTGCCAATTTGACTAGAGGCTTCATGTGTCTTTTGAATAAGGACACCACCTTTTGTTGGGATGAGTGAGCCTAGGAGTCCTTTGATGCACTCAAGCGAGCCCTAGCATCGGCCCCGGTGATTAGTCCCCCAGACTATAGCCGTGATTTTCTAGTTTATGTGGTCGTGTCCATCGAGACAATTGGTATGGTTTTGGTTCAAGAGGATGAGGAGATCTAAGAGCATGTCATATACTATCTGAGCCAGAACCTTATTGATGTAGAGATTCGATATTCTCATGTTGAGAAGCTTGCTTTAGCTACCATACATGTGGTTCAACGGTTGAGACATTATATTCTCCTTCACCAGACCTTGATTGTAGCCCATGTCAATCCATTTCAATTCATCCTCACCAGACCTTGGTTGTAGCCCATGTCAATCCCTTACTGCCTCCCCTACCTCACCATGTTCACACTCTATCCATTCTAGGACCATCCTACACAAAAAATTGCAAGTTTACCCATTAGATTACTTAAAAAACCTCATGCGTGGCCGCATACACAACTGTTTTCCAAACAGCCACGTATGTACACGACTGTGGGGGAATTTTCCGCATATATCCAGCCCTATATGCAGAAAAACCCTCGATTTTTGCATGGGTCGCAGCGCCCTTTTTAGTTTGGCCTAGAAACCTCAAATGACCAAGGAATTTGATCAAAATTGCATCAAAATGGAAGAGAAGAGCATGGGTAAGTACCTGGAAGAAACGGTAGTGGATTCTGCCGGCTGGATCTCCTGGAATTCGCTGTTGAAAATTTGAGCTCAATTGGGTAAAAATTTCAAATGTTTTATAATGTTTTATAATGTTTTGAATTATTTAATATTTATAGAAATTTTTCAAATTTTTTGAAAATTTTTACCCCCTTTCCTATAGTTTCGACAATTTCTAATCATTTTGGACCGTTTTTGACCTAATTCATGATGTAGGAGGCCTTTTTTAGTGTCATTTCAGCCGTTCTATTGACCCGTCCGTGCTGATCTCAGGTATCATGTCTAAACTAGCATATAGGTTAGGTTTCACCACCATTGCATTTTGCATGACCTTATGACCATTTCATCATAGCCTTAGGTACGAACCCACTCTATTATGTCACAGAACCTTCTTGCTATTTTAGAAGTGGCATGGTATTAGTGGTAGATCTTGACCTTACATGGGTACCCTAGTTAGCACCTTATTTGCATTTGGTGCCCATGCTGACATTTTGTCCTTTAGAGTGTGGGAGTCCGTTGTATAGTACTTCCATGACATTTCGCAAGAGCCTCATACTCCTCTTGATCTTTTGCTGGCCTATTTCCCTCAAGAATCCCTTATGTCAAGTTGTAATTGCATTATCATGAGCTTTGCCTGCCTTATTGAGCCTTATTCCAGCTTCCCTGACATTGCACTTCAGCCATATAGCCCGAGCTTGTCTCATGTCTAGCCACGTAGAGCCATTTTATATATCCTTTGCAGCTTGATTCCCTTTTTACCTGGAGGGGATTTTCCCCCGAGTGTCGATATCCTACACATGTGTCCTTGCATTGAAACTAGGTATGTTTCACTGCTTGGAACTAGTTTGTTTTCCCTTATGACACTTGTCTCCTCCTAGTCTATAACTATAAAGCAATTTTATTCTTTTTCAAGATTTTTAAATATTTGAAAAAGTCCAAAAAAATCAAAAAGCTGGACAAGGAAAGATGTTATCTTTGGCAGCTGTTGAGTCGTGTCGCCTTCAAACATAGCACTATATATCACATCCATTGGTTGGGTTGATAGTTTGACTTTAGGAGCTGTACTCATTTATCTAAGTTTATCTCCACCGATTGGTTAAGCTTCTAGTCCCCATGGAGCCTCTGTTGATGCCTCCTATGTTGCATAGATGTCCCAGTTTGTATATCAATTCTATGTTGCCTTTATTTAGTCACCATTCACCTTTATGCTCTTGTTCGAAGGAAGTTGAAACCTGAGTCGGCCATTCCTCAGTTATCTTGACTTTGCATGTCAGCCATTCCCGGTACAGTTACTGGTTTGTTCACCTTATGATCGAGTCCTTCCACATTATATAGCTTTGCTGATTACCTCGTGTTAGATGATGGGGGATGCCTTAATTCCCTCCTTCCAGCGGATATCATCCCATCAAATTCAGATCATTTATTCTTTGATTGGAATCTAGAGTCATTTTGAGTGCCTTGAGACTTACAGTCATCAGTGGCAGGTTCTCTCGCCATCGATAATCCTTGGGAATACATTAATGTCCCCTAATCGATGGATCCTCTCAAGTGTTCGACCTCAACACATTTATTCACACTTGTTAGTTTGCACTCTAGTACCTTGATTCCCATTTTCATTATCGGTGGGTGATCTCGCGTTTGTTAACGGTATACATCAATGACCGATAATCAGACGATGGACTACTATGTTTGACCTTGACACCTCTATTCACATAGTAAGACATGTACTCATAGCATTTTGTGTAGAAGACCTTCCAGATTGGTGGCATCTCTTATATGCTACCTCCTTAATCATGCCAGTGTTCATGAGATTTCAGCTCTCGTGACTTGATTCCAGTATATGTCAGACATTTCCAGCTGTTATGGAGATCTTGATCCATTATATATCTTCAGCCATTATGGATATCATGATCCTTTGTATATATTCATCATGGAAATTCTAATCTATGTATATTGTACGTGGCAATGACCACTTATGTGATATCTTGTATCATGCCTATTCATGGCCATTGTACTCTTATGTATCCGGGACTGCTATATGTATTTGTAGTTATGTGCAAAGTTGTATCCGTGTACTATGCTAATTGGGTGGTTGGTCTTCCATTTGGGATTCTTCATCACTCCACTTCTCAGATGGACTTATAATGTATTTCGGCCATCGTATGACCCCTCTGACCTCACACATTAGGGGACATTTGTTATAGCTGATTTTACCACTCCAGGTGAATCACACTTTGTCTGGCCTTCCCCTATCCCTCTGCAGACTCCTTAGACCCCTTGGATCATTTTTTGTCCTTTGATGTTTCCTTGACCATCCCTAAAAACATGTGTAAATTGATATACGCGACTTTTAAACCCTTAATCGCATGTATACGTGGGTTTGACCCCTAAAACCGCGTACATCGATATGTGTGCATAATCCAAATACTTTTGGAGTTTTCCTTGACATGGATCTGACTCACTTGACTCATGGCCTTCCCTATGCCTTGAGATCGCTCGGATTCGACCTTTCATTACCCCTTTGAAAAGCTATATAAGGAACTCTTTGGTACATTGAAGGAATATGAGAGAATTGAGAGCAAAGAAACTATAGTCCATTGTTGCCGGAACTTATGCTTGAGTCTGCATCCCTTTGTCCCTTGCAGCACTTTTGTGTTCTTCCCAATCTTGCCTTTTACTTGTGAGCTTGCTATAGAGAGATGGAGGATTGAGGTGGTGGAGGCCCAAGTGGGGGATTCAGTTTCTCTGATTCGCAGACGTGCCGGCAGAGGTTGTATCCATTGTAATTTCTGATTTTATATTAATGGAAATATATTTTCGTATCCAATACTGTGTGTTTGAATGAATATTTTATCCAAGGGATGTTTTCAAATGTTGATACATTGTTGATTATATATGCTAGAATAGATCTAACACCAATATATATAGTATGCTTGTATTTTTTACTTGTTGAGGAAGTAATCTATCAATTCAAGCTGAAGTTGGAAATTTCAACGGGGATCTACTTCAACTGTCCGGAATAAGGTACGAGGTCTGATCCTTTAGGGTTAGATATTTAATTTCTATTGCATATTGGAAAGGATTGATTTATGGAGTCAAGCTGTCTGTTGTGGTACTCTAAGCCATAGGAATTTCTCTCCGTAACAAATGAGAACAGAATAAAAATAAAACAAAACATCAATTTATTTATGTACATATTCCTGTTTAGAAATCATAGTGTCCTTTTAAATATTGATGAGGACAGAGAAATATTCATGTCCTTACTTTAACTGGTATCCTAGATCAACTGTGACATGCGAGATAAATGTGTCCCCTGAGATTAGATTGTGATACAGTCGTAGCCTATGCCCATTAGAAAATAATGGTGTACGATCTTTATTAATAGTGACTAGGAGGACTGTGCCATTTTCAAATACCATGTCTATCTTGTATGGACCCAACCATCTTCTTCAAAGCTTACCTTTGAAGTCCCTCTTGAACCTAGAATCATATAACAATGCCCAATCTCCTTCACAGAATACTTTCTTCTTTATCAACCGATCATGCCACTTAGAACGTTGTTGTTTAATTAATTATGTTTGATTTACAGTAGTTGTGCATTTTTTGTTGAGTTAATTTAACTGGTTTAATCTGTTCCTTTGAGCTTCTGTTAAATCTAATATTGCCTCCATAACTGTCCCTAAGGTTCCAATTTCAAATTCAATAGGAAAGACAACATTCTTACCATACACCAATTCATAAGGGGGGTATCTTGTAGTATTGCGCCAAGTAGTGTGATATGCCCAAAGCGCCTCTGGAAGTCTGTCAGCCGAGTCTCTCTGATGGCTTCTGACTGCTTTTGTGAGAATAGCTTCAATCACTTTTTTGGTACTTTCCATGTGGCCATTGGCCTATGGATGATAAGGTGAAGTTATTATGTGCTGAATATGGTACTTTTGTAACGGAGCTTCCATTTTGTGGGACACAAACTGCGGTCCTCCATCTGTGACTATCTCCTTGGGTACCCCAAAACAAGTGAATATTTCTACATATAGGAAATCTATTATAGCCTGATCATTAGCCTTGACCAAGGCCACAGCCTCCACCCATTTTTTCATATTATCAGTGCAAACTAAGATGTAAACTTTCTTCTTCGAGGGAGCGTTGATGGGCCCAACGAAATCCAAGGCCCATCTGTCGAAGGGTTCAGCCACCAGCTGTGGTTGAAGGGGCATCTTATCCAATATGTTAGGTTGGCCCATCCTCTAACAGTTATCACAATCATGTACATAGTTCTTTGCATCCCTGAAAAATGTTGGCCAATAATAGCCCATTCGTAATACCTTATGACCTATTCATTTGTCAACAAAGTATCCCCCAAAGGGCTCATCATGACAAGCCTTCAAGATACTAAAAAATTTCATCCTCTCTTACACATCTCCTGATTTCAAGATCAGGTCCTGTGTAGAAAATATGACCATCTATCCAGCAGTACCTAGCACTTTCTTGGATGATCTTCCTTTTCTCTCTCTTTGACATATGTGCCGAAAGCTTGCCTGTAGCCAAAGAGTTAGCAACATCTGTGTACCAAGGGGAATGAGCTAATACTGCAAACAAATGTTCATCTGGAAAAGAATATTCAACTTGCATGCTATCATCACTATTAGTAAAATGAGATAAAAATCAGCAACAACATTTTCCTTTCCAGGTCTATCAATAATCGTAATGTCGAGCTCCTATAATAGTAACAACCATATAGTTATCCTAGCATTTGTAATAGGTTTGTTCATTAAATACTTGATGGTTGAATGGTCATTGTGCACAAAAGTGGGGTATGCAGTGATGTAGTGTCTAAATTTATTGATGGAATAGACAGCGGATAAAAATTCATTTTCTGTAATAGTGTAATTGAGCTCAGTAGCGGCCAAGTTTTTACTCATATAGTAAATTGCATATGGGGCTTGACCATCCTATTGTCCTAGCAATGCTCCAATGACAGTGTTAGAGGCATAAGAAGAAATATGGAAAGTCAGAGCCCAATTGGTCCCCCTTAAGATAGGAGTTGTAGACAACCTCTTCTTAAGTTCAGTAAACATTGTTTAGCATGCATCATTCCAAATGAACTGTACATCCTTCATCAACAAAGTAAATAAAGGAGAAGCTAGTTTGGAAAAAAAATTATATGAATCTTCTGTAATAACCATCATCCCCTAAGAATATACGTACCTCTTTCTATGTTCCAAGAGTAGGTATGTTTTCAATTACCCTGATTTTGGATGGATCTACCTGGATACCATCAGCAGAGATAAAGTGCCCCAAAATGACACCCTCGGTCATCATCATATGGCACTTTTCAGTGCTCAAAGATAGATGTGTTTTCTCACATTTTGTTAAAACCCTTTCTAAGTTTTTCAGTGCCTCCTCAAATTCACTGCCATAAGGGGTAAAGTCATCCATGAAAATCTCCATACTGTCATTGACCATCTCTAAAAATATGCCAATCACAGCTCTCTAAAATGTGGCAGGTGTTTTGTACAGACCGAAGGGAAGTACCGGTATGCAAAGGTACCCCAAGGATAGGTGAAAGTGGTCTTATCTTGGTCTTCGGGAGCGATATGGATCTGGTTGTACCCACTAAACGCATCCAGGAAAAAGAAAAATTCTTCCCAGATAACGTATCAAGTACCTAATCGATGAAGGGAAAAGGGAAATGGTCTTTCTAATTTGCTTTGTTTAACTCAATATAGTCCACACACACACTCCATTTCCCATTCTTCTTTGGTACTATCACAAGTGGAGAAATCCACTCATTGTCTGAGATCAGGTATATAAATCCTGCTTCCAAAAGATTTTGAATTTCCTCTTTCACTATGTCCCTAAGGTTGGGCTTCATCCTTCATTGAGGTTGGCACACAGGTTCAGAGTCACTTTTAATGTAAATGTGGTGGGTGCACAGATTAGAAGGGATACCTTTCATATATGTGTACTCCCAAGCAAATTCTCCCTTGTGTTGTTTCAGGAGTGTGACCAGACATTCCAGTTCATCAAGGGGTGAGGTTCGGATTGATATTCTGTGTTTTTCCTAACTCTATCTCAACTGGAATACTTTTTTAATTCTTGAGTACTGGAATTATACTTGTGTCACTGACTAAAGTATCCTCTGTAATATTTTCTTGTTTTTCTTCATATGGGGTACTATTCAGGATCTAGTAAACATGTTTATTGACAGATGTAGGCTCATTGATGAAACTATCGATAGCATCGTCCTCTGTTTCATATTTGAATGTTAAGGCTTTCCTTATTGTTAACATTGGCTGAACACCGTATTCCTCCTCTAGCTCCATCCATGGTGGAGCTTCAGCTTCTAGGCTAGGTCGATATGGAGGGTATAAGGTAAGACTTTTTGTCTCGGTCCCATCTGAAATGGACATAGACACTAACTGACAGCTGATGTAAGCATCTGATGTGGCTAACCAAGGTCTTCCCAGGATCATTGGGTACCCTGCTAGCTGTGATTCGGCTGTAACACCAAGAAGTCTGTGGGGTACTCCCATGAATCTACTGAGACAATGAGGTCATCCAATATTCCCTCAGGTTTGATGGTGGACTTGTCAACAAGTTCTAAAATGGTATGGGTTGGACAAAGTTTGGTGAGCCCAAGTTTTCGTACAGTTTCTATCAGCATAACGTTAATGGTTGTGCCTAAATCCGCCAAAACGTTTGGTATATGAGTGTCCCCAATCTGTACTGTGATAGTGGGGTTCCCTGGATCATCGTATTTGTCTAAGAGGGTCTTTCCCATTATCAGTTCTGAAATTTTTTCTAGAACATGGACAGTGGGAGCATCCCCAGGTTTTCTTCCTGGTTTTCTTACACAAAGATCCTGGACTGCCTTGGCATAGAAAGGCATGCCATGGAGGGCTTGCAACAGTGGAATTTTGACATATAAGTTTTTTAACTCTCCCGAGACGTTAAACCAAGGTTGCTCCATTGTTTTCTGTAGATCCAGTCATTTAGGATATGGCAGCTCTCTAACTAACTGTGTAGGTTGTGTTTCAATGAATGTTTCTCTCTGTGTTTTAGTTGGTGTCTCAGTAGGAATTTCAGCATCCTCAATGATGGGGATTGTTGCATTAGATAGGTATTGTTGGTTCAATATCTCTTCAGTCACTGAAGATGGAACATCTTCAATGACTAAGGGCTCCACAACCCTCCTTGATCGTAAGTGTATATCATGGCAAGGAACTGGGGTGATGGATTAAGCATGAACGTTGGTAGTCTCAAACTGGTGGGCTGCTTTATTATTGTTTGGTTTAGGATTGGGTTGAGCAGGTAGTTGTGGTTGTAATGGAATGTTCATCAGTGCAACATTGTTCTGAAGTTGCAGCTGCGGCTCCTAGTACTGTTGGTGAGGGTAAGGTTGAGCAGGATACTATTTATGAGGCATTTGTTGGTAAGGAGGTTGGTTATGAGAAAACTGATTCCCTGAATGGGAGTTCCTCCATCCAAGAGACCAGAAAGATGGCTGGTTTGATTGTTGTGGTGTCCATGGTGACCAAGAGTTCTGTATGAAATCTTGAGATGGATTCCATTGATTGTTACAATAATGTGAAGGGAATTGTGTATTCATGTGATTCATACCATTCATATTATTCATATTATTCCAGAAGGGTGGTGGGTCTGGATTTATACCTTGATGTCGAGGTTTCCAGGGATTCTTCTGACCAATGAAGTAGGCTTGTTCCATGTCAGGAGTAGATTCCTACAGGACTACCTTCACCTAGGGAAGAGAAGGACATTCCTTAGTGTCATGGTTCAGTTCACAGAGTTGGCATACTTCCACTTTGTCAAGCAGACACTCCTTCAGAGGGTGTTTCTTTCTGCATCTTGGAAAGAATACGTTGAGTGTCAATTCTTCTACTGCGTGCCTCTGCTTTTCTCTCATGACATCCATTTATGAAGAAATGGAGCTCATCATCTCTGTTTTGAAGTTCTCTAGAATTTTTCCTATTTATGCCCGAGTGGCCCCTCCATTATATGACTTCTGTGTTCTACTGAAGACATCCTGGTCAAATCCTTTATCATGGTTACTGGTTCTGGAGGATCCTCTTGAGTATATTCAACATAAGTTGATAATATCTTTGAAGGATTCTTTCGAGATATCCCACTTCCCCAATAGGTTCAACATATCTAGGAAATATTCTTTGATTTCATGTAATCATGATGATTTTGAGCACATCTCTTCCCAAGTCGGTTTGTCCTTCCCTCTATACTTTGTATAGAAGTCTCTCCACAAATTCTTCTAGACTTTATTCCTTTTTTCTGCATTGTCTTAAATAGTTCTTCCCTTTTTTCCTTGGTCTCGCAATATTCTTGGTATTTACTAAGGAACACCTGCTTCATTTGTTCCCAGGTGGTGACAGTCCCACCACCCAGGTTCATAAACCATCTTAGAGCGTTGTCCTTCAGGGTAGCTGGGAAAAGATTTAATTTTTTCTCGCTGGACGTGTAGTCGTAGCTATGACAAAGGATATCCAACTCGAAAAGAAACTCATCTAGGTACTCTGTGGCTTTCCCATGGAACGTGGTAATACTGATGGTGAAAAGTTCTTCATGGGGGCCTAACCAATTGGTTATTATATGGGGAATTGAAGTGTGGAAACGGTTTCCTCCAGTGGAGGGTTTCCATCATTATGATGGTTATCCCCTACTCCTTCCTCATGGTCATCTAGATCACGTCCATTATTCATGTTTTCCTCTTCTCTTTCATGTCTTTACTTCCACTAATTCTCCCACTCTTGCTGAAGTTGTAACCACTCTTCCCTTGTGGCCTCTTTCCCATGTACGTGGTAAACCACCTCTGGCTCACCTCCTCCCACAACACTGGCTCTGTCTCTATCCGTAGGGACACCAGATGGTGTTGTAGCTTCTCTTGTGTTCTCCACCATGGAAACTGATGCTCCCAACCTAGGATTAACCGAGCCTCTTCTAACAAATGATGATCCTTGATGTCGAGCTCTAGTAGAAGAGTTAGCTCTGCCAACTATGTCATCAATGAACGTCCTCCTTCCCAAGGTTGTACTACCTCCACAACCTCGACCACCTACAAATTTAGTATTCTGGGGAGTTCTGGGGGTTCTAGGAATGTCACGCTATACTCTCCTTGTATTCATGCAACCCAAAACATGCAATCTTAAAAAATATAGAAGAAATATGAATTGATGCAACTACTACTGTGTCTATCAATTACATTCCCCGACAATGACACCAAAATTTTGGTCACTCTATATGCAAGTCAATAAAGCTAACAAGCAAAATGCTCAATATAAATTGTCAACCCAGGGAAGTCTTTTATTTCAAAGATAATTCTTACTGTCTGTGCATAAACACTAAGTAGCTGGTCAATTGGATGAAAGATAAAATGTCCTACTTATCTACTCAGTCAAACTCCTCTCTTAGCTAAATTCATCTAAGTTACTTCTCTAGAAATCCAGAAATGCAATTACTTCCTACAACATCAATCCAGCAATTGATTAATCTAAAAATGGGAAACTATAATTACTTTTGCAAAAAGTTAAATCCTATCATTATCATACTATATGTAAATTCAACCTCACTAGTTTAATCCGGCTAATCTAAGAATAGGAAATAACAACAATTCGAATTAAACAAACTCTAAACCATAATCTATCTGAAATTAGCAAACCTAAGAAAGACAAGTAATTAAAGGAAATTGGAGTTGAGATTTACTGTAACAACTATTGGCACATGTGCATAATGGAAACTAACCTACACAGTCGACTGTCACACCACGCAATTACAGCTTAAAGGAAATGCAAACATTACTGTCCAAAGGGCTTACAATGATAAATCATTTCTGTTGCGACTATTGTAAATAATGCAATTACTAAAAATTCCACACCACACAATAAACAATCAAAACATCTAATTAACTCAACAATCTCTGTGGAAGGTGGCCCCAGCCTTCGAACAGAGACGTCAGAACTAACATAGGTTAATATGCAGAGATTAGAAGAATCCTGCTCCTTATATTAAAATGACAAATTACAAAGTAAAACTCTTTGTCATGGCTTACACAATATAATCCAATATCAACCAACCCTTGGCTTAGAATGTTTCCCAATATTTATATTTGATCAATCACAACCTTCGCCCACTGATATCGGGCAGCCATGAAGATCTATGATCTTCAGGCTGCCCTGTTACAATGAGTTGTACAGTTGTGAGTGGAATTGAATGAGAGTAGAGAATATAGGGAATCATGTTGTGTGAGCCATTAGTGAATAAATAGAACCAATTTAAGGAATACCATGTTTGTTGTAGCTAAACCTTAAGCAACGGTACGCTGTTGCAACTCAGTCTGTTGCAGTTAAGCTTGTCGCATCTATATGTGGAATGCCGACCTCTGTTTGCATCTAACATGTGTGGTTTCGACTGGAAAGTAACAGCTGGCAATGAAAGTTCATCTTCTCTTTAGACCACTTGGGATGTTACACTTGTACTTCTCAAATCTTGAACTATCTTTATGAAATCACAATGTATTAGCATAATTCAAGAGGCAGAGTTCTGAACATAACAATAATAGGAATTAATAGGATAAAACAATAATTAATCATATTTATAATATTCAAGGCTCAATATGAGAAGAAAACATCTATCTACTGCATGGAATGAAGTAAGATAAGGAAAAAGGGGGTATAATAGGTGTGATAAAAAAGGGGTAATTCCCAACCCAACAGATGAGCCCCAAGTAGATCATCTGGCAATGACCGTCCCTAGAATTTATACAGCACTAGAGGACCGCCAGGTAGATCATTAGTCAATTGTGGTTGAAGTTAAAGGTAAGATTGATGAGAAATCTATTTCTGCTTTGATTGACCCTAGATCTACTCATAGTTATATCACTCCTAGAATTGTTGATATTTGTGCTTTTAAGAAATTAAAGCATATCAAATCATGGTTAGTTCAACTAGCCACTAGAACCAAGAGAAAATTTAGTGAAGTGGTAGAGATATGACCATTGGTTACAGATGGGTTAGTCACTTATGCAGATATGAATGTTCTTCCACTTGGTTCCTATTATATTCTCATTGGAATGGACTGATTAGAAGTGCACAGAGTTAAGCTTGAATGTTACAATAATACTTTTGAATGCATGGATGAGGAAGGAAACCCAAGGGTTGTGAGAGGCATTCTAGAGGTGATTTTTGTTAGGAAGATTGCAGCAATGCAACTAAATAAGTTATGTAGCAAAAGGTTGCAGATTGTATGCAACCCATGTTTTGGAGGCAGCAGAGAATGAAACTCCTAGGTTGGAGGACTTTCATATATTGCAAGAATTCAGGGATGTTTTTCCTGCTGATATTCTAGGACTTTCTCCAAAGAGAGACATTGCTTTTACAATTGACCTTGTGCCTGGAGCAGCCCCAGTGTCCAAGACACCCTACAGGATGAGCACACCATAATTTCTAGAGATGAAAATGCAATTGCAAGAGTTTTTGGAAAATAAGTATATCAAAGAGGAGAAAAGGTATTTTCAAAGATTAACTTGAGGTATGGTTACCATTTGGTAAGAATCAGAGAGGAAGATATTCATAAGATAGCCTTTAAAACAAGGCATGGACACTATGAGTTTGTATTGGTACCATTTGGTCTCACAAATGCACCAACTACATTTATGTGTCTCATGAATAGTGTTTTTAGCAATTATCTGGACAAGTTTGTTCTTGTTTTCATAGATGACATTCTTGTTTATTCTAAGAGTGAAGAAGAGCATGAAGAACATATGGGAATGACATTCTTGTTACAGCTGATTTTACCACAAATGGTTGATCACACTTTTATGGCCTTCCCTGTCCCTCTGTAGACTCTTTGGACCCCATGGACTATTTTTGTACCTTTGATGTTTCCAAGATCATCCCTAAAAACACCCATTATTTTTGTACGCAAATTTTAATCCATTTCTTGCGTATATACACGGATATTACCCTTAAACCTGCGTATATCAGGATATGTGCAAAAGGCCAAATATTTTTGGAGTTTTCCTTGATGTGGATCCAATTAACTTGTCTCTTGGCCTTCCATATGCCTCGATATCTCTCAAATTTGACCTTCCATTACCCCATTGAAGCACTATATAAGGAACCCTTTGGATACATTGAAGAGGAGGAATTAAAGAGCAAGAAAACTATAGTCCATTGTTGTCGTAGCTTGCTTGTACTTGAGTCTACATCCCTTTGTCCCTTGGAGCACTTTGTGTTCTTCCCAAGCTTGCCTTTTCTTATGCACTTTCTATCAAGAGATGGAGGATTGAAGTGGTGCAGGCCCATGTGGAGGAATCAGTTTCTCTAGTTTGCAAATGTGCTGACAGAGATTGTCACTTATGTAATCTCTGATTTATTTAATAGAAATATCTTTTCCTGTCCAATGATGTGCATTTAAATGAATATTGAATCCATGGATGTGTTCAATTTCTTATGTATCATTGATTATATATGCTAGAGTAGGCCTAACACTATATCATATAGCATGCTTGTCATGTTTAATGTTGTTGAGAGTAAATTGCTAAAGCAAGCGGGATTGTAAAAAGCTCAATGGGGATCTACTACAATCGTCTGGAATAAGGTATGTTTTGAGATACCTTAGTGTTAGATGTTGTATTTCTATTGCATATTGGGAAGGGATTTATTTCTGTGGTATACCCCAAGCCATAGGAAGTTTTCTCCGTAACAAAATTGACGACCATACTGGGGAGGTTCCTAGTTATTTTTATTTGGGGGTTTTCGGCATTCAATGTGCTTCTATTGCTCTAATTTCTCTATTTCTGTGTCGGGTCTGGGGGAATGATTACCCAGTAGTATCATGGAGAAGTAAATTTTGGCTCAGCTTGTCCATTTACCTTATTTTTCTATCTTTTTCTTCATGTACACGGTTTTTGCTTTCACAGTTGTGTGTACACGCGGGTTTTCTTGGAATAGACACGTATGTACGCAGGTTTACTGAGAACATTCACATATGCCCTAATTTTTTGCTTTTTTTAGAAGATTAAGTGTTGATGGGTGAGTTTGGGTGATTACTAAGTCTTCTTTTATGCTTCTGGAGTTTGTATCTCCCCTTTGTTTCTGACCAGAGACTCTTTTTTATTTGATTTTTTAAAATGTTCTTGTCATTTCATTTTGTATTTTTTGTTTTGGGATTAGTGCATTAGGTCTCTTTTACCTTGGTGCTTTGCTTGGCTGTTGTTTGTGAGTGATTCTAGAGTCTGAGGGTTGTAGAGTCATACTTTTGTTTTTTATCTCATTTATTTCAAAAATACAAAAAAAAAATCTTTTTTTCATTGTTATGCATTGTTTGCATTTTGCATTAGCATGGTACTTGCATTAGGTTTTCTTGGTGAATATTAGTCATATTTTCATATAGGAAATGATTTCATATACATTTGAAGGGAAAATTTTGCACTTTACGTAGTAACATACCTTGTTTTTCATTCGACACATTGCATTTGCATTGATTGTTAGGTGTGCATTTTACTTTTTGTTGTCATAACATCATTAGTTGCATGACCATTTACCCTTTGAGTAATAAAGCCAATTAAAATCAACGCATAATAAAATGAATTACAGTCTTTTCTTTTTTAGGGTGCACCAACAAGACTAGGTTTTAGGGTCTTGGAATAGTTCATTGTGAGTCAATTCTCCAAGACCACTAAACAAAACAATTAGATGTCTGTCCAGGTGAGAGTGTGAAATCCTTTATATAATTAGTTTTTCTCAGTATCCTCCTCTTAAAAGGGAGTTAAGCATGAGGCAGTGTGAGCGGTTATGATTGGGATGACCCCTAGTTGTAACTGAGTAGCACCGGATATATTTCTAGGATTTTGTTCGTATCTGGGGGCTCTTTCGAGAGTTTCGGGCTTTGCTACCCTACCCATACGGTCAATCCTGCCCGTGATTGTCCGCCTGAGCATTGATTATATTGAGGTGACCTTATTTTTTCCTTACCTAGGCTATCGAGGGGGTATTTTCCAAGGTTATTCTACAGGTGTCTTGGCCAGGCAGGGGTCGAACAGCACAGTCACTATATGCATTGAAGATGAAGGACACTATAATTGGTTACGAACCTCTGCTTGTTGTGTATGGGAGTCTGAAGCCTCTCCTAGGTGAGACATACCTGCTTCATTCAGGAGCTCACATATCCTAACCTTGTTTGCTTGCAATTTGGATTTACATTTTATAGGTGTATACTTTGTGCACGCTAGTTTGCCTAGGGTTTGCGTAATTAGATTGAATTTTTTTATTTTTTGAGTCATTGTGGATTCGAGCGCAACACCCCACCGTTCTCGTCATTTAGCAGGACTTCCGCCTTCCACGTCTTGTCCTCCTTTGGGGGAGAGAACCAGACAGTCCGGGCGGACTACTTCTCACTTTGATTCACACACCATGGGAGATCATGAGGATGAGATTCCAGAGATGTCTTCTCCACCTCATGAGGTTGGGGAAGAAAATCCTACTAGCACATATGATCCTGTATATGAACAGCCTTCATGATCTGGTTATGATCCCTCATTCACAGGTCATCGGTATTGGTTTCTGGGCGACGAGACTCACCATGAACCCATAAGCACTAGTCATGTTAGATATGACATGTATGATATCTCTGCACCTAATCTAGCACATCATGTTGAGTCAGAAGTTGGTCCTAGCACTACGCCTGGGGGCACTCCCATCCCTTTCCATGCTGAGAGATTTGGGGGCACTAATCACATTGCACCCTCCATCCCTATGGTGGAGGAAACTTCACATGTTCATCCTAGACCTAGTGTTAGTAATCCTATACAGATACCAGAACCAAGACAAGTGAACATTGGGAACACCACTTACATTCCTTCACATGTCCCTTCATCCTCAAATCTTGTTCCTTTGAATGAATTTTCAACAACTCATCCTCCCCCTAGTTCACGTGGGCCTTCAGGACAGAATGTTGCTACTAGCCATGTTCATTCTGTGACTGCTCACACATTAGTATCTCAGAGTCAAGTACCTCCTGTTGTGTCAACAGTTGTGTCAATAGATCATGTGCTTGTTTCTGGATTGTCTCATGTTCCACCACATGGAGCTTCCCACATACCAAACTATGGACATTCTCATGGTACATCCCATGGAACACCTGATGGAGCTTCTCAAGGACATTCGTATGGACTACACTATGGACAAAACTATCAACCGTATGGGTACGTGTATCAACAACCCACTTACTCTTCCAATTATGGCTTTGTAGTGCCTCATAATCAAGGCACCCCACATCATAATGCTTCCATGAAACACTACATGGGTCAAATGGGAGGAGGTTATTATGGCCAAGGCCATGGTATTTATAGCAATCAACCTTACACAAATCAAAACTACCAAGGAGCGTGGAATCGACTAGCTCAACCTAGGCTCCCTTTCCTTGCAACTTTGAACTTACCTGACTTGTCAAGATTGATGAACGATCATGTGCCTCATAACTCGACATGGCTGGTTATCCCTAACAAGATTCCTTCAAAAATTCCCAAGTTCAAAAGTAAGGCTAGTGAAGATCCTGGTGAGCATGTCACCACCTTCCACCTTTGGTGCTCTTCCAATTGCTTACATGGCGATTCCATTCATTTGAGGCTATTTCAATGTAGCCTAACGGGTCCTATGGAGAAATGGTATATAGAGTTACTGGGGGGGGCTTATGCTACATTTGATGATCTTGCGGTGACTTTCCTTAATCATTTCCAGCTACCCGTACGTTACGGCGTCGATACCGAACTCTTGTCGACCTTCCGGCAAGATAAAGCCACACACATCTCGGATCATATTCAAGAGTGGCATAGACGGAAATGGTTAATCAAATATTTTCTACCACCAAAGTTTCTTCTTTATTGGTTCCTCAAATATTTATTACCTTACATAGCGAAGGATGTTTCTACATCCGGAGTTCAAAACAAGGAACAAGCTATTTTTAGGGCACAAGAGTTGGATTTGATCTATGCTCAATCCGGAATTTTGTATGAGATTATGCCTAATGCTCCTACATCCAATTTTGACGCCAAGGTCAAGCCTGGGCCACATGCCGATGGTATTGTGGGTTGTACAAGTACCAAACCTGCAGACTCGGTTGTGAAACAAGTGAGCCAATTGTTAATTAATCAGTCTACATTGGTACAAGCTATGGCTTCATCTCATCCTACCCAATTGGAGAGTGTACTTTCCATGCAATCGTCGAACCTAAAAGGCAACCTACATCCTGGAAGGAATAAGAAAAAAGGAAAAAATAATCATAAGGGTGGGAACAAGAACAAAAATGCTAATAATAATGACAAGAACACTAATATTGGGGGGGACAAGCAATCTAAACGTAAGGTGAAGTTTCCTTGCAAGTTGTGTAAGCATGACCATATCACTCACTTGTGCCCTCGTATGGAAGATTCGTGGAGATTCATAGCACAGGGCCCAGCTGTGTTAACTAATCCTTTACCCAACAATCAAAATATGAACTCAAGGACCATTGATCATGGTTGTGCATCGGGTGGAAATCAAAACCCACCGGAGGCCACTAGTGGTCATGGATGCATCAACATGATGATTGTTGCCAAGGTTGTGACTCGTACGAAACACTATGGTTTGTCACAACCAGACCTTGGGAAAGAACCTTCCCCACCTAAGAGCCCTTTGCGATTCAAAAAGCCTATAGATAAACCTGAAGCTCCACCTCGCATTCCTAAGGGAGTCTTAAAGCGTTCGAGGCACAATCCTAATACCTGAGCTACCCAAAACTATTCAGTTGTCGAGGATTTGGGCTAGACTCCTTGTGTGATGTCCACGTTAGTTAGAAGTGTTTCAGACTTGTCCTCCATAGAGGAAAGCCTTGTTGTCTGCTCTTGGGGTTAGTGATGATAACTCTTATACTATGATAAAATTTGAAACCATGGGAGTACATCCTCGCTTGCCTTACTACGTGTCTCTTTTGATTCATGGAGAGTGCCTTAACAACACTGTCAAGCGTACAGTCATTGATGAAGGTGCTGATGCTTCCGTGATGTCTTTGTCATGTTGGAAAGGTTTGGCTTCTCCCAAGTTGTCTCAATCCGCTACTATGTTGACAGCTTTCGATGGTAGATCGTTTCAGCCACATGGGATTCTTCCTTCTCTAGAGGTCCAATTGGGAGGGAATACCATCGCGATCGAGGTCGAGGTGGTTGATGCGCCCCTTGAATACAATCTTTTACTGGGTAGGTATTGGATGTATAGTATGCAAGTTGTATCTTCTTCCCTCTTTCAAGTGATATGCTTTCCGTTTAATGGGAAGATTATTACGATTGATCAGAAGTCATTCCATAATCCGAGTGTCAATGCATCATCGGGAGCTTCTATCCCAATTATCAATCATTCTCAGCCGGAAACTGGGAGTGTGGGCGTAGGTATGTATCCTTATCTAATGGGAACCTTTAATTGTCCTATGCCTGTTCTTATGATTAGGTCTAGTTTTGGTGGGGCTTCATCCTCATTGAATTTGGTGTCTTTTCGCACTACCCATATGGAAGATCCTTGGATTCTTCCTTCACCGAGTACTTAGAGTGTGCACGTTGAGACGGATGTGCCATTTCCTGCAACAATGGTGGCGTATCAAGCAAATCTTGATTGGGTTGCAGAGCCTAGTCCTTCCTCTTCATGAACAGAGGAGGAGGAACCATATGTGCTGCCTGCATGGGCAGTAGAGTCATCTCACTCACATGATTGACTCAATGATGTTTTTCCATCGGATGAAGCTATTCTTGAGGCCATTTCTAAGGTTGAGCAACCTTGGGAAGAGTTTCATCATCAATCATATTTTATTCCTAAGCTAGATTGTATGGAGTGTGATGACTTTAGGGAGATTCTTAGTGAGTAGATTGGTAGCCATGTGGTTCCATTAAGCTCTCCTGGTCATATGGTTGATGGAAACATGGCTAATTTATCACCAACCATTCCTATCAATATTCCTCGTGATCTGGGAAAAGTTGAGAATGTCTACATTGGGGTAGGTTGTTCCCTCAATGAGATCAAGGAGTATACCGAGTTGTTTAAAGAGTTTCGTGACATTTTCACTTGGTGATACAAAGAGATGTTAGGTATCGACCCTCATATTGTCGAACATGAGATCAAAACGTATCCGGATGCTAAACCGGTTCGACAACGTTTGCGTGTGGTGAATCCTAGAAAATCACCTGCCATTAAGGCTGAGATAGAGAAACTTTTGAAAGTTGGTTTTATCTATCCCATTCCCTTGACAGAGTGGGTTTCAAATCTCATTCTGGTGGATAAGAAGCGGGGAGTGATCTGTATATGCACTAATTTTCGTGACTTAAATCGTGCCTGTCCTAAGGATAATTTCCACACACCATTTATTGATCAGATTTTGGATGATTGTGCCAAGAGTGAGGTATTTTCCTTTATGGATGGTTTTTCTGGATATAATCAGATTTAGATTAATCCTGAGGATCAACATAAGACTGCATTTATTTGTCCTTGGGGTACTTTTTCATATCGGAAGATTCCCTTCAGCCTTAAAAACATCAAAGCTACATTTCAGCAGGCTATGACCTTAATATTTCACGATATTAAAAATATTATTGAAGTATATTTGGATGGTCTCACTACTCACTCTCATTTGAGAGTGCGTCATCCATATCATTTGAGTTTAGTGTTCGAAAGATGTCATCATTACCAGGTTCGTTTAAATCCTCATAAGTGGATCTTTTGCGTGACTGTTGGTCACTTGCTAGGATTCATCATATCCAAGGAGCATATAAGAGTCGATCCCTTAAAGGTTGAGGAAATACTTCAATTGTCTCCCCCACGTAATATTAGACACCTTCAATGTTTGCAAGGCATGGCGAACTTCTTGCGGAGATTCATGGTTAATTTTTCCAATTTAACTAAAGGCTTTATGCGTCTTTTAAAGAAGGATACTCCTTTTTTACTAGGATGAGTGAGCCCAAGAGTCCTTTGATGCTCTTAAGCGAGCCTTAGCAATGGCCCTCGTGCTTAGTCCACCCATCTATAGCCATGATTTCTTGATTTATGTGGCCACATCCATGGAGACAGTTGGTATGGTTTTGGTTCAGGAGGATGAGGAGCTCCATGAGCATGTCATATATTATTTGAGCCAAAACCTTATAGATGCATAACTTCACCATTCCCATGTGGAGAAGCTAGCCTTGGCTACCATTCATGCGATTCAGCGTTTCAGACATTACATTCTCCTTCGCCAAACCTTGGTCGTAGCTCATATCAATCCATTTCAGTTCATCCTCACTAGAAGGATGATTGGGGGAAAATACATAAATGGATTGTCATTTTGCAAGAGTTTGATCTCGAGTTCATTTCAGCAAAATCGAAGAAGTCATTAATCTTTGCGGAGCTTATATCTGATTTTCCAAGTTTGGAGGAGGAGGAAGTTTATGAGGATAAGTTTTTCGATGAGCATATTTTCCTTATCTCAATTTTGGACCCTTGGTACAGGGATATCATTGTATATTTGCAAACATTTAAGGTCCCTACTCACCTTTCACGGGATGAGTGATGATGATTACGTCATGTAGCTAAGAACTACCTTATAGTGGATAACACTTTGTACCGTCGTGGGGTAGATTCCATTTTGCGTCATTGTTTAACCCATGAAGAGGTTGAGGTTGTGCTGAATGGTTTCCACAGAGGGGTGTGTGGTGGTCATTTATCTAGGCTATCTATAGCCCAAAAATATTGAGAGAGGGATCATTTTGGTCATCCATCTTCAAATATTGCATTAATGTAGTCAAGAGGTGCCACCCTTTCTAGGTATTTGCATGAAATATGCGCTCACATCTAGCCCCATTACATCCTATTGGCACCGTTGGTCCCTTCACCAAGTGGGGGCTTGATTTTATGGATTACAACTCAGCTTCAGCTAGGGGGAATAATCACATTATTGTGGTTGTTGATTACTTCACAA
The DNA here is from genome assembly GCA_001517045.1 of Pseudotsuga menziesii. NCBI lineage: Eukaryota > Viridiplantae > Streptophyta > Pinopsida > Pinales > Pinaceae > Pseudotsuga > Pseudotsuga menziesii. The sequence continues at coordinate 41,396 of LPNX010570948.1, forward strand.
AATGGGAAAAGGCTATGCCCATAGTTAAATCCGACAGTGAGACAGCCACGCATTTCATTTTCAACTAGATTATCACCCGGTTTGGCATTCCAAAAGAGCTTGTCACTAACCATGGTAGGCACTTTCATAATAAAATGATGGAAGAGTTGGCTTCCAAGTTAGGGTATAAGAAAGAGCATTCATCTTCTTATTACCCTCAAGTGAATGGACAAGTTGAAGCAGTGAAGAAATCACTTAATTCTATTCTCCAACAAACCATCACACAAAGCAAGACTAATTGGCATATTATGTTGTATCTTGCTTTGTGGGCCTATAGAACTGCGGTTAAGACTACCACCGGTTTCTCTCCATATCAACTTATACATGGGGTGGATTCAGTTTTACCAGTTGAATGTGAAATCCCTTCTCTAAAGATAGTTGTAGAGCTTTTACCTAACGCTTCCACATTGGAAGAGTGTTTGGTCCACTTAGAGCAGCTTGATGAGCAGCGTCGAGATGCCTTAGTGGCTCTAGAGGTTAACAAGCGTCGTGTCAAGGTCCAATATGATAAGTCTATTTTTCCAAGGAGGTTTAATGAAGGTGACTTGGTCTTCTTGTGGGATCAAGCTAAAGAACCCTTGGGGGCAGGGAAATTTAATCCCGTGTGGTATGGTCCTTATGTGGTTAAACAAGTCTTAGAGAAAGGTGCTTATGAGTTGGTTGATTATGAAGGGAAAGCCTTGGAAAAGCATAGAAATGGGCTCAATCTCAAAAAATACTATGCATGATCTTCAGCTAGTGATGATTGTTGTATATTATTGTACAGTTTTGCATTGCATAGTTAGGTTTTTTTATGGTGATCGGGTTTGTTTATTAGCTTGCATTTATTATGGCAGATGTCGATGGAGTCTTCCATTTACATAGGATTCATTGATGGTGCTATCCACCACACTCAAAACTCAGCTTCGGCTGCTTGGGTGATTTATACTCCTACCGGTCAACTATTGTCTTCAAGAGGCACATGCTTACGGCCCTCTTCAAACAATGTTGCTAAATATAGTGTCGTCATTGAGTTATTGCATGATTCCATTTCACATGGTGTTCATTCTCTTGATGTACGTCTTGATTCACAGTTATTGTTTTCACAGCTTAATTGCTTGTATCGTATTAGGGATCTGACATTATTACGAAGATTCTTACATGTTAGATGGCTAGAACAAAAATTTGAGAATATAACATACATTCATGTTTCAAGAATTTTTAATCAAGTTTCTGACTCATATGCTAACTATGTGTTAGATTGGCATTTGTTTCATAGACCATAAGCATATCACAAACATACATTTCACACACATGTAAATACAAATAAAATCGATCATCTTAAAAAAATTTCATTAATATCCAAAAAGTGACATTAAAAAAATTTCATTAATATCCAAAAAGTGACATAATAATACATAAGTTTCATATACAAAATTGGGGCTTCCGAGCCACCAACATATAATACATGGTCATACAAAAACGAATACACAGGTCTCTAAGCCTGAGGTGGAGGGGGGTTCTGATCATGATATAGCACTACGGCTCTAGCTATCCATCGAAAGAGTTGAACCCATGCTCATGGTACATCAACCACCTAATGTTGCATGGCCTCAAGAAAGTCCTCGACTTGCGCCATGTGTACCCTATGTGTCAAGAGAACAAAGTTCGTGTGGATGCTTTGGAGCATCTGCTCCACATTCGCACCCATGATATCATCTCCTCTTCCCCTTCTTCGATGATGAGGGAAGCCTTCTGACCATTGTGGTTCTACATCTGCATATACATGACAGATTGTCACTATGTGTCGTCACACCAAAAATATGTCTTTTGAGTCAATATATCAAAAAACACAAAAATTCAAAAATTCAAAACTTAAAAAGTGGGTTTGGGATTCTTTACCTATGTCACCATAAGCTACTCCTAGTGGTAGCGGAATATCCAAATCTCCATGAAATTATATCCCTACATAGGGGTAGTCATCTATGGCGACGATCTGTCTCCGCCGCCATGGAAATAACTCTGTTGGGTAGCGGTTAGCCACCCTACCTCCACCCAGTCTACGCATGACATTCACCCAGTGTCGTTGGGTTGGATCCCGAACTCCATGTTGAGCAATGTCCACCCTAGGGCTTATCCCTGGCACCCGCTCAAAGAAAAACATGCTCAGTATACTGTTGAACCCAAAGGTCCACACCTTGCCCATCTTGCATTCACTGAGCTACTATTTCATGTTGCTCAACAACATCATACTCCATTCATACACTGTAGGTCGCATACACTCTACCACATAGAACATCATTGGTTGCGAGGCCTAGTGGAGTGAATCCAACCCTGTAATCCTTCCTAGTTCCAAAAGTATGTCCTTTAGACCCAGAATCTGGATAGAGTTTGTCGAGATTTGACTCCCAACCTTTTCCATCTCCGAAAAGCAGTACATAGCTATGTACTCATCTATCGTCAGCCCGCCTCCTGCCCCACAAGATTGGAGGTTCACCATCTCTCCTCGTCGGGAAAAACCAGTGATAAAATATATGTCCTTAACCTCAATGCTGAGTGACATTCCATCTATCTAAAATGTCTTAGATTCTGGATCCCAATAGTCCACCAGTAGCTGGAGTAAGGCTTGGTTTGGCCCTCAGGCTGCCAAGACACCAAAACTTGTATAAGCCACATGCCCGTAATGCTTGTTGGGTCATGAGATCACCTTGCACAACTTCCTCCACATCACCATGCTCTCTTTCCCTCCACTCTAGCACCATCCTACACAAAAAACCATAGTTTTGATCAATTTTTTCCTACAAAAACCTTGTTTGCGGCCTTGTACGCGACTATTCTCAAAACAGTCGCATATGTACACAGTTTTCTATGCTTTTTCCATGTATGGCGAGCCCTATACATGAAAAAAAGCCCAATTTTTGTGTGGGCCAAAACACACAAGTATGGATGGATCAAAAAATGAAATAGACCATGAAAATTCAAAAAAATTGCATGAAAATGAAAGAGGAGGGCATGAGAATCTACCTGGATCAAATAGGGAGAGATTCCGCTGGACGATGCTCCCAGAATTCGCTTCTGAAGTTTTGAGCTCAAATACACTATGTTGGGTAAAAATTTCAAATAATATGAAATTTTTGAAATTTTTACTATTTATAGAAAAATTTTGAAATTTTTACCCACTTTCTATAGTTTTTTACCATTTTGGACCGTTTGAACTAATTTGATGTTGTAGGAGTCCATTTTGAGTGCGGTTTGACCATGGCTTTGATCCATTTGTGCCTACTGTAGGTATTATGTCTAAACTGGCATATAGGTTAGGTTTCACATCTGTTTGCACTTTGCATAACCTTATGACCGTTTCATTTTAACCTTAGGTATGAACCCATTCCATCTTGTCACGGAACCTTCTTGCTGCGTTTAGAAGTGACATGTTGTGAATGGTAGAGCTTTACCATACATGGGTACCCTAGTTAGATCCTGTATTGCATTTGGTTTGGTTCCCAAGCCAACATTTCTCCTTTAGGGTGTGGAATTCCTTTTTATAGTACCACCATGACTTTGAGCAAGAGCTTCATACTCCTCTTGACCTTTATGCTGGCATTTTCCCCGAGACTCTTTTGTATATGTCAAGTTGTAATTTCATTTTCATGAGGTTTTCTTGCCTTATTGAGCCTTATGTCTACTTCCTTGACTTTGATTATCAGCCATATAGCCTAAGCTTGTCTCATGTCTAGCCAAGCAGATCCTTTTTATATATCTTTTGCAGATTGATTCCCCATTTTTTACTGGGAGGGGACTTTCCCCCAAGTGTCATTATCCTATACATGTTTCCTTGCATTGAGCATAGATATGTTCCAGTGCTTGGAACTAGTTTGTTTTCCCCTTAACACTCATCTCCTCCTATATTTGTAATTGTAAAGCACTTTTATTATTTTTCAAGATTTTCAAAATATCTAAAAAAGTACAAAAAAATCAAAAAACCAAAAAGTCGGATAGAAAAAGATGTTCTATTTGGCAGCAGTCGAGTCGTGTCACCTTCGAACAGAGCACTGTATATCACATTCATTGGTTGGGTTGGTAGTTTGACTTTAGGAGCTATACTCATATCTCTGAGTTTATCTCCACCAACAGGTTAAGCTTCCAGTCCCTATGGAGCCTCTGTGGATGCCTCATGTGTCACAGAGATGTCCCAGTTTTGTATATCGAGTCTATGCTGCCTACATTCAGTCACCATTCACCTTTATGCTCTTGTTCGAAGGAAGTTGAATCCTGATTTGGCCATTCCTCAATTGTCTTGACTTTGCATGTCGGCCATTCCCGGTACTATTACTAGTTCATGCACATATTTTCCTTCCACATTATACAGTGTTGTTGAGTACCCCGTGTTGGTTGATGGGGGATACCTTAATGCCCTCATTCCAGCAGGTTCCATCCCACCAACTTTAGATCATTTATTCTGGGATAGGAGTCTAAAGTCATTTGAGTGCCTTGAGACTTACAGTCATCAATGTAGGTTCTCTCACCATTGACAGCTTTGGGAATACATCAATGTCCCCTGATCGATGGATTCTTCCAAGTGTTTGACCTCAACACATTTATTCACACTTGTTAGATTGCACTATAGTACCTTGATTCCCATTTTCATTATCGGTGGGTGATCTTGAGTCTATTAACAGTATACATCAATGACCGATAATCATACAATGGACTACTATGTTCAACCTCGACACCGCTATTCACATAGTAGGACATGTACTCGTAGCGGTTTGTGTAGAAGACTTTCCAGATTGGTGGCATTTCATATGTGCTACCTCCTTGATCATGCCAGTGTTAATGAGATTTCATCTCTTGTGACTTAATTCCAGTGTATGTCAGATATCTTCAGCCATTAGGGAGATCTTGATCCATAGTGTATCTTCAGCTTTCATGGAGATCTTTGTTGATGTAATTGTAACTTTAGAATGTATTCACTTGTATTTCTTATGTATTGTACCCCATTGTTTATTCTGGGAAGTGTTTGTAATGTAATTGAGTCATGTCATGCCTTGATGTTCCAATCGGGAGTTTCTATAATGTAAACAATTCATGTCAAGTCATTGTGGGTAACCCTCCTACTTATCAAGGGTTAAAGTCCCCACAGTTGCGGGGCCCTAGGGTTATTAGACTCTCCTAGGGAAGTCGGCCCTAGTGAGTTATTGTCAAGTCTAGAATTAGTATAAATAGAGAGTGAGCCTCTCTATTTATCACACACTCAATTGTAGCACATAGTTGAGGGAGAAGAATTTGTTGGGGAGAGAAAGAAAGAGGCTACTGCTGTCGGGAGATCATCTTACTATTTTGGGGTTTTACTTTTGGTGTTGATTCTATCTCTAAGGAAGTTGCGGGTTTTTCTCCATTTATGGTTTCCCCAAGGAAAAACACTGTGTTCATTGTCTCTTGTGTTTGATTGTTTTGCTTGTTATTCTCTCAATTAAATATCCTAATATAATGCTAGCTTAAATGTTAAAAATCTAACATGGTATCAGAGCTAACCTGAGAAGCAGACACTATGCAACTGTGGAAACTAGGGATTCCTACTTTTTGGATCTCTCTCGACATATTTTCAGCAAAAAGAGGTTGGGCTAGGCTCTCCTCCCTAGGGCGCATCTTTCTGTCGAAGCATAATCTGTTTTTGAGCATTTTCAGTTTTTGACCCGACACTATTGCCAAAAATTAGGGCCTTCCACAGCAGTGGAATTTTTTAGTGAGCCTAGGATGGATTGATCTCCTCCTCATAATAGAAGTTTAGAGATCAAGATCAAAGAATTTGGTTGGACTGAACTCCGAGAAAGTCAAACCCTAATTTGCTCCCGAACCAGTGCTGCAAAAATTCGACTCCAAATCCAGATCTGACATCTTGACCTGGTAAGATCTAAATCTTTTGTATTTCCATTTGAGGTTCTCAGTTAATATGTCTCATCATACCAAGCTTGGTGAAAATCTTGAGGGAGATGATAACTTCCAAGCCTAGAAGTATAGGATCTCCCTAGTCCTGGAAGAAAATGAGTTGGACTCCTACATCAATGAGGAGGTTCCAGTTACAAAGGAAGATGAGGCTAAGACCTTACATAAGAAGAATTTAGTTATGGCTAAGAGGATTATTGCTGATTCAATCAAGGATCACCTCATACCATAGGTGTCCTCCCTAAAGACACCTAAATCCATGTTTGATGCCCTAACCAAACTATTTGAAGGGAAGAACATAAACCAGAAGATGGCTTTGAGGAACCAATTGAAGAATGTAAAGATCTAGAATGAGCAGACCATCCAATCATACTTTAAAAGGGTCTCCCAGATCAAAGAACAACTTGAAGTAGTAGATGAAGAAGTGGAGAATGTAGAAATTGTGATGACAACCTTGACCAGTCTCCCTAGATCATGGGATTCTTTCATCCAAGGAATTTGTGCTAGGAAGAAGCTAATCAAGTTTAGTAGACTATGGGAAGAATGCTCACAAGAAGAAGATCGAATAGCAGCTTGAGAAGAAAAGATGGGAAGTGAAGATCAAGCTCTCACAGTACACTCCAAGAAAGGCAGAAGGGAAAATCATCATCACCAACGTAAGCATTCTCATCAAAAAGATAATTTTGTGAAAAAGGATCCATCCAAACTCAGATGTTATACATGTAATGAAAGAGGACACTTTACTAGAAATTGTCCCATGAATAAGAGTGGATCTAAGAATAGGAAGAACTCCAAAAGAAGACATCATGCTCACACTACTGAGGATGATGATCCTCCCAGAAAGAGAGTAAAACAAGAAAGTGAAGACTCTTCAAGTGATGAAGAATATATTATGATCTCTGCTCTCACAGGAACTGTCACACATGGAAGCAAAGATTGGGTTATTGATAGTGGGGCTTCCAAACACATGATAGGATTCAAGGAATCCTTTGAGAAGCTATTTGAAAATAATTAACCCCATAAGGTGAAACTTGGGGATGACTACCAATATCCCATAAAAGGTAGTGGTGAATCCTCCTACAAGCTAGACTCTAGAAAGTCTATGAAAATGAAGGATGTCTTGTTTGTACCAGGACTAAAGAAGAATCTTCTCTCCATATCGGCACTAGATGAAAAAGGCATGATGATTGCATTTGTAGATGGCCAAGTCCTCATGTGGCCAAGAGGAAAGACTATTGACGATGCAATAGTAATTGGAGAACAAGAAGGAGGATTATACAAATTGAAGGGCCATCCAAAACAAGCTTTGTTTCATGACACAGTAGATCCAAATGAACTTTCGCATAGAATGCTTGCACATGTGCACTACAGAGCACTACCACTTGCAAGCAAAGTTGTTGAAGGACTTCTAGAAATACAGTCAAAACATGATAGAGTATGCAAAGGATGTGCGAAAGGAAAGAACACAAAGAAGACATTTCCAAGTAGCAAAAGCAAAGCAAAAGGAATCTTGGAAATCATTCACTTCAATGTATGCGGTCCAATGTCATCCAGTTCTTTAAGAGGGTATGTATACTATGTTTCTTTTATTGATGATTCTTCTAGGAAGTCATGGATATACTTTATGAAGAAAAAATATGAAGTATTCAGCAAATTCAAGGAATTCAAAGCCTTGATTGAGAACCACAATGAAAAGAGGATCAAGACATTTCAATCAGATAATGGCTGAGAATTCACATCAAATGAATTCAAAGAGTTATGCAAAGATTCTAGGATTAAGAGGGAGTTATCCACTCCATATAATCCACAAAAGAATGGGGTTGAAGAAAGGAAGAATAGAACTATCATGGAAGCTACAAGAGCAATGCTTCATGATCAAGATCTTCCCATGCATCTATCGGCAGAAGTTGCCAGAACAGCGGTGTATGTATATAACTATACTCCACACTAAGTACTCGAGAACAAGACACCTGAAGAAGTATTTTTCGACAAGAAACTAGAAGTCATCCATCTCAGAATATTCGGTTGTCCAGTGTACATACACATTCCGAAAGAAAAGAGGACAAAGTTAGATCCTTCAGGAAAGAAGGGTATATTTGTGGGATACTCTAAAAGATCAAAGGCTTACAGAACATACTTTCCAGGATTCAAGAAGATCAACATCAGCAGGAATGTAACATTTGATGAAGACTCAGCTTACAATAAATCCAGAAAGAGACCTGTTGAAGATCATGAAGAAACAGAAGCACCAGAATTCATGACACAACCATGAACAAAGAAACTCAAGAAGAAGATCGAGAATTTGAAGAACCTCAAGAACTTGTAGATCCACCTCAGGAGAAAAATCCTCATAAGAGGAAACCTGCTTGGGTACGAGAAGCTATCCAAGGTGCAGAAAGATATGGGGCTCCAAAAGAAAATCATAGAGAAAGAAAGAGGACCAGGTCTTGCTCCGAGTATGTAGCTTTATTATGTGACTTTATCAATAAATAACCTTCCAACTATGAAGAAGCAGCAGAAAGGAAAGAATGGAAGGATGTTATGATCGAAGAGTATAAATTGATCATGAAGAATGATGTTTGGGATGTTGTCCCAAGACCAGAAGGGAAATCTGTTGTAACTTCCAAATGGATCTACAAGATCAAACATGTTGTAGATGGCAGCATAGAGAAATATAAAGCAAGATTCGTGGCTCGTGGCTTCTCAAAAAAAGAAGGAATGGATTATGAAGAGACTTTTGCACCCGTAGCTAGATACACCTCCATCATATCAGTACTTGATCTGGCTGCAGTGATGAAATGGAAGATACACCAAATGGATGTCAAGACTGCTTTCTTGAATGGTGTAGTGGAAGAGGAAGTATACGTAGAGCAGCCACTCAGTTTTGAGACACATGACAAGGAGTTGCATGTGTGTAGATTGAAGAAAGCCCTGTACAGTTTGAAACAGGAACCCAAGACATGGTACGGCAGAATTGATGGCTTTCTATCAAGTTTGGCTTTACCAAAAGTAAAGCAGATTCCAACCTTTACTACAAGGTTGAAGATGGTAACCCAATGATACTCCTACTGTATGTAGATGACCTATTTGTAACAGGAATGGATGGGTTGATTACTGATACGAAGAGGAATCTTACTGTCGAGTTCGAAATGAAGGACTTGGGTATGATGCACTATTTTCTAGGCATGGAGGTGTGGCAGAATGCGGAAGGAATCTTCCTCGAACAAGGGAAGTATGCAATAGAGATCCTAAAGAGGTTTTGGATGATGGACTGCAAGGCCATGACCACACCTATGGCATCTAACCTGAAGCTATTGAGTGATGCTTCATCAGAAGTGGTTGATGCTATGATGTATTGTTAGATGATTGGGTCCTTGATGTACCTAACAAACACGAGACCAGATATTTGCTTTGCTATGAACACCTTGAGCTAGTTCCTAACAGATCCGAGACATGTTCACTTGATTGCTGCAAAGCATATTCTAAGATACCTGAGGGGTACAATTGATTATGGGCTCAAGTATGAGGCGAATTAGAATATTAACCTGTACGGTTATGTTGATTCAGATTGGGCAGGCAATGGCATCGATAGGAAGAGCACTTCAGGGTGCTACTTCAGTATGGGATCAGGTGTGATCTCTTGGTTTAGCACGAAGCAATCCTATGTGGCACTAAGTATAGCTGAAGCAAAGTATGTCGCATCTTGTTCAGCTAGTTGTGAGGCAGTATGGCTGAGGAAGCTACTATCTAATTTATTTGATCTCTAGTTGGATACTACTTATATATATTACAACAACCAGAGTTGTGTGAAGTTGTCAGAGAACCTGGTGTTCCATGACAAGTCAAAGCATATCGAGATCAAGTATCACTATATCAGGGATATGGTGTAGAAAGGAGCAGTGAATATCCAGTATGTTGTGACAAACGAACAAATAGCTGATGTGCTGACAAAGCCATTGGCTAGAGTGAAGTTTGAGTACTTCAGGGAGAAGCTTGGTGTTCCCTAGATTGAGGTTCCCTCCAAAGGGAAGTGATGAGTCTGTGAGCCATTCTGACATGGTGAGAGGATTGATTCCTTCCATGGTCAGATGTAAGGGCTGAGCCATTCTGTCATGATGAGAGGATTTGTTCCTCGCATGTCATATATGAGTATTGATCCATTCTGATGTGACTATAGGATTGGTTCCTACATGATCAGATATAAGCACTGAATTCCATTCTTGGAATGGAGGCACTTGGTCAGTTACCGGGAATACTCAGTCTGGGACTGAGGGCCATTCTGATGTGACTGTAGGATTGGTTCCTACATGATCAGATGTAAGTGCAGAGCCATTCTGAGGCGACTGTAGGATTGGTTCCTACATGATCAGATGTAGGTGTAGAGCCATTCTGAGGTGATTGTAGGATTGGTTCCTACATGATCAGATGTAAGTGCAGAGCCATTCTGAGGCAATTGTAGGATTGGTTCCTACATGATCAGATGTAAGTGTAGATCCCTTTCGACATGTAGGTAGGATTGGTTCCTTGCATGGTTGAATGTAAGTGCAGGGCCTTTTTGACATTGGTTGTCAGATGTGAGTGCTAGTCCTTTCTAACAGGGTTGTGGGATGTGTTCCCACATAGTCAGATGTGAGTGTTGGGCATGCCTTTCTGATATGATTATAGGATCAGTTCTTACATGATCAGATGTAAGTGCTGGGCAGACCATTCTAACTTAGGGTTAGATATAAGTGCTGGAAAAGACCTACATGGAGGCTAGGCCTACAACCAACATGAAAAAGGGTTGGCTCTGTAGAACTTACTGTGATGAGAAGAATCAAGAGATAGCACCCGTGATGATGATCCAACAGAGATGTTCCAAAACCAGACATGATCCAGATCCAGTGATGATCCAGATCCAGTGATGATGATCCAGATCGAGTGATGATCCAGATCCAGATGAAGATGACTTGAAGATGATGAGGATTTGATGATGATCCATATGATACATATAAGAAGACTTGTGCTGATAAATTGTGTCGAGAGAATACCTTCCTAGTTAAGAGGGAGTGTTGATGTAATTATAACTTCGGAATGTATTCACTTGTATTTCTTATGTATTGTACCCTGATGTTTATTCTAGGAAGTGTTTGTAATGTAATTGATTCATGTCATGCCTCGATGTTCTGATCGAGAGTTTCTATAATGTAAAGAAGTCATGTCAAGTCATTGTGGGTAACCCTCCTATTGATAAAGGGTTAAAGTCCCCGCGATTGTAGGGCCCTAGGGTTATTAGACTCTCCTAGTGAAGTCGTCCCTAGTGAGTTATTGTCAAGTCAGGAATTAGTATAAATAGATATTGAGCCTCCCTATTTATCATAAACTCACTCACACTCAATTGTAGCACATAGTTGAGGGAGAAGAAGTTGCTGGGGCTAGAAAGAAGAGGCTACTGCTATCAGGAGATCATCTTACTATTTTGGGGTTTTACTTTTGGTGTTGATTCTATATCTGAGGAAGTTGCGGGGTTTTATCCATTTATGGTTTCCCCAAGGAAAAACATTATGTTCATTGTCTCTTGTGTTTGATTGTTGTGCTTGTTATTCTCTCAGTTAAAGATCCTAATATAATGCTAGATTAAATGTTAAAAATCTAACAATCTTGGTCCTTTGTATATCTTCATAATGGAGATTCTGATCTATTATATATTGTATGTGGAGATGACCACACATGTCACAGTTTGTATATCATGCCTATTCATGGCCATTGTACTCTTATATATTCGATACTTCTATATGTATTTGCAGTCATGTGCAGAGTTTGATTATTGTATTATACTATTGGATGGCTGGTTCTTCCAACTAGTTCTTCATCACTCCACTTCTGGGATGGATTTATAATGTATTTCGGCCATCATGTTACCCCTCTGACCTCACACATTAGGGTGCATCTGTTACAACTGATTTTACCACGCATGGTTGATCACATTTTTATCGCCTTGCCTGTCCCTCTGCAGACTCTTTGGACCCCATGGACTATTTTTGCACCTTTGATGTTTCCAAGATCATCCCTAAAAACACCCATTATTTGTTGTACATGAATTTTAATCCCTTTCCCACATATATGCGTAGATATTACCCTTAAACCCGCGTACATCGGGATGTGTGCAAAAGACCAAATATTTTTGGAGTTTTCCTTGATGTGGATCCGAGTCACTTGTCTCTTGGCCTTCCATATGCCTCGAGATCACTTGGATTTGACCTTCTATTACCCCATTGAAGCACTATATAAGGAACCCTTTGGATACATTGAAAAGGAGGAATTGAAGAGCAAGAAAACTATAGTCCATTGTTGTCGTAGCTTGCTTGTACTTGAGGCTGCATCCCTTTGCCCCTTGGACCACTTTGTATTCTTCCCAAGCTTGCCCTTTCTTGTGAGCTTGCTATCGAATTATGGAGGATTGAAGTGGTGGAGGCCCAAGTGGAGGACTCAGTTTCTCCAGTTTGTAGACATTCCAACAAAGGTTGTCACTTATGTAACCTCTGATTTATTTAATAGAAATATCTTTTCCTGTCCAATGATGTGCATTTAAATGAATATTGAATCCATGGATGTGTTTAATTTCTTATGTACCATTGATTATATATGCTAGAGTAGGCCTAACAGTATATCATATAGCATGCTTTCCTTGTTTACTATTGTTGAGAGTAAATTGCTAAAGCAAGCACGATTGGAAAAAGCTTAACGGGGATCTACTACAACCATCTGGAATAAGGTAGGTTTCGAGATCCCTTAGTGTTAGATGTTGTATTTTTCTTGCATATTGGGAAGGGATTGATTTCTGCGGTTTCTCTGTCTATTGTGGTATACCCCAAGCCATAGGAAGTTTTCTCTATAATAGAATAGGAAGTTTTCAAAGATTGACTTGAGGTCTGGTTACCATTAGGTAAGAATCAGAGAGGAAGATATTCATAAGATAGCCTTTAGAACAAGGTATGGACACTATGAGTTTGTATTGGTACCATTGGGTCTCACAAATACACCAGCTACATTTATGTGTCTCATGAATAGTGTTTTTAGCAAGTATCTAGACAAGTTTTTTCTTGTTTTCATAGATGACATTCTTGTTTATTCTAAGAGTGAAGAAGAGCATGAAGAACATATGAGAATGACATTGCAACTGCTAAGGGAGCATAAGTTGTATGCAAAGTTGAGTAAATGTGACTTTTATAAAGATAAAATTCATTATTTGGGTCACATCATCTCAGATGAAGGAATATTTGTGGACCCTGAGAAGATTGAGGCCATTATGAATTGGCCAACTCCAATAAATGTGGCAGATGTGAGATCTTTTATGGGACTTGCAGGATACTACAAGAGGTTCATTGAAGGATTCTCCAAGGTTTGACATTCAATCACTTCTTTGCAAAATAAGGGGATAAAGTTTGAATGGACACCAAGATGTGAAGAAAGCTTCCAGCAGTTGAAGAATCTTCTTACAAGTGCACCAATATTGAAAATTGCAGACCCGAAAAAAGAATTTGTGGTTTGTGCTGATGCATGCAATCAAGGACTTGGAGGATTTATTATGCAAGACAACCATGTGGTATGCTATGAGTCAAGAAAGTTGAAGGAGCATGACAAGAACTATTCTACTCATGATCTAGAACTTGCAACCATAGTACATTCTCTCAAGATGTGGAGGCATTATTTAATGGGAAGGAAATTTGAGCTAAGGACAGGCCATTATGGTCTGAAATACTTGTTTGATCGGCCAACTCTAAATGTTAGGCAAGTTAGATGGCTGGAGATTTTGAAATCAAACACATAAAAGGAAAAGAAAACAAAGTGGTTGATGCACTCAGCAGGAAGGTGCATGAAATGCATGTGGCATCTCTTAGTATTTTCCAACTAGATTTGAGACAGTATATTATTAATCATACTATTGGGGATGAAATGTATGTGTATATAAAGGACAAGTTACAATAGCAATGCCTTGAAAAGAAGTATGAGGGATATAAATTGGAATAAGATGAACTAATTCTTACTTATAAGAACGGAATTTATATTCCAAATGTAGCAGATTTGAGGAGAATTGTTATGGATGAAATCCATCAAGTTCCATATTCTGGTCACCCAGGATATTAGAAAACAATTGCTACAGCCAGAAAGTAGTATTTTTGGCCAGGAATGAAATAGGAAATTGCTAAGTACATTTCTAAGTGTGTGAAATGTCAGCAGGTGAAGGTTGAGCATCAACAACCAGCAAGGTTATTATATCCTTTTCTAGTTCTGGAATGGAAATGGGAAGCCATTTCCATGGATTTTATTACAGGATTTCCAATGATTATGAGACAACATGATTCCATCTTGGTTGTGGTGGACAAGTTGACAAAGGAATCACATTTTATACCAGTCAATTCCATGTATAAAGCTGATGCCATTGCAAAAATATTCATGAAGGATATTTTTAGATTGCATGGATTAACTGAGGACGCTAATTTTTGACAGGGATACCAAGTTCACTTCCAATTTTTGGAAGGGTCTGTTTGCATATTTGGGTACAAAGCTAAACTTTAGCACCGCATACCATCCTCAAACCGATGAACAGGATTGTGCTTGGTCCATAATTGCTCAAGGAAATGGAGCAAGAGGTTGCAAAGATCAGGTTGAACCTGAAATTATCCCAAGATAGATAGAAACGCTATGCAGACAAGCATAGAGTGCATAGAGAGTTCAGTGTTGGAGATCATGTTTACCTTAGAGTGAGGCCAAGGAAGTGTTCCTTGAAGCTTGGAAGTGCCAAGATGTCACCTAGATATTTTGGGCCTTTTGAAGTGCTTGAAAGAATAAGGCCAATTGCATGTAGACTTGCATTTCCTACTAGCAATAGAGCTCATAATGTTTTTCATGTTTCTTTGCTTAAGAAATATGTACATGATCCTAACCATGTGATAAATTAGGATGTGATCCAGGTGGAACCCAAGGGAGAGTTCCAAACCGAGCCATTGCGCATCCTTGACAAGAAGGTCACAATGCTCTGAAATCGAGCCGTTGGACAAGTAAAGGTGTAGTGGAAGAACTACAGTCTTGATGAGGCTACATGGGAGTTGGAGGATGCCATGTGATTGGCACATCCATTTTTGTTCAATTTTGTAAATCACCGAGGACCGTTCTAATGAAGGGGGAGGGGAATGTAACACCCCGGTTTTGACCCCATGGTATTAAAATTGTACATGATGTATATATTGTATTAAATCATGGCAAGGAGCTCAAGTCCAAGGCCCTGCCATTGATTTGGTGTTGTGTGGATTGGCGATCAAGGTTGATGCCGATGGTTAACGTGCTAAGTCAAGCACATTATATTTTTGAAGTTATCATGTAAATATACAATTTAATAAAATACCACAACTAGTTATGCACTGCTATGTAAGAGATGGGGGCATGATTTCACAAGGAATAGGGAGGGGAGTTAGTCAAAATCCTGAGCCATAGGGTGAGACCATATGTCAATGGGAAAAACCATAAACCCTCAACTACCTTTTTCCCCTCCACACTCAATCATTCAATTCTTCCAGAAGTTGGTTGAGGTAGTTAATGCCTTGGGAAGAGCAGGGCATGGCAGTCAGATTTCGTGTCTGAGAAATCCTGCAAGACTGTATTTTGGAGAAGTTGCATTCTTTCTTCTGTAGCAAGTAAGCATGTGCATTCGTTCCAGTCTGCCTTTTCCCTGAGTTACGAGAAGGTTTTTTTGTTCCTCAGCATTCATTGTTGATTATGGAGTATGATTGATTCGTTCATGCACCTTTTTCATTGTTCACTATCCTAAGTCGCGGAAGTGTGGTTCCACAGTATTTTGTTGTATTACAGTGTGGTATGGAACCTTGGTCTCTTGTCTGCAAGTGAAACCTTGTCTCTCCTATGTTACAGAGTGAGTGGGATGCAAACCTGTTGTCTGTGTTACAAAGTGGAGCCCTGTGTTTTTGTGTCTCTTTGTGGTTTGTTGTGATGTGCACCCTGGTTTAGGTTCAAACTGTATGCAAGACTTAGGAGTGGAAGAGAGGCCTAATGGGATTGATAAACATAGTCCAGAGAGGAACCTCAAAACAAGATAAGAGTAGCTGGTGAATATTCTATGCACATCCTAAAGAGCACTAGAAGGGAATTCATATCCCGAGGGACTATGTAGCAGAGAAGGGGATGCTTCCTTATGTTGGGTGTGTAGGTATTATGGATGTCAGGCCAAATAGATCTTGTGGAGGTGTCCCTAGCTCTTGAATGAGCCACTAGATTATCCATTCTTCCTTTCCACTTCCTTAGCATCCTGATAAACCCAAAGGTAGATTGGCTTGGATGATATCCTGATAAACCCAATTGTATATTGGCTTGGTTAGGCAGCCTGATAAACCCAATCGGATATTGGCTTGGCTGAGCAGCTTGATAAACCCAACTGTGTGTTGGCTTGGTTGTGTCTTTTTGTGTTTTGGCCATGTATGATTCTTGGTTGAACAACTTGATAAACCCAACTATGAATGTTGGCTTGGTTGAGTAGCTTGATAAACCTAGCAATGAGATGGCTTGGTTGTGTAGGCTGATAAACCCATAGGTTGGTTTGGTTGATCCTTAATGTAAATGTTGGCTTAACTATGTGCAGTCTGATAAAATCAACTATTAGCTAGCTTGGGTTTGTAGCCTGATAAACCTAGCAAAGTATTGGCTTGTTTTCCTGCATCCTGATAAACCCAATTGTGTATTGGTTTGGTTGGAAAAACCGATAAACCCAACTGTAGGTTAGCTTTACTGTGTTGATATGGTCTGGCTATGCGTGAGTCTGTTGTTCCCTAGTTCCTTGTGGAAATCATGCTCAACTTGGGGGTGGTAGTTGTGTTGAGAGATTGATGAACACAACTTGCCTATGGTTGGGTGCAACGTTGCAGCAACATAGCTAGTTGTGGGACAGCTTCATCTTCAAGATAAGTATTCTCTGTTGTGTTATTTCTGCAATGTATTTGCTTATGAATATACTGATTATGTTGAATTCTTATGAATGAATTAAAATAGAGTTTACTGTTTATTGAATGTCTCTGCATTTTATATCTACATGTGTTTTGGTTCCAATGCATTTTACCTAAGTTCATGGAGGCTAGTAGCATGGTTATAGAGTTAGAATGCATCTAACTTAAGTATTTCTGCACCCCAGAGTCTATCGGTAGAAGGTGGAAACAAGAAAAGACAAGGAAGAATGTTGGTTTCTGCACCCCGGAGTCCTCCTGCAGAAGGAGGAAGGCAGGAGGGGGAAAGGGAAGTTGAAACAAGGAATAATAATGGTTTTCCACACCCCGGAATCCACCTAAGGAAGGCGAAAATGAAAAAGAGCCACAAATTCTAACGTAAAGTGTATATTTCCACACCCCGAAGTTCGCAGCAGAAGGTGGAAGATGGGAGGTGGATATCAAAAAGAGAAATGAGGACAAGTATTGGTTTTTCGCGATCCATAATCCGCCCACAGAGTGCGGAAGGCAAAAGGCGGGAGGTGGGAAGTGGAAAGTGAACAAGTCAAGGTATCGATTTGTTGGTTTTGCAATTCCTGAGTTCCGCAACATAAGGTAGAAATGTGGAAGGCGGAAGGAGGAATGTGGCTGAATGATTCCATCGAATGATGAGTTTTTTATTCCCAACTTCCGTAGAAAAATGCGGAAAGGTAGAAGGAGGAAGGAGAAAAGTGGTTGAACGACTCAGTCACATATTATGTATGGTTCTCCGATTCCGCAGCAAAAGGCGGAAAGGGGAATGAGGAGTGCAGAGTGTGGAAAGGATAGGTTCAATGCGAAAAAGGTTTTTCTGGTCACAGAATGGACCTGTCAAGGGCGGAACGACTGTTACACTGGGTTTTGAGCCTAAGAATGAATTCTAAAGGATGTTACATGACCCATGATTGTGTTAAAGAGAAAGAAGAAATAATTTTTAAAGTATTCTGCATATCAGTCAAGTGTATGGGAACCGGGGTCATGAACATCGAGCTATCAGACCAGGATTAGTGGTCGTGTTCTCCTCCAAGGCAGGAGGGGACATGACATTGTGGTATTAGAGCTATGTGAGTCATGGCCTATGTGAGATATGGGTACGTGACATGTTGATGCATAGAAGATGCATGATTTTGCATGGCTTCTCCACAGAGCTGTGGATTGCAGCAAAATTTCATGATTCCTGCTCATTTTGGGGGGGGGGGGGGGTTCCCATGAGGTTTTCCCCATTTTTTCATATTTTATTAAGCAGTATTTTATGTCATTTAGATTGTATGGGTGACTTTTGGCCTAGTTTCCAAGGCCCAATTTGTCCAAAATATAGGATTAAGGGGGGGTGTTGGGATTATTGAATCCTCCTTTAACCAATTTAGTCTATTTTTTATTATTTCCTAGCTTAGGAGTTCATTTATCACCTTACTGGAGTTTCGGTACCACCATGAATATTGGTGCCACTAGTTCCACTGGTGCCATTGCTGCCACTGGTGCCAATCCCTAAATTTTAGGATCTCACTCTGAGTGCCACCAGCAAAATCCATCAGTCAGACATGGTTGGTAAGCAGTTATGTTGAGTCAACCTCTAGTTACAATCAATTAGTATAGCGCCAAATTTGCATGATTTAAGGGAGAGTGGTGCTTTTTTCCACCTACCCCAATTGTTAACTGATTGTATAATGATTTAGACATCAGAAGTTAGACTATTGAGTACCATACAGTGATTTAGACACACTGAGTTAGCTAGTCAGTCAGGTTTAGTTGGTAGATTCAAATCTTATCCACATGATTTGAATTCTACTTATTGTAACACCAGTGTATTACTGATTAATGAACACATATTAATGTTGTGATTAACTGATCAATACTTGTCTATTTTATCTAAAAATTGTGGCATGAGTTTTATTGTTCAATGTACATTTTCCTTGTTAATTCAACTGCGTAATTTTCCTTCACAATTGCTCTCATTTTCCTGTAGATCAATGGTTCAATAATTTAACAGAGCATGTATTTGTTATGATTATTTACAAGAATGTTTGTTGCAAAGATATGGATTGTTGTGTCAAATTTTGAATGTTCATCTATTGACAAGAATCTATTAGTCCTAGACTAGATGAGTCTCCAGTCTTGGTGTAGTGTTATGGACGTTTGTCGATAGCTACCGAAAATGAAGTTGGGTGGAATTAGTGCCCCTTTGATGGAATATTGTTTCCAAAATTATTACAACGGTAAAGTCTATCCACAAACACCTCCCCAAAGTTGCTCCTGCATATAGAGGTTTGTCCATCATAGATGGGAGTTGGCTCAAATCACCAATAAGAATTATTGAATGGTTGTCAAATGAGTAATTGTTTTGTTCTAGAAAACACTCCATGTCCCTATAAAGGATTCATGTCCTTTATAGGAATCTAGAGACTTGCATATATAGTGGTTGCATGTATGTTTAATGTTGCAACTTTAGTAGGGATGAAGAGAAATAATGGGTTATGGACAAAGGTTGCTTGAGAAGATAGTTTTTTTTTATGGTTCTTATAAGGTAGGATTTACTTGTGCCTACAGTTCCTTGGATGATCATCCTCAATGATGCTTGAGTTCCTTGTACTTGTCAATGTTGTAGGACTATGTCAAATGAAATTTGTTGATTGTGAGATGATGTATTTGTGGAAGTGGGTAGGGGAGTGTTATATTGTATCACTTTCCCACTCCTTCGGTTATATTCAATGTAGTTTGGTGCAATCTCCAATGTATATGTTGATACTTCTGGATGATTCCATGTATGGTTTGTGTCAAAATCTTGGAGGCCAAGTATGCCAAGATCATTAATATGGATAATGCTTGTAGGGACTAATCTTGACAAACTTCCATTCATTCATCTCCATGTCAGGATGCATGTTATGATTGGTATCCTCTTCTCCAAATGTTGTCTCATCAAGGGTGGGTGCAGGGATGCAATCAACATGCCATGCAAATTAGGTATTCCATATGTGTTCCCAGTTATACAAAATGTCATAGTGAGTAAGGCCTGTGTATTTAGTGAAGGAATGGAAGGGATTATATAAAAGAAGCTCACTCTAGTATAATTCAAGAAAGGCATTGGAAACTTTGGCTAGAATTGAAGTAAAGCACAACTAGACATGGAAAATTACAGGGACAACCCTCTTATCCCACTTTTCAATTTTGCATCCTAGTTGTTTATATAACCATTGTTGTGAAAGGTCAATAAGATAGAAAGGGTCCAAAGTTGGAGGCCAATGCAAATAGAAATTTATGAAACTGGAACCAAATTAGCAATCAATCAAGTTGAAAGATACATGGCAGAATATTTTGCGACCAACATTTAGTTTTGTGAAGGACCGACTACATGTGACAAGGGGTCATTTTTGCAACATATGGATAGTTTCTTGAGCATTGATGTCTCGGTCAACAATTGATTCTAAGTGCAAAAAATGATATGCATATGAGGCTTCATCAAGTGGACATTATGTAGTTGTGATTCTAGTAAACATATGAAGACATGTCTATGATTTTCTTTCTACCTTGGAATCATATTTGGATATGTATTTCAAGGAAGCATAACATGAGACAACACTTGATGGAAATCCACATTTGCTTTCCATGTTTGAAGTATGCTAGGATTATGGATTTCCATACAAGCATCATTGCATGTTCGGTGCATTCCATGAGCATCTAAAGCATGGAATGCTAATTGTGTCCATCTGTTGCAGTTGCAACTATTTCCCAAATTTTCTAAAAATTTTGGACCCTCCTTTTAATTTTATCTTGCATGGATTTGTTTTGGATTGCTGAACTTTGTTGAATTGAGATAAATTGTTTAAAATTTTCGGAGGTGAATGACTATCTTGTGATTGACTTGAACTTGAAGTTTTGGTTTGTTGATAATTTCCTTTTCCACTCTCAAAATTCATTTGAACAAAGAATCAGGGTCGTAGTTCTCTATGTAGCCGCCATTGTGGAAGCTAAACACTGAATGTTCCAATGGTTATCTCTTATCTTTTCAGATGCCATGGTTTTTACTTTGCGATTTTGTTGCTTTTCGCTCTTGAAACGGTTTATGACTTTAATCGGAAGCTGTAGTCCTTATGTCGTCCACTGTTGCGGCTCCTCAGTAGACTAACCATCCGATGTATAGTTGTTCCATTTGCCGATGATTTGTTCTAATCTTCGTCGATGTTTTCGATTGCTGTGGGACCCTTGGTCCATGTGATTTCCATCATTGGCGTTTCGCAGTACACTATCGCTCTAGTGTTTTAGTTGTTTCATCTGTCGATACCTTACTAGTTAGTGTCCCCACTATCCGATGCGTGACTGTGGCGGCACTTACTATTTTTCCTCACTGAGATGGTGGAGACTAGAGTTTGTTCGTCACCTGCCATTGCGGCTCCTCATTGAACTGGTCCTCCGATGCTTAGTGTTTTTTGCTTCCGACTGTTGGTAGGGTTTTCCCGCCGTTTGTTGTGCTATCACTATATTTTATGGGATGGTGGATTTTTCCCATGGATGCTAGTCGAGTCAAGGTTTTTGAGATGTAGAGTGCAGTTTGGGGGTTTGGTGTTTTGAGGAATGGTGGTTACTTTGTCATTCTTCATGCTTTCATCGGAGGATGTCTAATTGGTCCACATGCGACCTGGACTGAGATAAAAGTATGTTTTTCGGACTTGTGTTTTTAGTTTGGACAGTGGATTTAGAGGATTTTCAGTCCCAGCTTGCAGGATTCTCTTTGCCTTATATTTTCATACTTTAGATTTGTTTATAGTTCATTTCACAGAATGCATGTATTGATATAATTTGTGTTACTTTGTCAAACGCTAAGTGATTTAAGGACTGGTTATCCATGACAGGGTTATTGCTACTGTAGAGAAGACATGTCTAGAAGACAAAAGAGAAAGAAAATGCAGAAGTAGAGATGAGGATAGAGAAGAAGAAAGTCAGGTCTAAGCTCATCAAGATCTAGCAAGGGACCAATGGATTATTGAGCATAATAAATAGAAGCAGAGGCCTAGGCTTGGAAAATCTCGTCAGTTACCAAGCTGGTCCCTTTTCATAAAAGTGGTCTTAAATCGTAAATCTAAAATGTAACGTTTGTATGAATCATGAGCACTCACAAAAGGAAAAAAGTGTGAGATTAAATGGCTGGGGGAGCCCAAAGGTTACCGAGGGGTAGCCCAAGATTTTTTCTTGTAGTATAAGTATAGGATAATTAGACAAAAGAAAGGGACTTTTTCCTTTGAGACTTTTGAGAACCTGTTGTAAGAAGAACTATTTCCTTTTGCAATAAGAATTACAATTTTCCTGTAAGAGAAAGCTTGGTGGAACTTTTCAAATGATGTGCCATCGATGTGTTGAATGTGAACTATTTCATTTTTAGCTTTGTGTCCATTAACTGTGAGATCGTTCTAACTCTTTGAACCTATGTTCTTGTATGAATGCTCTCTAGTTTATTCTATGAAATTTCCACTATGAGTAATGAATGTTGTTCATAAACAATTAGCTATCTGGTTGTTCATATATCTATAAATGTTCATGTATTTTGAAATAAGTAAAAACTATCTATGATTTTTCTTAATGCATGCACAAAACACATTACTCATTGATGAATGATAATCTTGCTCCCTAGGGATAGGTTAGATAGTTAGTTTTAATGTCTTGTTGTGTGTGATTTAGATGCGAGAGATTTAAGATGAGAGGTAAGAACCTATGCATCACATTGTGACACTGCTCGTATTCTCTATCAATTTGAATTCTTAGATAGGCACTTGCATCTCATACTTAAACATAAAAACTAAAACATACACGGTAGACCAGGCCGCAACTGGTAAAACCTTTTTATTTTGGTTACTTTGACCTACAGTATCCGGACCGTAAACCAAATGGATTCCTCATACCAAACAGTAATGGGCTAGTTGGGAACCTTTACTGGGGAGAATCCCTTGCTATTGGTGCCTGCGCTTTTCCAGGCCTCAACAGTTTTTGGTGCTAGAAGGAGGGCCACCAGTGCATGGCTGGCCGAGGAAACTTATTTCCTCAAAATTACTCAACCGGTAACAGTTTTGATAGTAGTTTGCTTCCCAATCCAATTCCTGAAGAGAAGGGTAAAGAGTATCTGTATTCTGTCGATAACGAAGTAGTTAATGATTTGAGAAGACATACTAGGGCATATGTGAATAAGATTGGAGGATTACCAATTATTCATGTCTTTCCCAGAAGAGAATATAAGAAAAAAGACCGTCCTATATTGGAAGACGCAGTGTTGGTTGGAGATTTTGAAGAGCTGGTGGAAATAGCCTTACAGGAAGTTGTTCAGCATCTGAATCAAGTGGGCTCAGATACACCTTACTGTTCACTTGTTCATTCACCACCTCATTCTCCACCCAGACTCATGGCAGGTGTAAACGCAAATCAGCCACCCAACCCACCAAATCCACCACCTACTTGGAAGGCTAGGTCACCTCTAAACCTAACACCTCCTTTGCATGACTTACCTCAGGATTTTGAGAAAATGTTTCCCAAGTTTGACCCATGTGAAAATATTTTGGTAGATGACCATTTGTAAAGCTTTTACTTGGCCATAGAAGGACTAAGGGCGGGAGAACATGAAGATGTATTCTGCATATTATTTCCACATACCCTTAAAGGAGCAGCAGCCTCATGGTATTTTTCTCTACTTGCAAACTCAATCCCAAACTGGGACACATTTGAAAGGATATTCAAAAATAAATATGCAGCCCTAATGAAAGGACTATGTGCTTTGAAGAAAGAAAGAAAAGAGAAAGTGCATAGTTTCACCCAAAGGTTTGCTGCTTATCTTAAGAATTTTTTTGCAACTAATAAACCATCTGATAAGGTTCTAATCAAATACTATACTTCAGCTTTAGGGCCTGACTTGGCCATGTTTTCCAAGATGCAAGTCAAACCTATGTTGTCAGAAACATATGAAGAAGCGGAGAGATTAGAAGCTGAAAAATAGAGCATAGAAGATTATCCTGAGTAGTCGGGAGAAAAAACTTTTGGTAAGAAAGCCTTATTATTTACTAAACCTAAGGAGGAGCAGTCACATGACTTTGAAAGAATGGTGAAGATGATGCAGAAGCTATCCAACAGAATTATAGATTTGGAAAAGGGAAATTAAGTTCAGAAATATTACAAGCCTTACTATAAGAGGAGAGAAGACAACAATAAATCTAAACCTCCTCCACACAATCCTGCATCGATGAACTTAACAAAGGTAGGTGTGGATAACTTTTGCACCTTTCATCAGCAGCCCCATTCTGGAAAAAAAAATGCCATCAATGGATTAATTCGATGACATTAGTAATGAATCAACTATTGGATTCTAAACTAACAGAAGTTGATGATGATGAAGAAAAGGGAAATAAATCCACAGAAAAACAAGAGGATGATGCTCTAGTTTTATGGGACTGTGTCTCACTTTTTCATACAGAAGATGAAGGTACTCTGAAACAGGAAGAAATATCAGAAACAAACGTGACGACAAGAATTCAAGGTTTGTTAAATAAAGACAAATCAGTAATCCCAAAAATTAAGAGACTTCAAAAGAACGTAAAGTTGTTTCATCTACCAATACCTTACTAGTTAGTGGCCCCGCTTTCTGATGCGTGACTATGGCGGCACTTACTATTTTTCCTCACTGACATGGTGGAGACCAAATTTTGTTCGTCACTCGCCATTGCGGCTCCTCATTGAACTGATCCTCCGATGCTTAGTGTTTTTTGCTTCCGATTGTCGGTAGGGTTTTCCCGTCGTTTGTTGTGCTGTCACTCTATTTTATGGGATGCGGAGTTTTCCCATGGATGCTGGTCGAGTCAAGGTTTCTGAGATGTAGAGTGCAGTTTGGGGGTTTGGTTTTTTGAGGAATGGTGGTTACTTTTTCATTCTTCATGCTTTCATCGGAGGATGTCGAATTGGTCCACATGCGGCCTGGACTGAGATAAAAGTATGTTTTTGGACTTGTGTTTTTAGTTCGGACAATGGATTTAGAGGATTTTTAGGCCCAGCTTGTAGGATTCTCTTTGCCTTATCTTTTCATATAGTTCATTTCACAGAATGCATGTATTGATACAATTTGTGTTACTTTGTCAAACACTAAGTGATTTAAGGACTGGTTATCCATAACAGGGTTATTGCTGCTGTAGAGAAGACATGTCTAGAAGACAAAAGAGAAAGAAAATGCAAAAGCATAGATGAGGATAGAGAAGAATAAATTTAGGTCTAAGCTCATTAGGATCTAGCAAGGGACCAACGGATTACTAAGCATAATAAATAGAAGTAGAGGCCCAGTCTTGGAAAACCTCGTCAGTTACCAAGCTGGTCCCTTTTCATAAAAGTGCTCTTAAATCGTAAATCTGAAATGTAACATTTGTATGAATCATGAGCACTCACAAAAAGAAAAAAGTGTGAGATTAAATGGCTGGGGGAGCCCAAAGGTTACCGAGGGGTAGCCTAAGAGTTTTGCTTGTAGTATAAGTATAGGAGAATTAGACAAAAGAAAGGGACTTTTTCCTTTGATACTTGTGAGAACCTGTTGTAAGAAGAACTATTTCCTTTTGCAATAAGAATTACAATTTTCCTGTTGGAGAAAGCTTGGTGGAACTTTTCAAATGATGTGCCATGGATGTGTTGAATGTGAACTATTTCGTTTTCAGCTTTGTGTCCATTAACTATGAGATCGTTCTAACTCTTTGAACCTATGTTCTTGTATGAATGCTCTCTAGTTTATTCTATGAAATTTCCACTATGAGTAATGAATGTTGTTCATAAACAATTAGCTATCTGGTTGTTCATATATCTATAAATGTTTATGTATTTTCAAATAAGTAATAGCTATCTGTGATTTTTCTTAATGCATGTGCAAAACATATTACTCATTGATGAATGATAATCTTGCTCTCTAGGGATAGGTTAGATAGTTAGTTTTAATGTCTTGATGTGTATGATTTAGATGCGAGAGAGTTAAGACGAGAGGTAAGAACCTGTGCATCACATTTTTATGCTCCTCGTATTCTCTATCAATTTTCATTCTTAGATAGGCACTTGCATCTCATACTTAAACATAAAAACTAAAACATACACAGTGGACCGGGCTGCAACCGGTAAAACCTTTTTATTTTGGTTACTTTGACCTATGGTAGCCGGATCGTAAACTGGACGGATTCCCCATACCAAACAGTAATGGGCTAGTTGGGAACGTTTACTAGGGAGAATTCCTTGATGTTGTTGCCTGCGCATTTCCAGGCCTCAATAGTTTTTGGCGCTAGAAGGAGGGCCTCCAGTGCATGGTTGGCCAAGGAAACTTATTTCCTCAAAATTACTCAACCGGTAACAGTTCTGATAGCAGTTTGTTTCCCATTCCAATTCGTGAAGAGAAGGGTAAAGAGCATCTATATTCTGTCGATAATGAAGTAGTTAATGATTTGAGAATACATACTAGGGCATATGTGAAGAAGATTGGAGGATTACCAATTATTCTTGTCTTGCCTAGAAGAGAATATAAGAAAAAATACCGTCCTATATTGGAAGACGCAGTGTTGGTTGGAGATTTTGAAGAGCTAGTAGAAATAGCCTTACAGGAATTTGTTCAGCCTCTGAATCAAGTGGGCCCAGATACACCTTACTGTTCACCTATTCATACTCCTATTCATTCACCACCTCATTCTCCAACCAGACTCATGGCAGGCATAAACGCAAATCAGCCACCCAACCCACCAAATCCACCACCTGCTTGGAAGGCTAGGTCACCTCTAAACCTAACACCTCCTTTGAATGACTTACCTCAGGATTTTGAGAAAATGTTTCCCAAGTTTGACCCAAGTAAAAATATTTTGGTAGATGACCATTTGCAAAGCTTTTACTTGGCCATCAAAGGACTGAGGACGGGAGAACATGAAGATGTAGTCTACAGATTATTTCCACATACCCTTAAAGGAGCAGCAACCTCATGGTATTTTTCTCTGCCTTCCAAATCAATCCCATATTAGGACACATTTGAAAGGATATTCAAAAATAAATATGCAGCCCAGAAAACTCATGTAGCCCTAATGAAAGGACTGTGTGCTTTGAAGAAAGAAAGAAAAGAGAAAGTGCATAGTTTCACCCAAAGGTTTGCTGCTTATCTTAAGAAATTTTTTGCAACTAATAAACCATCTGATAAGGTTCTGATCGAATACTATACTTCAGCTTTAGGGCCTGACTTGGCCATGTTTACCAAGATGCAAGTCAAACCTACGTTGTCAGAAACATATGAAAAAGCGGAGAGAGTAGAAGCTGAAAAAGAGAGCATAGAAGATTATCCTGAGCAGTCGGGAGAAAAAACTTTTGGTAAGAAAGCCTTATTATTTACTAAGCCTAAGGAGTAGCAGTCACATCACTTTGAAGGAATGGTGAAGATGATGCAAAAGCTATCCAACAGAATTATAGATTTGGAAAAGGAAAAAGAAGTTCAAAAATCTTACAAGCCTTACTATAAGAGGAGAGAAGACAACAATCAATCTAAACCTCCTCCACACAGTCCTGCATCGATGAACTTAACAGAGGTAGGTATGGATAACTTTTGCACCTTTCATCAGCAGCCCCATTCTGAAAAAAATTGCCCTCAATGGATTAATTCGATAACATTAGTAATGAATCAACTATTGGATTCTAAACTAATAGAAGATGATGAAGAAGAAGAAAAGGGAAATAAATCCACAAAAAAACAAGAGGATGATGCTCTGGTTTTATGGGATTGTATCTCACTTTTTGATACAGAAGACAAAGGTACTCTGTAAAGGAAGAAATATCAGAAACAAACGTGACAACAAGAATTCAAGGTTTGTTAAATAAAGACAAATCAGTAATCTCAAAAATTAAGAGACTTCAAAAGAACGTAAAGAAAATTCAGAAGAGCACCATAGTTGATAAAATACCTGAATTCACCATTACGAGTCAGGATCCAAAGCAAATCAACATGCTTGTTAAGCCCATTGAGGAGAATACTGATGATGTAAAAAAGAATCTCAAAGAACATAAGATGGAATATGACATTGTGGAAGATATTAAAAGGGCCAAGGCAAATATCTCACTGTTTGAAATGTGTAATATGCCTCAGCAGAAAGAAATATTGTTAAAAGCACTTGAAACACTTGAAAATATTGCCACCGACAATCAACCCCAAGAAGAAGAAATTGGTGAAGCAAGTGTGGGAGGTAAGCCTAAATGCAAAACCCCACCATTTCTCCTGACCTTTGAAATTTTCAACCATAACGTGCACAACTGTTTGGTAGACTCGGGGGCATCAGTCAATGTTATGCCACTTTCAATTTGCAAAAAGATAAATGGACAGCCCAAACCATCTACCTGGCAAGTTATTCAGTTAGACAGAAAAAAATGTGAAGGTAATTGGGGAAATGGAGGATGATCTGATTCGATTATCTTCAAATGAAAAGGTATGTCAGTTCATCAATGTTGTAGTAGTAGACATATCTGAGGCTTATGGACTTGTTTTGAGTCGGGATTGGTCAGCAAAGCTAAATGGATATTTTGCCTCTGATTGGTCACATTTGTGGTTTCCTTATAAGGGAAGCCCCAATCAAATTAAAGTATTAAGAGAGCCCCACATGAAGCACAATGTTACTTAGTTGGAGGGTAAGAATGAACCAGTGGATTCTTTATTGGGGAATTACTTCATTGAACTAGAACCGGGAAACTACCAAGTGGAAGAAGCCAGCGGTACACCAAACACACAAGCCGATCTCCTTTAGTTTTCATGGGCTGATGAATTTGACTGTAAAATAGTAGACTCAGTTTCAAATGTAGTTATTGATTCAAGTACAATAGAAGTAGATAGTTTTTGGACACTTTTTTTTTTATGGATCTAAAACTTTGGAAGGATCAGGAGCTGGCTGTGTCCTGATTGATCCAAAGAAAAATAAACACTTTCTTTCATGTAAATTAGAGTTTGAATGTACCAATAACACAGCCAAATATGAAGCTTTAGTTTAGGGACTAAGAAAAGTAATCGAATTAAAAGTAGAAAATCTGAAAGTGTATGGGGATTCTAAAATAATTGTAAAGCAAATTCGAAAACAGATACATTGCATCTCACCTCATTTAAAATCTTATCAGAATGAAGTGTGGGATTTGATGACAAATTTTTATGCATTTAATATCGTATCCATTCCTAGACTTAAGAATGCAGCGGCTGACTTGTTAGCTACCTCAGCTGCAAGGCTTGTACCTACAAATAACAAGTGTTCTATTGAATTAATTTTCAGGCCTTTGGTTCCAGACATGATTACTAATCTACGAGTTTTTTATGATGATCAACAAATCTTGGAATGTTTGTTGAATGATGAAGCTTTCAAAGGGGTGATTATCGATGACGAAGAACACCAAACCGAGTTAAAATTCGACAACTTCATTCCCAAAGGGGTCAGAACCTTAGAGCGGATGTTTGATTTAGACAACAAATTCAGAATACCAGCAAATGTCAAGACTCATAGTTCGTATTTCCAATTCGAGCTGATAAATCTGGGAACTAAAGTTGAACCCAAATATGTAAATTTGGGAAAGTGTTGCTCTCCAGGTGAAAGAAATAAGTTAATTAGTTTGTTCAAACAATACAAAGATGTATTTGCTTGGACATATGAAGAGCTTAAAACATATGACACCAAGATTATACAACACATCACTCCTATTAGATCTGGAGTCAAGCCTTATTAGCAACCTTTGAGGAAGATGCATCCAAAACTGAAGCCTTTAATTCAGAATGAAGTAAAAAATTTATTGGATGCAAAAATTATATTCAAAGTCAGACACTCGGAATGGGTTTCAAATTTGGTACCAGTAAAGAAGAAATATGGAGAAATCAGGCTATGTGTGGATTTCAGAAACCTAAATCATGCTTCAGACAAAGACAACTATCTAGTCCCACCCATGGAACAGATATTGTAGAGGGTTTCGGGTTCTAAGTTATTTTCGTTATTAGATGGATTCTCTGGCTACAATCAAGTGTTAGTAGTTGAAGAAGACAGACTTAAAACTACTTTTAGAACAAAATGGGGAACTTTTGCTTACAGAAGGATGCCCTTTGGACTCATCAACGTTGGAGCTACGTTTCAGAGGGCTATGGATATAGCTTTCTACGGTCTAATTGGCCGTAGTGTTGTAGTATATCTTGACGATGTCACGATATTTTCAAAGAAGAGAGAAGAACACGCATTCCATCTAAAACAAATTTTCGAGCGTTGTCGAAAATACGACATCTCACTGAATCCAAGGAAATGTGTGTTTTCTGTTATAGAAGGAAAGCTACTGGGTCACGTGGTGTCTAAAAAGGGTATATTTATAGGCCTAGAAAGGATCAAATCCATCGAACAGATCCCCTTGCCCCATAATAAAAAAAGGTATGCAATCATTCATGGGGACAATAAATTTCGTGCAAAGGTTTGTGCCAGATTTCGCTCAAATTGTTAAACCTTTGTAGAAAATGGTGAAACAAAGTGTACAATTCAAATGGACTGATGTAGAGAAGAATGCATTCAGTAAAATAAA
Organism: Pseudotsuga menziesii; assembly: GCA_001517045.1. Taxonomy (NCBI): domain Eukaryota; kingdom Viridiplantae; phylum Streptophyta; class Pinopsida; order Pinales; family Pinaceae; genus Pseudotsuga; species Pseudotsuga menziesii. The sequence continues at coordinate 71,920 of LPNX010570948.1, forward strand.
TACATCTGTTGCTCATGCACCCTCTCTCAAAAGTCCAAATTTTGAGAAGGATTTTATTTTGTACACTTTCGCATCTGACGATTCATTAGCGGCGATGCTTACTCAGAAGGAAGATGGGGGAGATGAGTACCCCATATCATTTATGATCACTGGTCTACAGGGGGGCGAATTGAATTACCCAACTATGGATAAACAATCTTATGCAGTCTTCAAAGTGGTAAAACAATTTAGGCCGTACATACTTAAGAACCGGACGAAGGTAATAGTTCCACACCTAGCTGTAATGTCTCTTTTCGTACAAAAGGAGTTAGGAGAAAGAAGAGGCAATTGGGTAACATCTTTGCAAGAATATGACCTCGAATTCAAACCAGCGTCCATAGTTAAAGGGCAAGGACTGTGCAAATTAATGGCTGAAGGTAAAAACAATGAAGAAAACGATTGGGAAAATGAAGCTGAATTACATATGATGGATGTATGTCCTCTTTTCATAGCTCCAGATTCTTGGTACTAAGACCTTGTTCATTACCTTCAGGAAGGATTGTTGCCAGAGCATTGGAATTCCAAACAACGAAGAGCGTTGCGCCTTAAATCAGCTACGTATCAGATCATTGATGGAATTTTATTCAGGAAGAATTATGATGGAGTCCTTCTCATATGCTTAGAGAAAGAAGACGCAAAAAAGGTCATAATAGAGTTACATGATGGGCCTGTTGGAGGTCATTTTTTCCAGAGATACGATAGCTCATAAGATTCTCAAATCCGGATACTATTAGCCCACGCTGTTCAAGGATGCACATGCCCATGTTAGAAAGTGTGATATCTACCAGATGTGTGGGGGAAGACAAGCCAAAGCAGCTAGACCATTGAATCCTATGATGATAACGGAACCATTTGAGCAGTGGGGGTTTGATATCATTGGAGAAATAAAACCAAATTCTTCCTTGTAGCACAAATATATTTTAACAGCAACTTACTACTTCACTAGATGGGTCGAGGCCATTCCGTTACGTAAAGTCAATGAAGATGCGGTCATGGATTTCTTGCAAGATCATATTATGACCAGGTTTTGGGTTCCAATTTCCTTTGTTTTCGATAATGCTACTTATTTTTCTTCTATTAGATTAACTGCATTTTCTCATGAAAGAGGAATTAAGTTGCATTATTCTGCGAACTATTACCCACAAGGAAATGGTTTGGCAGAATCTACCAACAAGAATCTGTTTAGGATCTTAAAAAAGACTGTGATAGAAAACCAAAGAAGTTGGCATTTAGCATTACCGAATGCTCTTTGGGCTGATAGGGTCACCCCCAAGAATTCCTTAGGTGTGTCACCGTATACCCTTGTTTATGGAAAAGATGTTATACTTCCTCCTAACATTATGCTACCATCTTCCATAATAGCTCAAGAGTCTAGAGCCATAGATAACGAAATCCTGCAAATTAGAATCTATAATATTTTGAAGGCGGAAGAGTCTAGGTCTAGGGCCAAAGAACGTTTTAAGCAACAACAAGAAGTAGTGAAAAGGTGGTTTGATAAGCACAAAGCTGGAAAAAAGGAATTTGAAGTGGGAGACCTGGTTCTTAAGTGGGATCACCCGCATGATGAAAAGGGGAAACACACAAAGTTTCAACAGTTATGGGTAGGCCCTTTTCAGATTGCAGCAAAACTTGGCCCCTCAACCTACAAACTGCAAGATTTACAAGGCTGGGAAGAGAACTTACCAGTTAATGGTTTAGTTCTCAAACCTTATTTTTCTTGATTTTTGTTTTTTGTTTTGTACATAAATAAATTGATTTGGTTATTTTGATTTACTTTATTTATGTTTGTTCTACTTTAGATTTTGTTTGATTTCAATAAAAAAGAGGCAAACTTTTGGTTGCATGGAAAGCATCAGAATTCTGGTTTAACTAAAATCCTCGATTATAAGACTGTGTACTATTGTTTTATCCGAAAGAATTTCTTCTAGTTTAACAGTTTTCCTGAATGGCTATGAACACATTGAAGTCCTACTTAATCCTTGTAAAATAAATCAAGATCAAAAGGTCTGGAATACTATTTCGAGGCTCCATCCATCTCACATTTAAAAATGTCCTAGGGAGTGACAGCAAAAGACCCATGGAAAGGAAGCAAGGTAAATAGTATATTATATATAAATGATCCCATGCCAAGAATTGAAAGCCAAAAAGGAAAATAAGAGTCAAAAGCTCCTCAGAAAGCAATATGTATCAAAATAAAGTACTGAACTATATGAGTACAAAATTGCCAAAAGTTCTTCTCCGTCCGTGAACTGAAAATTAAATACATCTCTCACACAAAAGGACACTATGGATAGAGGAACCTGAATAAAAATTCAGAAAGAAAGGCATGCAGGAGGACTCAAATGAAAGGAAAAAAGTCCAAAAGCACAAAAGTGCAAAAATGGCATGGGAATGAGGAACAAATGAATATTTATGTTTACCATATCCTGTGGTGTCCAAGCTGGAAGCTACCCGAAGACAAAGGTAAAAAATGAAACTCATATCCCTAGACTCAAAAGAGTTATCTTGACTTTGAAATCTTGGTTTCCATTTTCCTAAATTGGACTATCATCAATGATTAAAAGTACATACAGTTGCCATTTGGGAAATCCATACATCTAGAAGAATTCAACATATTTGTATTATTGTCAAACAGTCTGTTACTTAAGGAAGAAATTGTCCAGAGATCTGGGTTCACCAAGTAGTCACCAATTGTTGCAGCTACAACTATTTCCCAAATTTTCTAAAAATTTTGGACCCTCCTTTTAATTTTATCTTGCATGGAATTGTTTTGGATTGCTGAACTTTGTTGAATTGAGATAAATTGTTTAACATTTTCGGAGGTGAATGACTATCTTTTGATTGACTTGAACTTGAAGTTTTGGTTTGTTCATAGTTTCCTTTTCCACTCTCAGAAGTCATTTGAACAAAGAATCGGGGTTGTAGTTCTCTACGTAGCCGCTGTTGCAGAAGCTAAATGCTGAATGTTCTGACAGTTAGCTCTTTTCTTTTTCGATGCCGTGGTTTTTACTTTGTGATTTTGTTGCTTTTCGCTCTTGAAACAGTTTATGACTTTAATCGGAAGCCGTAGTCCTTATGTCGTCCGCTGTTGTGGCTCCTCAGCAGACTAACCATCCGACGTATAGTTGTTCCATTTTCCGATGATTTGTTCCGATCTTCGTCGATTGTTTCGATTGTTGCGGGACCCTTAGTCCATGTGATTTCCATCGTTGCGCTTGCGTAGTACACTATCGCTCCGGCGTTTTAGTTGTTTCATTTGTCGATACCTTACTAGTTAGTGGGCCCGCTATCCGATGCGTTACTACGGCGGCACTTACTGTTTTTCCTTGTTGACATGGTGGAGACCAAAGTTTATCCGTCACCCGCCGTTGCGGCTCCTCATTGAACTGATCCTTCGATGCTTAGTGTTTTTTGCTTCCGACTGTCGGTAGGGTTTTCCTGCCGTTTGTTGTGTTGTCACTCTATTTTATGGGATGGCAGAGTTTTCCCATGGACGTTGGTCGAGTCAAGGTTTCTAATATGTAGAGCGCAGTTTGGGGGTTTGGTGTTTTGAGGAATTGTGGTTACTTTGTCATTCTTCATGCTTTCATCGAAGGATGTCGAATTGGTCTACATGCGGCCTAGACTGAGATAAAAGTCTGTTTTTCGGACTTGTATTTTTAGTTCGAACAGTGGATTTAGAGGATTTTCAGGCCCAACTTGCAATATTCTCTTTGCCTTATCTTTTCATACTTTAGATTTGTTTATAGTTCATTTCACAGAATGCATGTATTGATACAATTTGTGTTACTTTGTCAAACACTAAGTGATTTAAGGACTGGTTATCCATGACAGGGTTATTGCTATTGTAGAGAAGACATGTCTAGAAGATAAAAGAGAAAGAAAATGCAGAAGCAGAGATGAGGATAGAGAAGAAGAAAGTCAGGTCTAAGCTCAGCAGGATCTAGCAAGAGACCAATGGATTATTGAGCATAATAAATAGAAGCAGAGGTCTAGGCTTGGAAAAGGTCGTCAGTTACCAAGCTGGTACCTTTTTATAAAAGTTCTCTTAAATCATAAATCTAAAATGTAACGTTTGTATGAATCATGAGCACTCACAAAAGGACAAAAGTGTGAGATTAAACAGTTGGGGGAGCCCAAAGGTTACCGAGGGGTAGCCCAAGAGTGTTTCTTGTAGTATAAGTATAGGAGAATTAGACAGAAGAAAGGGACTTTTTCCTTTGATACTTGTGAGAACCTATTGTAAGAAGAACTATTTCCTTTTGCAATAAGAATTACAATTTTCCTGTTGGAAAAATCTTGGTGGAACTTTTCAAATTTTGTGCCATGGATGTGTTGAATGTGAACTATTTCATTTTCAGCTTTGTGTCCATTAACTGTGAGATCGTTCTAACTCTTTGAACCTATGTTCTTGTATGAATGCTCTCTAATTTATTCTATGAAATTTCCACTATGAGTAATGAATGTTGCTCATAAACAATTAGCTATCTGGTTGTTCATATATCTATAAATGTTCATGTATTTTGAAATACGTAACAGCTATCTGTGATTTTTCTTAATGCATGCGCAAAACACATTACTCATTGATGAATGATAATCTTGCTCCCTAGGGATAGGTTAGATAATTAGTTTTAATGTCTTGCTGTGTGTGATTTAGATGCGAGAGAGTTAAGACGAGAGGTAAGAACTTGCGCATCACATTGTGACGCTCCTCGTATTCTCTATCAATTTGCATTCTTAGATAGGCACTTGCATTTCATACTTAAACATAAAAACTAAAACATACACAGTGGACTGGGCCGCAACCGGTAAAAGCTTTTTATTTTGGTTACTTTGACCTACGGTAACCGGACCATCAATCAGATGGATTCCCCATACCAAACAGTAACGAGCTAGTTGGGAACATTTACTGGGGAGAATCCCTTGTTGTTGTTGCCTGCGATTTTCCAGGCCTCAACACCATCTTAAGTAAATAGAGTGTTCAAAAGTAGATAACAATAATTCACCATAACAACAAGTCTACGTCAGGATTAGTGGAATCATAACATCCAAAATTCAAAAAAAAGTAGTAAAAGGGTAATTCTAAAATGTAATTATCCTCTTACTATGAGAAAATCACTTTTCAATGTCAACTTTTCCAACAAACACAACAAAGTTCAAGGTTGTTGTCCTCAAGCACATGCCTATAAAACAAGAACATAGGACATAAATATAAACCTAAAGCTGGAAAGCATGTGAGAAACCATATCCAAAGGAGCACATACTATTCCAGCCAACAAACTATTGAATTAGAGAACGATAACATTGTTTGTCCAGAACGAGGAACCCTATTCTTCCTCAAAGGATAGAGAAGAAAGACATGGATATTGAGTTTTTCATCTTCAAGGGTGGTAACTATACATGAATCCCTTCTAGAGGTTAATCAAGAGACTTCACAAAACTGACACCCATGATTCAGTAAGAAATTGGTTCTCTTTACAAATCCTAACCTCTCATTATAATTATCACTGTAAGCCTTTTTTTAAAAAGTGACATAAAATTACAAAGAAAAAAACAAATTTGATATTTATTTTTTAAAACACAAGAGAAATGCACATTACTTATAATTTTTCTCTTATACTTTCCATTCAATTTTAAATAAAAATAACAATTAAAAAACAAAACAAAAATTGATATTTATTTTTTTAAACACAAGATAAATATACATTACTTATATAATTTTACACCTATAATATCCATTCAATTTTTAAATGAAAATAAGAATTAAAAAATACAATTTACAGAACACTAAGCACTAAATTTAAAAAAAAAAAAACTTAAAATTTTGCTTAAAAATAAATATATGACATCGTAATTCCAAATCGGAATGTGTTTGGTACTTGAAATTCGGCATCTTCATACATCCTTTACCAATTCCCCATTTTATTATATGTTATATGAAAGAATTATATTATGTCGTTTAACACTTTATCGAGAATACTACTTAAACTATGCATTTCGTCCACCCGACAATCCTTTTTATAGCCCAACATATGAATAATGATATTTGACATTGTAATTTATGGATGCATTCAGGGCATATTTATTAAATACGGGGGGCTCCTCATAGGCCTATGACAGAGGACGAAGCCTTGAGAGGCACCGCCCCCTAAAATAATGTAGTCTCTATTATTTAATTTTTTAGAGAATTTGTTAAAAACTGACATATTTATTATTTGTTGGTTAAGTTAATGATTTATAGATTTGTTTATAGATAAGCGAAAGAGAAATACAACATTGTTTGGATATAAACACGGGGCTTCACTTGTTGGGCAATATCCTATCACGTTAGTTCATATTGTGGGTTTTAAAATTATCAAAAATTGAACCAATATATTGCAGGTATTGGGGGGATGAGGGGTTTAAGGTGGGGGTGGGTAGGGTAGTTTATAAGGATTGAGGTATAAAAAGAGGTGGGGAGGACGTTTTAAGTATTGGGAGGGGGTTTCAACAAAAAGAGTTTGGGTCAACATCTTTGGAAATTAAAAGTATTCTTTAATATCCCACGATCGCACGTGCTATGTGAGAGGTTCACTAAGTGAAGTCCCCATGGATATAAACATGCATGAGACACAGACACGGCAAAAAGGACAATGCAAATTCAAAGAGGTGAAATTTATCTTCCTTTTTGAGCTCCTCTATAATTCATTTTTACTAGGTAAACAATTCAGTTAACTTTTCCATGCTAATCCCAAAAATCTGACTATAGTATTTATTCACTCCTATTAGTATTTCACCATTGATGGAAGGTGTGAGATCAAGAGGTGCCATAACAACTTAAATTTGACAAATTGATATGATTATTATCCTTTTTACTTGGGTTTTATCCTCATTAATGACATGTAGATATAATCTTAAGCTTTAAAAAATCTTGTTTATTTTAAATACCTTTCTTAAAATAAAATAAAAAATATTTTAAAAATTCTTTAAATATATATTCCAAGATTTTAATCAACTAAATTTAACTTAATTGATTGTGAAAATAAATATGATCTTTCTCACCAAATTCAAATAATTGCAACGTTGAATTTTTAATAAATTCACTATGCTCAACCTTCCTTTTTGTTTAAACATCAACATTGGAAAAGATCTCATGAATAATACATAAGCAATGTGGATTTTAGAGACACTTGGAGCCTCTCTCTTTTCAAAGAGACTATGTATTAAACTTGCATTTATTAAAAGTGCATTGCAATATTATATCGCTTTGTGGTAAGATTGGTGATGGAATTGCATCATAGTTTAGATTTATTATAAATTCATATTATTTGTAAAGTAGACAGTTTGTTTTTTAATATATGCGTTTATTTTAATTATATAATTTGATTTTTAAAATAAACATTTTAAATGAATCAAAATTATTTTATATATTTGGTTAATAAATTTTGGAAATTCTTTTAATAAATGATTTGGTTTTATTACTTCCAAATGTAATGGAAGTTGTTTGACAAATCAATGAAATTATATGGAAGTTGTAAAACAAGTTTAAAATGTTGTTGTTGTTGTTGTTGTTGGTTTTTTTTTGGGTATGAGTAGCTTTCCTTTAGGCTTAACAACAATATATGGGATTTTCTCAATGCAAATTTTCAAAAATGAGACGGTTTTAAGTAGTTTTGTGTGTATGGGTTTGCTAGGTTATTATATGAATGGTTTTATATTTTTTATTTAATAGTAAAGTGCTTCTTATTACCATTTCTTAGAATTAGTTATGATGTTTTGCTACAATTTAATATTTTTTTTAGGTTCTTCACCATAAACCTGTTGGGTGCATAAGTGTGTGACAATGTATTTATACTTAATATGTCGTTAATGTGTGACTTTAGAGTTATGTGGTGTATGAGTTAGTTATGAACCTTTGCTACAATTTAACATGTTTTGAGTTTTATTCTCGATATGTTTGGGAGGCAATGTCACCATGAATGAGGGGTGTGTGACATTGCCTTCAGACTTATCATGTGACCAACATGTGACTTTTAGATTATGTGTTGTGGGAGATGGTCATGAGACTTTGCTAACATTTAACATGTCTTGGGTTCTAATGTGTGCCAACCTATAGGGTCGTAGGGTGGAGTTAGAGTTGATGCATTGTGTTGAGTGCTTGAAGTTTTAGTGGTGTGCTTCGTGCATCATGGGTCAAGATCTTATTTGTCAAATTCCGTTAGTATGCTTAGTGTTGTAGGCTTGAATGTACCATAGGGACAAGGCTAGTTATGTTGTGTGTGAACGTTAGGAGTGCCACATGGGACTTCTCCCGACTAGATAATCATAAAGTCCCTTAGACGTTTTCCATTTTAGAAGTGAAAAAAACCCTTAAACAACAAGGAAATGATGGCTTGAATGTACCCAAGGGACAAGGCTAGTTGCGTTGTGTGGGAATGTTAGGAGTGCCACAGTGCCACATGGGACTTCTCCTCAACTAGATAATCATAAAGTCCCTTGGACGTTTTCCATTTTAGAAATGAAAACCCCCTTAAACAACAAGGAAATGATGGCTTGGATGTACCCTAGGGACAAGGCTAGTTGTATTCTATGTGAATGTTAGGAGTGTCACGTGGGAATTCCCCTTAACTACATAATGATAGATTCCCTTTTATGCTTTCCATTTCAGAAGCAAAAAAAAAAAAACTTTAAACACTAAGGAAATGATGGATGAGACTTTAGCCTCAAGGATTTGGCTAATTGTTCTTCTACATTTTGGACTTTTTAGGTCATAATTGTTGGAATCCAACAATGATTCTTTGTTGAAATTGTGAATTTTCATTATTCAAATTGTATTTTATATTACAGAAATGGATTTAACGCCCTCAAAAACCCTTGAGCACATTGATTATATAATTTCAACAACATATATTTACAATTCTAACAATTTCAAATAAATTTTAGTAAAAAGAAAAATAAATCACTAACTTTTAACTTACACCTAACCCCAACCCCATGACTAAGACTACTATCATTGAAAGCTAGGGTTTGAACCTCGAGGACCCTTGAGCACATTGATTATATAATTTCAACAACATATATTTACAATTCTAACAATTTAAATTAAATTTTAGTAAAAAGAAAAATAAATCACTAACTTTTAACTTACACCTAACCCTAACCCCAACCCCATGACTAAGACTACTATCATTGAAAGCTAGGGTTCGAACCTCAATGAAAGAGATATTTTGTCTTGAAAAAAACACGCGAAGATAAATAGAGTGGAGTGCGGGTATGTTTTGTCACATAGCATTTATCCTCAATAATCTTCAATAACTTTGATGGAATAAATAACTTATTGACACGATGGATTCATTCATAAAGACATCCGTGGATTTTTTAAGCCAAATCATACAGCCTGGACTGATGACGTGTCATCTGTCATGTTCCGTCAATTGACACTGTACGCCGTATGAAACTTTCCGTATAAAACACGTAGACGACGTGTATGAGAGAAAGGGCGCCATGGCTACCTACCTGCCCAGTGAAAGAAATATTCTTTGATTAGGATAAGCCTGAAACTACCGACGCGTGTCATACGGGTCACGCGTTTTACCTTTACGTGGCAAGGCGAAATGGGCCCGAAATAAAGGCGGACAGATGACCCACACCGCACAGATATAATAAAATCCGTTGACTGACGTCAAAATATTCGTCACTGAAATCCGTCCTCTGTCTGCGATTGCCCGTCTGTTACGTTACCTCCTCGTCCACCGGCAGCCGCCGGTGCCTTCATTTGGCTGTCCCGTTAAGCGGGAGCAAAATGCTAAGTTGGGTTCTATTTTTAGAAGTTAAAGTAGCGGTAGAAATCAACGTAAAATCAGCGCGCTTTAAGTAGCGAGGTTTGTTTTCACTATGTTGTTTGTTTCCCCCGGGGAAACAATCCTTGTCCTTATCTGACGTGGTCCTTTTTTGGAATCTCTTTTCATTTTCTAGTCACAGGGCTAAGGTGGTGTTCCCAAATTCACCAACGTGTCTCTATAACAGTTTGTGAATGAGGAACAAAGTTAATAGGACATAATAATAGGTATAGGTGAGTTGGCATTTGGCATCTATTTTTGTATTTTTTATCTAGGAAGATGTTGTATTTTGATAGCTGATAATTTGTTTTTTTGGTATGAGATGTCTCAGTTGATTGTTGCTTTTAGAGGAGGGAGGTTAGTTTGGAAAAAGAACTGTTTGTTAGCTTTTTTGTATCAAGTCGGATGTAATTTTGATTCCTTATGAATAGCAAGTTACTTTTATTCGCTATGACAAAAAAAAATTGCAAGTAATTTTATGCTTTCACTTGCCTTGGTACCTTGTCAAATATCTTTGGTTCAGTGTTCTAGCTAAGGATTTATATCCAAAGGTAAAAAGTTTTGAGTTAGATTCATCAATCAATCTTGCTAAATTAATTTAGAGATATTCATGGGAATATGAATAATGGTATAAGTATCTCATTGAACAACCTAGATCTGTGTTTTGGTTAAGCTTATATATAAACAAGTAAAAGGGCCTTGAGTTCCACCTCCAAACGGTATTGTGATACAACATGACAACTTTGTTCATGAGAGTAAAATACTATTAACATGAGCACCTTCTTGAACACCCCTGTAGGTTCCATATCCAGAGGGAAAATGTTCTTGAATTTCTCTCTTTAAGTGGTCTTGCTAGATTATGAGAACTATGTTCACAGGAATAAAAGACTAATCACATGGGTAACTTGTTGAACACCCTAGTGTAGTGTTTTGGTTGAGAGTCCATATACATAGATCAGATGGTCTTGAGTTCCACCTCGAAGTAGTGTTGTTATCTCAAAACGGCTACATCACATGATAAAAGCCAAAAGACACAGGTACCTTGTTGAACAACTCAATTTAGGGTTTGGTTAAGATTCCATATCAATCTAAAAAATTGTGTTAAGTTCTTTCGCGACTCCACTTACTTGGCTCTATGCAACTACATTCCTACTCATTTCTCTAACATTTTATTCCATTAAATCTTTACATTTTATGGTTTTAGTTATTCGGTTGCATCTTCATCTTTCCTTGTCTCTTTGGCTTTTGTGTTTAATGGTTCACCTTTCTTTTGTTATGTCTCCCTTTTGGGATGCTCCCTACCACCCCAATCCATGTGATCTCTCATATTGTTTTGCACACCCTGTTCTTCAACACCAATGCATGATATTTTTCACTCTTTAAACTCCATATGCACTCGCTTCCTTTGACTCTCTTCCATGTTCTCAATCAATCACACACAACATTTAGAACCATGTACATTATCCATGGGAAAAATATGTGAGTGCATAGATTATACTTGATGAGGAGCTCTTAGCCCTCTCACTTGCCTCTCTTCATCTCTCATGACTCCACTAAGTTTCCTTTACTCAACACCGTTCCTACTTTCTAAAACCTTTTATTCCATCTACTCCTTACATTCTCGCATTTCAATTTTTTGGTTGTTTCTCCGTCTTCCTTTGTCTCTTCACCTTTCACATTTAATTATCCACCTTCCTTATGCATTGTTTTCTTATGTGATGTTTCCTTCGATGCTAATCCCTGTCCCTTCTTGCATTGTTATGCACACTTTGTTCTTTAACACCAATATGTGATGTTTTTCGCTCTCTTTGGCCTACCTTCATGCTTTGTCCCTTTGACTCTTTTCCAAGTGCACAATCAATTATGCACACAACACTTGGAGCCAGATATGCAATTCATTGGGCTAACTATGCAATTAAATAGATTATAGACCACAAGGAACTATCTACTATCTTAATTCCTTGTCTTCCTCTTTCCCATGATTCCACTAAATTAGTTTTGATTGACACTTTTCCTATTTTCTACTCTAACTTTGTGGAATGTTGACTTTTCACATTATGGCATATCCCCTGTTTGGACACCTCTTCAACTTCCTCTTTCTCTTGAGCATGTGTCTAATGGTTTTCACCTTCCTTCCATACTAATGCACGCACTCTCTTGCAATGTTCTTCATACTCTATTCTTGGCACCAGTTCACAATGTATTCACGCACTTTAATCTACCTCCAGTCTTCTTCTCTCTAAATCTCTTCCAACCACACTTACATTCTCTACCCATGCCATCTCCATATCCCTTGTAATCTCTAAAATGCTTTCCTCCACTTATCCAAACTATATGTTAGCTTTGCACTCATTAAATTACTCCTTTTAAACATTTCTACAACAGTATACCCTATCACACTCCCAACTATTACTTACTAAATTTATATCACATTGTTTTCTCTCATCTTCTTAATAAGATCTTTTTTTTCATTGTATGACAAGCATATATTTCTCACCGATATGACAAGATCTTCCAATTTTTTCATTGTATGTACTTCCCCAATATAAAAAAATATTACAATTTAGCATAATGTATTTGTAAATTCAAAGAAAATCCCTTCAACTTATTTTGCCAAACTATTAAACACTACCTAATTAAAATGCCTTATATACATAATCAAAATAACACAAAACAAAACAAAGATATATATATATATATAATACATTCCCACTTAACCATGCAAATCACCAACCTAGACTAGGTGCACATCCCCTTCTTAGTGGATTTCCCACATTGTTCGAGAGAGAACTCTCCATAAATTGTGCATCTAAATATCGCAAAGATACTTTGTCTCTGTCAATTGAAACCCACGTGCATCCCTCTATATTTAGAATATGTCCAAAATTTGTTACAATTGCTTCAAGATGCTTCCATTCTCTCTCTCTTTTTTCACTAATAAAATACCTCAAGAGGGTACTTTAAACTAACCTAAAAGACCGAATTGGCACTATGGAATGCTTGAATACATAGCTTTCTCTGAACCATCACAAAGAGAAAACATAATCATGGGAAATATGATTGGTTAGTAAAAATGGGTGGTGATTTTCTTTTCACATTCTACTTTTACATATATTATGTTGAACCATTTGAAAGAGTGGGGATGGTTATAGTCGTATATGTGGATTGGACATTTTTAATTATAGTTAGAGGAAAAATAGGTTTTGTCTACAACACATTAGATCGTGTTCTAATGTGGTGTTCTTAATTCAAATACTTATTTGCATAAATAGTTGTAAATTAATAGTTACATAAATGACATCAATATGGTCAATCATACATGTAACATTCTAAACAAGATAAATAATTTGTAGGAAGAAATATGCAATTACATAGAATACATACACTAAGGAGTGATCAATGCTTGCCTTTGTTTTTCTCACTTAACTAATGACATGGGTATCTTGTCAATTGCCCTTAGTTTAGCGTTTTGATTAAGGATTCATATCTAGAGGTAAAAGGTCTCAAGGACCATTCTCTAAGCGATATTTTTATAGGCTACGACAATTGTGTTCACAAGAATTAGAGTAGTGACATAGGTACTTTGTTGAATACCCCATTCTTATGTTTTGGTTAAGGATCCATATCCATAAGTCGGGGGATTTAATTTCCACCTCGAAATGATATTGTTAGGTCATGACAATTTGGTTACTAATGCAATTTAAATACGAATGACATCAATACCTTGTTAAACACCCCTAACTAGGCTTTTGGTTAAATATTTGTATCCATGGGGATATTGGTTTGTGCATGTACCTTGCAGAATATCCTAGTGTATTGTTTGGTTATGGACCCATATCCTTAGGTCAAAATATTTGGAGTTCCACTCCAAGTAGTGTTGCTAGATCTCAACAACTACATTTACATGGATAAAAGACTAAAAGCATGAGTACCATGTCAAACACCTTAGTTTGGGGATTTGGTTAAGATCCCATATTGATAAGTAAAGGTATCAAGTTCTTTCTTTATTCCATTCACTTGACTCTATGCAACTCCTTTCCTACTCATTGCTAACTTTTTATTCCCTTAAGTATTCACACTCAACACTTGGACTTCAAACTAACTTAAACCACAAATTGACACTATATAATGTTTGAATATCATATAAAGAAAATATCCTCACCGAAAGTGTTAGTGCATAGTAATGCACTATGGATTACAAGTTTGCAATAGTCTTTTAAGTTTGGGTTCAAAGGTTTATGTCAGTCATAGTGTCTGAAAATCAAGTCATGTGTTTAGTTAGGCTCTTGGTGTGGTTAGACTTTAAATTTTGGTCCTAAAAGTTATTTTCTATTGTCTTTTAGTGTTTCATTCTATGTTAGTCATATTTATAGTCTTAGAGAGTCCATGACCATGACCAAAATGTTTATGAGGGGTAAGTTAAGGTGACTCATGAGTCTCTATCATAAGTCAATATGTAATTATGAATTTTTGAATTTCTCAAGGGGCATAATGGATCATGATGACTAGGTAAAGCACATGTAACACCCCGGTTTTGACCTCATTTGCATTAAATGTATATGATGTATATATTGTAATTAATCATGGTGTGGAGCTAAAGGAAAAAGCCCCACCATCGGTTTGGTTGTTTTATGTTTTGGCGATTGAAATCATTGCCGATGATATATCGTGATATCTGGCACATTATAGTTTTAGCATCATGTAAAAATGCACTTTAATTAAAATAAACCCCAACCAGCTATGTCAATGCAACCATGAAGAAAAGGGCATGATTTTCCTAAGGATAAGGAGGGGGAATTATTAAACCTTGAGCCTATGGGGAAAAGCCATGTGTTAGCCATTGAACCCATCTAGTTGTCACCCAGACTTACTCACCTTTCCCTTGTCTCACTCAGTCAACTACCACATTAAAACCTCTGATGTTAGTTGGGCAGTTATTGCTGGGCAGTGGTGTGTGGCAGGACTGCTAGTCCTTTCCCACATGCACACTCCACCAGCAAACTCTTTCACTTCACGTGGGCAGGGAAAACATGACGCCATTCTTCTTCCACTCTTGTCTATCCTCACATGGAGATAGTCGTTCTCTCTTCTCCTCACGCACAGGTTGGGATTCTTTATTGTTTTCCTCACGTAGCGAGTTGGAAGAGTGGCCTTAGGGGCACGATTTCTGCTGTGTATGCATTTTCCTTACCGACTTGTCATTATGTGTATATGTTTTCCCCCTGTTCGGGCTGAGAGTTGGATCTCCTCTTCCAACTTAGGGCTGTTGTTTTCCCCACGATTTTGTTTGTTGTGGGTTCATTTACGTTTTTGGGCTGCTGTGGATTCTATTGAGTCGTTTTGGCCATGATAGGGCCAAGAACGACTCAGGAATCATATTCCTTAGTCAGAGCTGTTAATTGCTTGTCTTGCTGTGTGTATGTAGTGGTTGGTCTTCGAACTATGTTGGAGTGGGAATGAAGGCTTAGGTTGCTTGATAAACCTGGTGTGTTTGGGAGCCACACAGACAGAGCTAGAGGGCTAGTTTTCTTCTCCACAACCCCTGAAGAGCACTGGTGATCCGGTGGATTATTCATCTTCAAAAGTTACACTGATCCAATACGGTATAATAGTTATTAATCTATGGTTCAAAGAACATAACATGCTAAACATAGTGCACGACTAGCCTTAAGGGCCGCGTGGTTCGACAGAACATTGCACTGCTGGTATAACCCACGCAGCCTGCGTAGCTGTATGGGTCGTGCAGCTCGCGCAGTGATAGTGGCCGTGCAGGTATCACATGGTGCGCAGGTATCGCATGGTGCACAGGTATCGCAGGTGTGCAGGTATTGCATAAGCCGCGCAGTTATGTATGGGCCACGGAGTTGCGCACCGTCGAGTGGAACATTGAATGGTTCGAGGAAAATCCCGCGCGATCACGCTTGCTGCGACATACCTCTATCACGGTTGCTGCGACATACCTCTATCACAGTTGCTGCGACATAGATGTCTCGTTTGCTGTGACATACCTCTATCACGGTTGCTACGACATAGATGTCTCGTTTGCTGCGACCTGTGTATATCGGTTGCTGCAACATTGTGAAATTAGTGGTGACCTCAAACAGTTATGGTACATGCGGCATAACCCGGTTGCAAGCACATGTGCGTGGCGGTCATTGCAACGTGTCAACATATGTGCGTGGAGTTGGTTGCAACGTTTCGAGGATATGTAACGTCATGGTAACATAACGCTTGTGTAGTGACTTGGCGGAATTGCATGGTTCAGTTTAGCATATGGTTGTAACGATAATCAAGAAGATAACAGCTGTAGTGGAGGAAGGGAACCCATTACTTGTCCTCCGACTGAACTCTTAAATAGCGACTCTGGCCACATTTCAGGGGGGCTAGCTGAAGGGAGATTCAGATTGTGTTGGAGCACAGAGCTTCGTTTTCTCTGTTTATGATAATCTTTGGGAGTTGTTGTGACATGCGCAGATGCTGTTTCTTTTTGTAGTCGACATTCTCTGTTATAATTTAGCTTTCTTTGCCTTTCGAAGGCTAATTGTAATTTTCAGAAGAGAGGTCTTAAAGACTTTGTACAGCATCCTGTTTACAGTTGCTGAAGTTGATTCCAGAACCATTTTTGTACCATCTTAAAGAGATTAATTGGATCGGTACCCATTTGGAGAGGGACCCGGAGACGTAGCCCAATGGAGGGGGTGAACTCCGTTATCAACTTCTGTTTGTGACTGTCTAATTCTGTGTTTCTTTTTATATCTATTTACCAGTTTAGCTGTCTCATTGTGGTTTTCCCATTCCTGTCTCAGTTTGCTGTTCATTTCTGTTCTAAGCATTTAATCATTGTTAATGCCGCTTCATGGATTAAGCAAACTGATTAAACGCATTCATTAAAACTTTTAATGCACATAAGTTGAGGTTCGATGGATCATATTATGGTATCAGAGTTGGTTGACTGTTTGTGCAAGTTGTGAATGCTTACCAGGTTCAGGTTAAAGCATGGTGAAGGAGAATTAGTTGAAGGAGACCCTGAGGTTGGCTCAAGAAGAACATTCTCAAGAACCATGTCTTCTCCCAGAGGGGAAGAAGAAGGACATACTGAACGGGAAAAACCTGTTATTTCAAAAACTGAGTTTCTGGAGGCTTTTATGAGTATGAAAGCCATGATGGAAATTCTGCTCGATGAGCGAGCAGAAAGGAAGAAGAAAGAAGAAGGATCTTCATCCAAAGATGCCGAAGTGAAGAAGGAAGAAAAGGATAAAGGAGTAGGAGGTGATGGTGATCCTCCTGAAACTAATCAAACTTTCTCTTCTTCTCATACTTCTCATTTGAATAATGCTAATATGCCTTATTTCAAATTGGATGTAAAATTTGAATTGCCAATTTATAATGGAGATTTAAATGCTGAAAAGTTAGACAATTGGATCAAGCAGCTTGAAGTATATTGCAGGGTGCAGGGCATTACTGATGAACCTTCTAGGATTCAATTGGCCACTTTGAGAATGAGTGGAATGGCTCTTACTTGGTGGGAGAGCAAGATTCAGCAAGATCTTCGAAAGAATGGTAAAATTATTTCAGTTTGGAATGAATTCATTGAAGTATTAAGGAAGCAATTTTATCCTTTAGGTCATATGCAACAATTAATAATGAGCTGGCAAACTTTTAGACAAGCTAAAGGACAAAGCATTCAAGAATATACTCATGAATTTAGAAAGAGGGCTATTGCATTGAATGTTGCATTAGATACACGGGAAACTCTTCTTAAGTACATTGGTGGTATGCATTCTTACCTGCGGCATACCTTGTTGATGTTTAACCCCAGTACTTTGGATGATGTATGTGTTCAAGCTACACATTTAGAAGCTAGGGGTAAGCATGCTAATGATACTTTTGTGAAGAAATCCTTTGACAGCAAATCGAGAGGTAAAGATCAGGGGAAAAAGAAGATGGCTACTATTAAGAAAGAGGGTGAAAAGCCTACATGTTTGCATTGTCAGAAGGGACATGATGTCTCTAAGTGTTGGAAGCTTCATCTGGAGTTAAGGCCAAAGAAGTATGGAGGAAACAAAAATGATGGCAAAGCAAAAGCTACTGCAGCAGTTATTCAAGACTTGGGATCCGACTCAGGTGATGAAACAAAGGTTACAGCTGTCGGAATCCAGGGTAAGAATAAAAGTATCTCACTTCCCATTGATGCAAGATCAAGTTCTAGTGCAAATACAAATCTGCCATCTACTTCTAAGCAAAATGATAAAAATAGAAGTGCATTGTTTCACGTTCGTGTCATTGCAAATCACACAAAAATTGATACATTGTTTGATAGTGGGTCTCAAGTGAATTTGATATTAGAAGAAGTGGTTAAGAAATTGCATTTAGTTACTATGCCTCATGAAAAACCCTATCCTCTTGGTTGGGTTACTAACGATACACGGTTACAAGTTACAAAAAAATGTGTATTGAAGTTTGCAATTACTGAAAAGTTTATGGATGAGGTAGAACTAGATGTAGTACCACTCGACATTTGTGGAATTGTACTTGGGAGTCCATATTTGTATGACCGGAAAGCAGTCTTTTATAGAGAGCAGAATAAGTATCATCTTTTTAAAGATAGTGTAGAATATCTTGTACGAGCACATAAGACAAAAACCAATCTAGCCATAGTCTCTGCAGGACAAATGAAGAGGTTGGTAAATGCTTAGTAAGAACTTTGTGTTAATGATGGTTAAAGTGAAAAATGATGAGATCTCTAAACCTTTTGAAGGATGTGACCCTAGGCATAAATATGAACTAATTGAAATCATTTCTGAGTATGATGATTTGTTTCAAGATCCAAAGGGGTTACCACCAAAGAGAGAGATTCAGCATGAGATACATTTGCAGCAAGATGTGCCACTCCTAAACATAGCTATGTACCGGATGTCTGTAATGCAGAACGAGGAAATCAAGAAGCAGGTTCAGGAGCTGATTGAGAAGGGGGTCATTCGGCCAAGTACTTCTCCTTGTGGCTCTCCTATAGTCTTGGTTCCGAAGAAGGATGGGTCTTGGAGGATGTGCATCGACTATAGGGCCCTTAACAAAATCACCATTAAAAATAGGTATCCTCTCCCTCCCATTGATGATTTGCTTGATCAGTTGAAACATGCAACTTACTTTACAAAATTAGATCTGCGTAGTGGGTATCATCAAATCTGTGTTGCTGAAAATGATGCTTGGAAAACAACATTTAAAACAAAACAGGGTTTATATGAATGGCTTGTGATGCCTTTTGGGATCTATAACGCACCTGCTACTTTTATGCGGGTCATGGATGATGTCTTTCGTTCGTTATTGATGATTTTGTAATTGTATATCTGGATGATATCCTTGTGTTTAGCAAAACCTGGGAAGAGCATGTAGTACATGTGAAAAAAGTTTTAGATGTACTGAGGAAGGAGAAGCTTTATGTAAAGATGTCCAAATGTGAATTTGCTAAAACTTCTTTAGTATATCTGGGCCATATTATTGGTGGAGGCCACCTGCGAGTGGACCCAGCCAAGGTTGCTATTATTGTAAACTGGCCACGGCCTAACACTGTTACTGAAATCAGAAGTTTTTTGGGTGTGGTTCAGTATTGGAGGAAATTCATTTCTGGGTTTTCTTCAATTGCTGCTCCATTGCATGCATTGACAAGCATTAAAGAGATTTTCCAGTGGGGAGGAAAGCATCAGAGAGCCTTCGACACTTTGAAGGAAAGGATTAGCACCGCACTAGTTCTGATGTTGCCATATTTACAGCAGCCATTTGAGATCGAAACCGATGCCAGCAGGTTTGCCATGGGAGCCATTTTGATGCAAGGGAGGAAGCCAGTCTGTTACCATTCAGAAACGTTCTCTACTACGGTAAGTAACTATCCGACGTATGACAAAGAATTGTATGCGTTAGTACAGAGTGTGAAGAAGTGGAAACATTATATCATGGGGAAAGAAACAGTCATACATATTGATCATCAGCCACTTCAATATTTACAATCTCAAACTAAAATACAACAAAGTAGGCATTTAAGATGGATGGGATTCTTACAACAGTTTCATCTCGTAATTAAGTACAAAAAGGGAATTCATAATAAGGTAGCAGACATGTTATCGAGGCCGCCTACAAATGCTTCAATCATTCTTCAAAACAGTTCATTAACACATGAAAGTTATATTGAACAGTATGTAGAAGATAAAGATTTTAAGAAAGTATATGCATCACTAATACATGGTAAACAGGAAGAGAACTATTATGTGCATAATCAGCTCTTGTATCATCTTGGTAAGCTCTGTATTCCAGAGAAAGAAAGAATGCATGTGATTCGAGAAGCACATAGTTCATTAATTGCAGGACATTTTGGTGTAAATAAAACATTGTCATTATTGCAGAATCAGTGTTATTGGCCTCAAATGCAAGAAACTGTAGCTAAATACATAAGAGGTTGTGTTATGTGTGCAACAAGTAAGCCTAGCAATAGGAAATTGGGTTTGTACACACCTCTTCTAATTTCTTCTCGTCCTTGGGAAAGTATTTCTATGGACTTTGTAGGAGGACTACCTATGTCTAGAAAAGGGCATGATTACCTATATGTTGTTGTGGATAGATTCAACAAAATGTGTATCTTAATGCCATGTAACAAACAGATCACTGCTGAACAAACAACTCATCTATTCTTTCAGAATGTTTGGGTACATTTTGGGCTACCCATGTCTATTGTATCCGATCAAGATTCCCGGTTCTTGGGAGAATTTTGGTCAACTTTATGGGAGCTTATGGATACCAAACTTAAGAAAAGTACAGCTTTTCATCCACAGACCGATGGGCAAACAGAGGTAGTAAACATAACAGTGATTCAGCTGCTCAGGGGATATTGTAGTAAGCATCCTAAAATTTGGGATGAGCAGTTGCAGTATATACAGCATGCTTACAATCATGCAGTTCATTCTTCCACGAAAAGATCTCCTTTTGAAACTTGTTTTGGTTATCTGCCAAAAACATCGATGGACTTCTCTTTTGGAAAAGATGCAGTGGATGGACATTATGATGCAAATAGAACTCTAAGATTCATCCAAAGAATCCAAACGGTGCAGTAGGCAGTTCAGGAACAATTGGAGAAGAGCCAGGCAAAGTACAAAGCATTAGAGGAAATTTCAACTCAAAATGGGCCTTTTAACTTTAACTCAAATTCCATGTCATCATGTGTTAGCCAATGAAATTTCTTTAAATTTGAAATACCTTATAGGTCTTAAACACTTTTTTAATATAAATTTGGGGATAGGTATCATAAAAAAAACTAATTTTTTTGTTTGTATTTTCGACATATCTCCCCGTGTTTTTACTCAAATTTCGATCCGGAGAGCTCGTTGGATGTGGAATTAAATTCCGCATCCAACGAGTACCCACTCAGGATACTTTTGACGGACCCCGCTACCCCAAAAACAAGAAATACCTGAAAAAACGTGATGATGATGTCATCATCACATTTTTTCAGGTATTTCTTGTTTTTGNCCAGGCATGACAAGCATCGTATTGATCATCAATTTTAGGTAGGTGATAGAGTTTGGTTACATATCACCAAAGAAAGGATGAAGGGTGAAGGTAAAAAGCTTAAGCCTATCAGGTATGGTCCTTTTGAGATCTTGGAAAAGATCGGTACTAATGCTTTTCGCTTGAATTTACCTCCATACATGCAAATCTATTCAGTTGTCAATGTTGAGAATCTTAAATTGTATGAGCCTCCTATGACCATGGATGAGGAAACTAACATACAGATTCCTTCAGTTGATGATATGGCACCTGAATATATGAATGAGTTGCAGGATGATGTTATTCTTGACAAAAATGTAAGGAATTCACGAAGGGGGGATGCTGAGTACCTTCAAGTGGGGCTTAAAGGCATGCATCCTAGCACATCCAGATGGATGGAGATTGGAAAAGTGAGGGAGCTGTACCCTCACTTACTTGCCGAGTAATTCAGGCTTTTGGTGGTCCAAAAGTTCTCCAATGGGGAGGAATGATCTGGTGGATTATTCATATTCAAAAGTTACACTGATCCAATATGGTACAATAGTTATTAATCTATGGTTCAAAGAACATAACATGCTAAACATAGTGCGCGACTAGCCTTAAGGGCCGCGCGGTTCGATAGAACATCGCACTGCTGGTATAACCCGCGCAGCCTACGCAGTTGTATGGGTCGTGCAGCTCGCGCAGTGATAGTGGCCACGCAGGTATCGCATGGTGTGCAAGTATCGCATAAGCCATGTAGTTATGTATGGGCCGTGCATTTGCGCATCATCGAGTGGAACATTGAATGGTTCAAGGAAAATCCCGCGCGATCACGCTTGCTGTGACATATCTCTATCACGGTTGCTGCGACATACCTCTATCACGGTTGCTGTGACATAGATGTCCCATTTGCTGCGACCTGTATATATCGGTTGCTGCAACATTGTGAAATTAGTGGTGACATCAAACAGTTATGGTACATGTGGCATAACCCGGTTGCAAGCACATGTGCGTGGCGGTCATTGCAACATGTCAACATATGTGAGTGGAGTTGGTTGCAACATTTAGGGGATATGGAACGTCATGGTAACATAACGCTTGTGTAGTGACTTGGCAGAATTGCATGGTTCAGTTTAGCATATGGTTGTAATGGTAATCAAGAAGATAACAGCTGTAGCAGAGGAAGGGAACCCGTTACTTGTCCTCCGACTGAACGCTTAAATAGTGACTCTAGCCACATTTCAGGGGGGCTGGCTGAAGGGAGATTTGGATTTTGTTGGAGCACAGAGCTTCGTTTTTTCTATTTATGAGAAGCTTTGGGAGTTGTTGTGACGTGCGCAGATGCTGTTTATTTTTGTAGTCGACATTCTCTGTTATAATTTAGCTTTCTTTGCCTTTCGAAGGCTAATTGTAATTTTCAGAAGAGAGGTCTTAAAGACTTTGTACAACATCCTGTTTATAGTTGCTGAAGTTGATTCCAGAACCATTTTTGTACCATCTTAAAGAGATTAATTGGATCGGTACCCATTTGGAGAAGGACCCGGAGACGTAGCCCAGTGGAGGGGGTGAACTCCGTTATCAACTTCTGTTTGTGACTGTCTGATTCTGTGTTTCTTTTTATATATGTTTACCAGTTTAGCTGTCTCATTGTGGTTTTCCCATTCTTGTCTCAGTTTGCTGTTCATTTCTATTCTAAGCATTTAATCGCTGTTAATGCCACTTCATGGATTAATCAAACTGATTAAATGCATTCATTAAAACTTTTAATGCACATAAGTTGAGGTTCGACGGATCAACTGGAAAGGAAGTCAGGGTCTAAGGGACTATGTAGCACAGAAGGGACTGATTTCCTTGTGTTGGGTGTGTGTGGGTGTCCTAGAAGTCAGGCTAGTTCTAGTGTAGGTGTCCTTAGCTCTTCAATGAGCTCACCAGCTTAGCATTTAGCTTTTCCCAGCTCCTTGATGGCCTGATAAACCCAACTGTGTTGGCTTGGCTGATTTGTTGATGGTCTGATAAACCCAACTATGTTGGCTTGGTTGATTTGTGTATTCTGGCTATGTGTGAGCCTACTTAGTTCCTTATTCCTTGGGGAATCATGCCCAGCTCGGGGGTTGCAGTGTTGCTGAGAGATTAAGAAGCACACTGTCCTATGGTTGGGTGGAACGTTGCAGCGACGTAGCTGGTCGTGTGATGAATTCTTCATAAGATAAGTATTCTTGACTATCTCATCTCTGCAAATTGTATTTTGTTGTTTAATGAAAACGATGAACATGCTAAATGCTTGAATGTATGGTTTTGCTTCCGCTATATGGTAACCATGTAAGCATGTTTTACTTCAAAGCATTTCAATGAATTTTATGTGTGTGTGTTCATGGGGCTAGTTGCCCAGATAGATAATGGTATGGTAGCATCCTCTTTGTCGGTCAAAGGGTCGGGGACGTTACAACACACATTGCAAAAAGTTAGGATATTTCACAGTGTAGGGGAAATTGACATTATAATTTCTTTAACCTTGTCTTTCATACCATAATTAAATGTTAAAAAGGTTGATTTAAATAGTCAAGTCAATTTAAGGTATAATTATGATTAGTAGTTAGGTTTAGAGGTTCGATGCAAATTCCCTTAAGATTTCACAACGATAGGTTTTGTCATTCCAAGTTAAGTATGAAAATTTAATCTTGGCCATGATTTTTTTAGGTCAGTGTTTTCTTTAAACAGGCTTGTAATCCACAATATTTTTCCAAACCCATGAGATAAGATCCCACTGCAAAACAAACAAATTCGTTGTGAAACCTCTATTTCGTTGCGAAACCTTCGGTTCGTTGTGAAACCTCCAATTCGCTGCGAAATTTTATTTTTGTTGCAAATCACCTGAAAGCTACACAAAACTCTGGGTTTCTGTGGTTTTCCTGGTTACTGATAATTCTTATCAACTTGTTCTACAATTATCCCTTGGCCTATTTCCTCATACACAATATAATCTCATATTTCCATAGTTTCCATTTCATAGCGTTGCAATTCGTTGTGAAACCTATCTGCTGCGAAATTTTCTCTTTTGCTACAAGACATCTTCATCATTGTGAATTCCCTAGCTTTTGGATTTTCCTTTGTCACTATAAAACCATTCCTCACCTTTTTTGAAACTGACCCACTCTTTATCTTCCTTATCCCTGCAAAACTTCATGTCACTATGAAACTCCTACATGTTGTGAAATCCCAAACTTGCTATGAAATCCATAAGAAATGTTATCTTGCAGGTAAAGTATGGTTTTTCCCCGATGGTCATACAACATAAGAAGAAATATAACAAAGGAGGAGAGCTAGTAATATATGAACCATACGATATGAAGCTGATAGAGTCAGATCCATGTGTGGTTGAGATGTTTCAAAAGACTGGTTGCTTAGGGTTTTATCATAAGTTACAAGGAGGACATATGGAGGTGTCAAAACAATTTTCCTTGAATTATGATCGTGTGCAGACTAAGGTTGGCTCGTTGTAGTTTTTTGTAGTAGAGAGAACAATTTTAGTTACTACAGGGATTCCCAGGGATGGTGAAAAGTGGTTCAAGGGCATGGGTATTGAAGCTGCCTTCTGTAATCAATTTCTTAATCCTAAGTTCAAAGATGAAACCATGTTTGCTAGAGTTCCAAAGGCATGCATTCAAGACAAATTTCACTATCTGCTGAAGATTTTACAAAAGTATTTCACTTGTGAAAGGATATTACTAGGGTTTACCACTATCACATCAAGCTTTTGATGCATTTTACAAGTAAGAAAACCATGAATCTTCCCTTTTATCTTCATAGAATTCTAGGCAAGATGGAAGATAAGGTTCAAGGGAAAAAGAAAAACTGAGAATTCATTGTTCCATTTTGGTTTGATAAAGTTGTTGGTTTGAGAAGAGTTAAAAAAGAAGGATTTGGATTGGGAATCTTTTCTACTATCAACAGGTTTTAGTCTTGAAGTTGTAGGAAACCCTCATGTCAAAAAGAAGACACCTTGGACCTTGTTCATAAAGACACTCAGACAATAGTAGGTTCATCAAAGGAGAATAAGGGAAAAGGAAAAAGACAGGTCCAAGATATAGATGAAATCCCTGACAATACTAAAGAGAAACAAAAAGGCAAAAGAAAGCTAGTATTTACTCTTGAAGATGAAGAATTGCTTGCATCAAGGAGACCCCTCATCAGATCAACAAAAGGAATAACTTTGGCCATAGATGATGTAGAAGAAGAAGTTCCAGTAGAACAACAAGTACAAGCCTAATAGCAAAAACTAGAAGATGGTGATGTGAATAAGGGTATTAAGATTGAGCTTAAGAGAGCACAGTTAATGATAGCCTAGCTGAAGGAAGGAAATAGAAAATAGAAAGAAGCTCATCAGGAACATGCAACTAAACTAGCAAGCGAAATAAATGAGATTGCGGATAAGATTGAGAATGCAAAGAAAATTGTCAAAAGATGGTTAACCACTATAAAACAACTATTCAAATTGAAAATATGGAACACAACTTTGCAAGCAGAGAATAGAGCCTTGAAAGAATAGTTGGAAAGGGTGAAAATAAAAGTATCAAAAAGGGATTTAAAGATCCTTTCTGAGGTAGTGACTTCAAGGAATTAAAGGAAAAATAATGCCAAACCATCTTAAAATTTTACTTGAGGAAGGTAGCTTTCTAATTTTGAATGAATAAATTTTACCTGTATAAAGCTAGTTTTGAAGACCTGAGGTTATGAAGGAATGGTGACCCATGTTTTTTTTTCAGAAATATCTTGGCATACTAGTTTTCATGAATAAGAATCCAAACCTCTTGTTTTTTGTTTTGAAATATCTTCAAAGAGATATAATTGGGATTCCATGTGGTTTGTGATGATAAAGACAGTAGGGACAATTTCTTCGACCGACTACCTCAATTCTGGAACTAGCAGACCATACTACGGTAAAACCTGTTGGGATTCTGGATGACATTGTTGTATCAATAGCCTCATGGGAATATCCTGTTGATTTCATGGTAGTATAATCAAAGGATCCTTCTAAAGGAAATCCTATTATACTGGGAAGACCATGGTTGGCTACCGCCAACACCTTCATAGGATGTAGGGATGGGGAAATGACCATTTCTAATGGGTTGTCCACCCAAAAGATAGCTTTATATCCCACAGTACAACATGTAACTGAAACCTTGTGGTGGTTAGATTTCCCCTTTGCAGATGAAAATATTGAAGATCTCTTCTTTCCTAGTGACTACTCCTGGGCACTTCAGGAGCAGACTACTAAGAATGTGTTAAACCCATTTGTCTCTTCAACAACTTGTATAGATTTTCCTCAGTCTTTTGCTCAACTCAATCAAATTTTTGGGCATGAGTTTCGAGAAAATATGGCCCTCTCAACATTCATGAATACACCATGTGTCTTTGCAATTGAATAGAATATAGGGTCTTATACCATGCCTTGTGAAGCTAGCCCTGGAAAAGTTTTACACATAAATGCAGGGTTAACCGAGAGTCAACAAGAACAATTGCTTAAGGTCCTTAAAAGCTAATCCAGAGAATTTGCATGGGAATACACTAACATAAAGGGTATACACCCTGACACTTGTATTCACCATATTTACATGGATTCCAATATATCCCCTATAAGACAGCCTCAGAGGAGGATGAACCCTGCTTTGAAGGACATAGTTAAAGAAGAGTTACAAAAACTCCTTAATGTTGGTTTCATCTACCCAATTTCAAATAGTAAATGGGTATCTACTCTAGTGGTAGTCCCAAAGAAAGTTACAGGGGAATGGTGTATTTGTGTTGAATTTCAAGAACTGAATAAGGCCACACTTAAGGACTACTTTCCTTTTCCCTTCATTGACCAAGCGCTAGATACCTTATCCGGCAAACACTATTTTTCTTTTCTTGATGGATATAGTGGATACAATTAGATCTTGATAGCACCCAAGGATCAGGATAAGACCCCTTTTACTTGCCCTTGGGGGACATATTCCTATAGAGTTTTGCCATTTGGCTTATGTAATGCACCTACCACTTTTCAACGTGCAGTTTTAGGAATTTTTGCTGATCTTATACACGACTGTGTAGAGGTGTACATGGATGATTTTACTGCCTATGGTAATGCCTTTCAAGAAGCTCTTGATAATATTTAAAAGGTCTTGATCTTATGTCAGAAAACAAATCTATCCCTTAGTCATGAAAAATGTAAAATGCTATTAACAGAAGGCATAGTTTTAGGGCATCATGTTTCCTCACAAGGGATCAGGGTAGACCTTGCTAATATAGAAGTAATTGTTGGTCTCCCCTCTCCAAAAACTCAAAATGAAGTAAGAATATTTCTTGGTCATGCGGGTTACTATCTTCGTTTTATTGAAAATTTCACTAAAATAGTTGCACCACCGTTTAAACTGCATATGAAGGATATAGAGTTCCAATGGACTGAATCATGCCAAAGTGCTTTTGAGGTATTAAAAGCTAAACTATCAATGGTACCAATACTTAGGGGTCCTGAGTGGTCCCTTCCTTTTCGTATATCCACCGATGCTTCTGACATAGCCATAGGAGGAGTTCTTGGTCAAAAATAAGGCCATGCATCTTATGCCATATATTTTATTATAAAAAATTTGACGCCTGCCGAACTAAATTATATTGTTATTGAGAAGGATTTTTTGGCAGTAGTATACTCTATTAATAAGTTTCGCCCTTACATCACAAGATATGAAGTTTTTGTGCATACAGACCATTCTTCCATCCGATTTTTTATGAATAAACCAATTACCAATGGTAGAGTGACCCAATGGCTTCTTCTATTACAAGAATTTAATATCATTGTCGTCGATCGACTTGGTAGAGAAAATTTGGTAGCAGATTTACTCTCTCGTATTCAACATGATGATGGTGCTAAACCAGTTGATGATACTTTCCCTTATGAACATCCATTTGGTGTGTCTGTTCAAACCCCTTGGTTTGCAAACATTGCTAATTATTTGGAAACTAGGAAGTTACCAAACCACTTTTCTCCTCATGAAAAACGTCGAATTGTCATCCAGAGTTCTAGTTACTCTTGGGTTGACAATGACCTTTTTCGTACCGACCCAAATATTATTATTAGACGATGTTTACAGGAGGATGAGATGACAGAAATCCTCCGTGCATGCCATGATGGGCCATTCGGAGGACACTTTTCTGACAAGAGGACATCATACAAAGTGTTGCATTCTGGTTATTGTTTGCCAAGCATTTTTAAGGATGATTCCATATATGTTAGAGGATGTGATAGTTTCCAAATAATGGGTAGACCTACGTCATCGAACGAGATGCCTTTACAGCCTCAGGTATTGATTGAGCCTTTTGAGAAGTGGGCTCTTGATTTTGTAGGACCAATCTCTCCCATGTCCTTTAAGCAGAAATACATCTTGGTTTGCACAGATTATGTCACCAAATGGGTAGAAGCTAAAGATTTTTTCCAAGCTACAAATAAATATGTGGTAGAATTTATCTATGAAGAGATATTCACTCGATTTGGTGTGCCTAAAGAAATCGTCCCTGACAAAGGTTCTCAATTCACCTCTAAATTAATGAAGGATCTTACCAAGAAATATAGTATACAACATTGCAAATCCTCACCTTACCATCCACAAGCCAATGGCCAAGTAGAATCAACCAATAAGGTATTGGAAGCTATCTTAACCAAAACTATTCAGCTACATCATAAATATTGGGCAGATAGACTCCCAGAGGCTTTGTGGGTCTATAGAATAAATTCGAGAAACACTACTGGACATACACCCTATGAGTTATTATATGGGAAACAAGTCCTTTTACCTATTGAATTCCAAGTTAAGACTTTTCGTATGGCTGTGCAATTAGGTATGGATTTAGAAGAGGCACATAAACAATGAATCTTACAGATTAACGAATTAGATGATATTAGGCAAGATGCACTCCAAAGGACAATGTTAATAAAAAATCAACGAAAGAAATGGCATGATAAATTTACTAAGAAAAAATAGTTCAATACTAGAGATTGGGCATTGCTATTCGACTCAAGGTATAAAAATTTCAAACGAAAATTAACTACCCGTTGGATGGGTCAATATGAGGTAGTTACAGCCTTCGATAACAGGTCAGTAGAGATTAAGACAATTGATGATTCACAAACTTCCTTTGTCTTAAATGGAAATAGAATTAGACTTTATCATCAACCAATCTCTAGACAAAATTTCGTGAATATGTCTTACAACAAAAGGAGATGGAGTTGGTTGAAGAGGAAGTCATTCCTCCTCCTCCTAATTCTTAAACTATTTTGTGTTGTTTTTATGTACGAATGTAAATATATCTTTATTTATTTAATAAATAAAAGTCATTTATGATAAGCTGACTACATTTATGCAGGGAATTTGGTTGTATAATTAGCTTATGGAATTTTGTCAAATAAAATAGAAAGGCTCTTTTCCTTTATCTAAACTTTGATAAAATTTATATGAATTTTTCTCGATGCATATGTTTTTGTTGCAAATAAAAATTTGAATCATCTGACAAGTGGTTTTGAAGTTTGATTACAAGAACCTTCTTTCTTTAACCAACCCATGAAATGTTGCCTAAAAGGGAAGTGCTCTAAGAACTTAAAATTCAGCCATTTTTTTTTTAAATAGGGATTTATAATGAAATTAAAATATTCCCTATATTATTTATACCCACTTCCTTTGATGAATCCTTATTATTTTATGGTGGTTGATTCAGATATGTATATTTCAGGCTTATCATTAAAACAATTTCTTAAGACCTATTTTAATCATCATGTGATTCAAAGTTCTATTTTACACCTAAGGACTACTCTTTCATCCTATACTCATTATCACAACTTGTCTCTTAAGGATTTTTGAGAAAACTCAACAATAGGTGGAATTCCTACTTGTGGGGAACACTACTTCTTTTTAATGAAGAAGATCATAGACTAAGTAGTCCAAGAACAACTTTAAGTTATTATCTTTTGACATGATTTATAATTCAGGCCATTATAAACTTTTCGTTACTTACAAGATTCACGTTCAAAAATATGAATTATGTGTTTAGCAGGCTTAGCTCGCTCTAAGTACCAACCGTCTTCCACATGTTAAAAAATAAAACCTTTATACGAAGCAAACCCGCTGGAGTACTGAACAGGCTTGCTGGTAGTGTGTCCATGCTAACTAATATCTTTAAACAAGGAAGCCTAGTAAGTGCAAGTAAACCCATCGAGGTACTAAACAGGCTCGCTGGCTGTGGGGCTATGCTTACATGGTACCAAGATAAACCCGTCGAAGTACTGAACAGGCCTGCTAGCAATGGGGCAATATCAGGTAAAAGAGTTTTGGTTAATGCATTACTATGCACATTGTTCGTAAAACAAAAGAGACTAAACAAACAAAGCAGAAAAAGAACAATACATGTTTAGGCCAATTCTTCATCATGTCATTTGAGAATGGTTGTAAGTTGGACTTGGGACTCTATCATCTACTTCAATAATATCTAGGATATAATTATTCTAGAAATGGGACCCATATCTATATAAATATCACGAACTCTAGGGTGAACTTAAAATATTCTTTGGATGATAGGATATCCTTAAAATGAGGCATGGATGACTAGTTTCTCCTATGGATTTTTTCGCATCAATTATACTCTTTTTATTTGTATAATCTTCTAAAGAACTGTTATTCTTGATGGATATATATATATGAATCATCTCCATTTACCAATTAGTATTTCTTTTTCTTACTAATAATAGTAGCATTTTTAGAACTATTTTTTATATTATTTGGAACTTAGTCAAATTTTCTTTGATGGCTTGAGGACATGCCATATTTTTGGTTTGGGGGAAGCTTAGAAAGTTTCTAAATGTTTATATAAAGCTTCATTTATTTCTGACAAAAGTATAGATGTTTTCAGAGGTTTTTCAGGATAATGCAATTAACGAAAGACTGTTTTAATCCGTGAGGGACAATGCAATGAAGGTTTGATAAAGTTGGTTTACATCATCATATTGTGTGCTTACAACCCAGAAATTTTATTGCATAATTAGCAGTAGTTAGATTCAGTAAAGTGTATATTTTTATAGAAAATCCATATGAAGGATAATATGAAGGGTTGAACGTCGGTCCAAATGAAATGCCAAATGACTATCCGAATGAAAACTGTGATATTATAGCACCAATGGTTAAGTGTGTTAGCTTTTTTTTTTTGGCTAAAAATTTAAATTAGTTGAATTGTACTCATAATTATTAAATCACATCCACATGCTTACAAAAGCATTATTATTCCATTAGGACTAATTTCGACCTATGATTTTGATTACGATTTTGACATAATATGATCTCGTTTAAACTCTATATGGATGTGATATGACTGTAGTATCTTTTCAATCATCATTACACTATCATTACGTTTATCCTCTTACCCAATTACATGCCCATCAAGTGACCTATCATCTCGTTAATTCAGGTTATAATGATTTTGAATGCGTTTTATGGAATTGTATTGAGTAATGTATTCAACCTGTCCAAAGTTTACTTTGGACATGGTTGAATTTACCAAAACCCTATGAATTCATTAACGCACACGTCCTTTTGACGGCACACAATTCAAGATTTGCCATGATAGCATGATCATTTAAATGTGCTAAGTCTCTGTTTGTGATCGTTCAATCACCCAAATGGATCACGTTTTAAACTAACGCCCTTGTGTATTTCGTTCCATTTTGTCACCCTCACTCACCTTCGTCCCCACAGAGCCGTTTAGTCACCATTTTCATGTATCCTCTGCAAAATTTGCATGTTCGCCTCTGTTTTAACAATGCCTAACAATCTTGAGCCCAAAAGCTATCAGGATTTGTTCTAGATGCCAAGATTTTGAGAATGCGGGGAGGTTTTCTTCTGAGCAATATGGAACCCATTTCTCCATATTTTGCAACGATATGACGAAGAGATTTCACTGATTTTTGCAAAAGGGTTTGATGGTAAAATGGGTAGGGTTGGTCATCTCCTTTTTCCAGTAATTGAAGAAACCATTGCAGTCGCGACTAAGCTCCCAAGAGAAGGCACTCGTTGGCATAAAAATTTGTTTCTTCCACAGTCGACCTACGATTTCTCTCTTAAGCCGGGTTACCAGGATGGTGTAGGTGCTAAAGCATTTCACCGAGAATGGATTTAGTCAGAATACCTCAACCCTTTGATCATCATTATCCTCCTTATAACCTGCGAGGGTAAGTTTAATGTGTTCAAAGATTGTCATATTCGCTTACTAGCGCATTTTGTCCATCAGTAGTTCCTGAATTTCCCATTTTATTTCCTCAAAAGTTTGGAGAAATTTTAGAGTCAAGTTAGGAAGAATAAAGTCAATCCTAGGGGAAGTTTGTATCACCACGATTTAATTAAGCTTCTAATCTTGCATCAGCTCAAAGAGAGGAATCGGACTTGGGATAATTTCGTGTTTAAAGTCCTGAACCCTCACCTAAATGTTTGAAAATGCCCTAGGCAAGCCTGTAACTATGAATCCAGTCAAACCCCTTCCACAGAGAATAAAAGCCCCAAAATTGTGCACATTGATGAAGATATACCAGAGGCAAGTTCCCCTTCCCATTCACCTACACCTGTCAAACTTGTGTCTGCTGAATTTTTACCTTTTCCTCGAGTTTGCACCGGGAACTAGAAGGTGTAGTGTGTCCATTCCACTGTTCATCCCATCGACTAGACCACGGTTCAGTCCATTGTTCAGACTAGTCATCCAGACAATGTGGCCGAAGAAGATAAACCCATCACTGATTCACCTTTGTTCACATTGGCCAATTTTTAAGTTGAATTTCTCAAAGCAAATTGTGAGACTGTCCCTACACCTACTTAGGGAATGATTCCTAAAAGACAAAACCCCTCTGTTGACCTTGAGACACCATCCAGGGAATTGAGTTCGCTTCCAGAATCCAAGCATCCCACAGAACCATCCACTCCTCATCAGTCGAATGTAGACCAACTAACTCAAGAATTGGCATGATCAGCAAGTCGAAATGAAGAATACGCCAAGATAATTACGGATCTTCGACAAGAGAATAAGGAGTTGTGTCTTCAAGTTAATACTATTGAGGACCTTAACAAGGCCATTACTTCTTCACATGGATCTCAACAGGAGAGGTGCGCTATTTTAAAAGCACAGGCCAAAAAATTGAAATTTAAGTCCCCTATTTCATCAACTAAGTCGAAGGCAGTTGCTGACGTAGCTTCTCCTTCTCCTAACTTCATTTTTTGCTCAGTGGGACCTGGCATCTCTATGGTTTGGGTGAGTGTTGATCTCGGTTTTGTTAATATTATTGGCTTGTAATTTACTCTTTTGGCATCTATTTTGTCACCTTTTTGACATATTTCTTGTTATACATCTTATCATTCAGCCCCAGGTACGAACACATTTGGAATTTATGCAAGTCTTGGTTTATTTTTATTATTTCGTGATTTTACTAAGAAATTCTGTTATATTTGGAAACATGTCTGATTTATGAATTTGTTTTGCAGATCATAGTCTTTAATCGAGCCAACATTGGATACACATTCATGCTAGATATGCGAATAGCATATCCAGCTTGCCATTTAGCCTCCTGATCAGCCTGTGCGCTGTTAGTCGGCATATTCCCAAGTGATTAAAGCACAAAACAATCTTCATCTATTCTGTTGTCCACGTGTTTGATGTTACGCTATTCCTTTCTCTAAGAAGTTTTTCCATCCTACTTCTTCCATTCGACACCACAATCCAATTCCACGTTAATGAGAATCTATACGTCGCAATAAGCGTGAGGAGAACCGATGCACGAGAGAGTAGGAGGAAGATTGTGCGTTTTCGTATGGTTGTTTGTTCGCCATAAAGGTCAACTATTTTAGGAGCGTCGACCACTGAAAGGGTTGACCCGTTCATCCTTGTAAACATCATATATAGTCGCCTCCAAGCGAGAGCAGACTTAGCTAGCTAGTTTGTAAATTGGTCAGTCGACATTAGAGAAGAAGCTCTGTAAAAAATCTGTTCTAAATGTTAATATAAGTTCTATTTTCGCTGCGTATACATGTTCTTGTTATCGTGAACGATTTATTGAAACGCCACCCTGATTGCTGAGAGGGCCCCTTAACAACTAGTGGTCTCCATTCCTATGTGTGTTCTTGTTATATCCTTTCTTGCAGATAAGTAGTTTCTATTTCTGTTTTATTTATGCAAATTGGTTTCCTATTACTTGATATTGTTCATTTCCTTGTTTCTTGTAGCATATGTTTCATTATGAGTAATGTTGTTCTATTAGTATAATTTCTATTTCTTGAATTAAAGTAATCAGTCGCGCGCATTGTTTGTTTCTAGTTTTCCTTTCAGTTTCCTTTTCAGCTTAATATAAAATGTTATGTTTGCAATTAGATAGAATTTAGTTAATTTAGTATCCTAGGTTTAGTTTGTAGTTAGAATTAGTTATGTCAATTCTATTTAGCTGTGGACTAGTTTTAGCTATATTCTAGTTTGTTTCATTCATAATAGGGAATACTCTCTTTAAAACCATAAACTAGTACCAGTAATCTCTTTGTTATTTCAACTATTAACTAGGTTCAATTACTGTCCTTTATGCATCCTATTCTCATATGCATGAAATCAGCTGATATTTAGATCATCTAGGCCGTTTATTTCCTAATTTCCATTGTTTTCCTCATATGGACTGTCATTCAGACCGTCTATTCAGATTGTCATTCAGCCCTTCATCTAGCCTTTAATATTTCCCATTCTGTTTTAGATCTGTTTAAAGTTCTGTTTCTTTGGATTTTGAATTATGTTTTGTTTTGTAATTAGACAATGGATATCTATAATTAGGACCTTAGTCTAGATCATTTAAAGTATCTATCAAGTTCCATCCCTATCGTTCACTTCCTTTTACCTTAGTATGTGTTTAATTGTTTTTTTATTTTGTTTCTGATTTCTTCATTCATTACTGTTGTAACATTTGGTAATTATATCTCTAGCTTAGTCTAATTTATCTTTGTGTATGTTGAATTTAGGATTAAACATGTTAATTTCTAGAGAAACACACTAGTACTTTGTAAATTGATCATAGCATAGGACCTGTTTCCTTCATTGTGTGGTTATTGGAAACATTCGTAGAATAGGATTTAGAGGAGTTTTCTTTATTAAGTTTTCTACTTGTTTCTAAGTCATATTTTCCTCACACATGTTTCATATAAGAGTAGTATACCTTTAACTTTCAAGTAATTGCTAAAAGGGTTTTGTTTCTTAATTAATAGATTAGTTGTTCATAATATATTTTTCCGTTAAAGTCATTTGCTTATGGAATAAATCACAATGTTTACTATCACCTGTAATTGGACACTACTTAGTTTGCCTATATTTGTGGAAGTTAAGTTAGATCTAATCCCATTCAGTTTCGTTACTTCTTTCGAAATCCATTTTGATACACCTCCTTCTCCAGTACCGATAACCATGAATGCATATCCTTAGAACAATCAAGGAGAGTGGAGCTAGATAAATTGGTTCAATCACTGTATTTTTGTCAAACCGCCTGTATAGTTAGTTATTGCGATTCTTAGATTTATTAAATAATCATAATATTGTATTAAATAACATAATCTTTTGTAAGAGTTCTAAATATGTTCTAAAACTTTCTAATTCACAAATTAAGAAGCATAATAGTTAGTACATTGTAAAGGATAGTTTACTTTCTTAGGATAGTGTTATTTATAAAATACATAGTTTATGTTTGATAGAGTAGAGTAGTATAGCTCGATACTACTCCAATCTAGTAAACGTGTCCCAGCCTAATTACCTTAGTAGTTGAATTTATAGAGTTTGACTCAGTTTTTCATTTTGAAATATCTTTCGATCTTTTCTTTATTAAAATAATCCACGACACCTTAGGAACCCTTCTACCTTCGCATCTATTTTGTATCATCTCTAAGATTAAAAATCTCGGTCGATAATTGAATATTTGGTGAATTAATTAAGGTATTATAACACCCAACATTTTTGGTGTTGTTGTCAGGGAGTTGTGTTGTAAGGTAGAATAAGTAGAATCCCCTTATGAAGCTTAGCAATAGGCTAGTGGTGGGGGAGCGGTAAGACGAGAGGTAAGAACCTGTGCATCTGTTATAACATGCACCCCCAAATCCAGCAGTAATAGTGGTATTGTATGATTTCTTTTTAGTTTATCTTTTCATGAATAGACCTATAGATTCAAAGGGTAGTTACGTTAGAACTAGCTCCCAAAACCTTGTTAAAATTCCTACTAACCTTTACGGGGAAGGAAATACCCCAACCACTAACTCAACAGAAAGGTATTGGAGAACCCAAATAGGAAGTAGTTCTACTTGGAAACCTAAAGACTTTATAAGAGAAACCATAGATGGTGAAGAAATCCTAAAGACCCCATTTTTGAAGAAGTTCAAGAGGGTCAGCCATTGGAAATCCTCAACCCTCCACTAGTGCAGAAACCAAACGATACAAATTTATCATTAGTGGGGGATCCTAACTTCATTAATTTCATTGATCCTACTCAGGTACAAGCTCTCTTTAGCAACTCAACAAATACAGTTATTTCACAGATTGAAACCTACACAATAGTACCTACCATCCCTATAGAACTTAACAAAAACATAATTGATCGTAGGAATATCTCCCCTGAAAAAAAACATTGGGATGCCCCATTATCACCTCGGAAGGAGTCTCCTAGGTACACATTCTTTAAAAATCAAAACTACATGGAGAGATGGGGAGAGAATGAAGATCATGGCAAGGTTCGAAATGATGAAGGGCAAGGAGAAAATCGAACTAAGACTACCTTCGAGTTCCCTATTTTAGACACTGTACGGGATGTAAATATGGAGAACATCCCTCCTTCCTCCTTACCTACTTTCTATGGGAAGAGTAATGAAGACCCATACACATTTTTGTTCAAGTTTGACATCCTCTATAGAAGTTATAACTATCTACAAGATGTTCACAAATTAAAACTTTTCCCTACTACACTGAAAGACTCTGCTTTAAGATGGTTCATGGGATTAGGAGAATATAGTATCAAGAATTGGGAAGATATGAAAACTACATTCTTGCAGAAATATCAAGAGTATGTCAAACCCATAGACTCTCGAAAAAATATTTTTAAGATACAACAACTCGAAGATGAGAGCTTGGAAGATTATCTCGAGATATTTATTTATACATTACGTAAATCAAAATATAATGACCTTCAAAAAGATGCAGTATGAACACTCTTCCTTAAAGGGATCTCAGAAGACCTGGTAGAAAGCCTTAATCTCATGGCATCTGGCGATGTCTCCCACAAATCCTTCGCACATACTAGGGAGATGTGTAGAAATTACTCTAGAAGTAGGGGGAAAGTTGGGAGAAATCTTCTAGAGCCTTACACTATAAATCTAAAAGGAAATACTCCCAGTTCAAGAGGAGTCACAAGGATAGAGTTAGGAAACCTATTGGAAAAATTCAAAACTAATATTTTAGGAGCAATGGGTTCCCAACTAGATGCGTTACAAGATAAGAAAAGGAAAGAAGAGGAACGTGCAACGATGAGCATTTTCTATCCGAGATGTAGAACAAAACATCCCCAACAGGAATACCCATTAAATAACATCTTTGTATGTCATATCTATACGTAGGAGCATCCAACAGACGATTTCCCATCGTTACTTGGGTTATAAGCCATATATAAAAGTGGGGACATTTGGGAAACCTATAGGAGGCCTCCTTGGCAACCAAGGGACCCACCACCATATCATAATTTGTCACCACAACCCCCGCCTTATTACCAACCCTACCAACCACCTCAACAGTGGAACACTACAAGTTGGCAACATTGGCCACCCTAGTATCCTCCTCCTCCTCATTTTACTCAACAACAGTATTGGCCACAAGGGTGGAGGGGACATTCCTACCCCAAGTCACCACCTGTCTCTACATCTAATCATCCTTATCCTCATCATTCATCCAATACCCAACAATTTTTACCAGGATTTGTGCCTCCATTTCCCCTTATTACACAACAAACTCATCATTTCCACAATACAAACCCTCCACGACCTACATTGTTACTTGCACAACCGATACCTAATCCAAATAATAAGCCAGTTCAAGCTCTTAACAACATTGAGTTGCAAACTCTTCCATCCTATGTTATTTCGACTCTACCTATACATGAGATACAATTACAATATGGAAGAGTTGTGAATGACAAACCCAACAGTCATCATTCGTGAAAAGAATGAAGAGGAAGAAGACCCCAATGAAATCATGAATGATACTATTTTGCAAGATGTGCCAAATATTCCAGTGCACACCCATCCTCAGCAAGAACCAACTCAAGAACAAAGAATCCCTCTATTTTCATAACGATTAGCAATAGAAAAACATGTAATCCATCATGAGTACGATATTTTAAATGATTGAAAAAATGGCTGTGTCAAGATCCCTCTATTACAAGCTATTAAGGATATACCAACTTACAGTAAGGTAATAAAGGAATTTTGCATTAAGAAACCAGGAAAGAAACAAAAAGACCTTCCCACTATTCATGTTATAGGAGAAATGTCTGAATGTATGACTGACCAGTCTAGAATTGAAAAGTATACAAATCCACGGAGTCCAATAGTGACTGTTATCATAAATAATACTGCCATAGACAATACACTTATTGATTTAGGATCGACTATTAGAATCATGACCACTACAGTCTTAGAAGATTTACACTTGGGACAATTTCTTCAACCGACTCCCTCAATTCTAGAACTAGCAGACCGTACTACGGTAAAACCTGCTGGGGTTCTAGATGACATTGTTGTATCGGTAGCCTCATGGGAATATCCTGTTGATTTCATGGTAGTATAATCAAAGGATCCTTCTAAAGGACATCCTATTATACTGGGAATACCATGGTTGGCTACCGCCAACGCCTTCATAGGATGTAGGGACGGGGAAATGACCATTTCTAATGGGTTGTCCACCCAAAAGCTGGCTTTATACCCCCTAGCACAACCTGTAAATGGAAACTTTAGGTGGTTAGATTTCCCCGTTGGGGATAAAAATATTGAAGATATCTTCTTTCCTAGTGACTACTCCTGGGCACTTCAGGAGCAGACTACTGAGAATGTTTTCAAGGGGGATTGGATACCTGTGTAGAGTTTTAGTTCTCGACATGTTTCGGACTGCATAGTTGAGTCCATCTTCAGGAGAAAACATATCTCAATTAAAAGTTGCACGAATTTTTGTCTCTTCAACAACTTGTATAGATTTTCCTCAATCTTTTTCTCAACTCGATCAATTTTTTGGGGATGAGTTTCAAGAAAATATGGCCCTCTCAAAATTCGTGAATACACCATGTGTCTTTGAAATTGAAGAGAATATAGGGTCTTATACCATGCCTTGTGAAGTTAGCCCTGGAAACGTTTTACACATAAATACAGGGTTAACCGAGAGTCAACAAGAACAATTGCTTAAGGTCCTTAAAATCCAATTCGGAGCATTTGCTTGGGAATAAACTGACATGAAGGGTATACACCCTGACACTTGTATTCACTATATTTACATGGATGCCAGTATATCCCCTATAAGGCATCCTAAGAGGAGGATGAACCCTTCTTTGAAGGACATAGTTAAAGAAGAGTTATAAAAACTCCTTGGTGTTGGTTTCATCTACCCAATTTTAGAGAGTAAATGGGTATCTTCTCTAGTGGAAGTCCCAAAGAAATTTATAGGAAAATGCCATATTTGTGTTGACTTCTGAGAACTGAATAAGTCAACTCTTAAGGACTACTTTCCTTTGCCCTTCATTGACCAAGTGCTAGATACCTTGTCCGACAAACAATATTTTTCTTTTCTAGATGGATATAGTGGATACAATCAAATCTTGATAGCACTTGAGGATCAGGATAAGACCACTTTTACATGCCCTTGGGGCACATATTCCTATAGATTTTTTCCATTTGGCTTATGTAATGCACCTACCACTTTTTAGCATGCAGTTTTTAAGGAATTTTTTATGATCTTATACACTACTATGTAGAGGTGTACATGGATGATTTTATAATCTATGGTAATACCTTTCAAGAAGCTCTTGATAATCTTGAAAAGGTCTTGATCCGATGTCAGAAAAAAAATCTAGCCCTTAGTCATGAAAAATGTAAAATGCTATTAACATAAGGCATAGTTTTTGGGCATCATGTTTCGTCACAAGGGATCAAGGTAGACCCTACTAAGATAGAAGTAATTTTTGGTATCCCCTCTCCAAAAACTCAAAAGGAAGTAAGAAGATTTATTGCTCATGTGGGTTACTATCATCATTTTATTGAAAATTTCACTAAAATAGTAGCACCACTGTTTAAACTACTTATAAGGGATATAGAGTTCCAACGGATTGAATCATGCCAAAGTGCTTTTGAGGTCTTAAAAGCTAAAGTATCAGTGGCACCAATAATTAGGGGTTCTGATTGGTCCCTTCCTTTTCATATACCCACCGATGCTTCTGACATAGCCATAGGAGGAGTTCTTGGTAAAAAAGAAGGCTAAGCATCTTATGCCATATATTTTATTAGCAAAAATCTAACGCTTGCTGAACTAAATTACACTGTTACAGAGAAGGAGTTTCTGGCAGTAGTCTACTCTATTAATACGTTTCGCCATTACATCACAGGATATGAATTTTTTTGTGCATACAGACCATTATGCCATCATATTTTTGATGAGTAAACCAATTACCAATGGTAGAGTGACCCGATGAATTCTTCTATTACAAGAATTTAATATCATTGTCGTCGATCGACCTAGCAGAGAAAATTTGGTAGAATATTTCCTCTCTCATATTCAACATGATGATGGTGCCAAACCAGGTGATGATACATTCCCTGAAGAACATCTATTTGTTGTGTCTGTTCAAACCCCTTGGTTTGCAGACATTGCTAATTATTTGGCATATGGGAAGTTACCAAACCACTTGTCTCCTCATAAGAAACATCGAATTGTCATCTAGAGTTCTAGTTACTCTTGGGTTGATAATGACCTTTTTTGTACCGGCCTAGATCTTATTATTAGACGATGTGTACGGGAGGACGAGATGACAGAAATCCTTCATGAATGCCATGATGGGCCATGTGGAGGACACTTTTATAACAAGAGGACATTATACAAAGTGTTGCATTCTGATTATTACTGTCCAAGCATTTTTAAGGATGCTTCCAGATATGTTAGAGGATGTGATAGTTTCCAAAGAATGGGTAGACCTACGTCATCGGACGAGATGCCTTTACAGCCTCAGGTCATGATTAAGCCTTTTGAGAAGTGGACTCTTGATTTTGTAGGACCAATATCTCCCATGTCCTGTAAGAAAAAATGCATCTTGGATTGCACAGAGTATGCCACCAAATGGGTAAAATCTAAAGCTTTGTTCCCAGCTACAGAGAAATTTGTGGTAGAATTTATATATGAAGAGATATTCACTCGATTTAGTGTGCCTAGAGAAATCGTCACTAACCAAGGTTCTCAATTCACCTCTAAATTAATTAAAGAGCTTACCACGAAATATAGTATACGACATTGCAAATCCTCACCTTACCATCCACAAGCCAATGGCCAAGTAGAATCAACCAATAAGGTATTGGAAGCTATCTTAACCAAAACTATTTAGCTACATCATAAAGATTGGGTAGATAGACTCCCAGAGGCTTTGTGGGCCTATATAATAACTTGGAGAAACACTACTGGACATACACCCTGTGAGTTAGTATATGGGAAAGGAGTCCTTTTACTTATTGAATTCCAAGTTAAGACTTTTTGTATGGCTGTGCAATTAAGTATGGATTTAGAAGAGGCACAGAAACAACGAATCTTACAGATTAATGAA
This sequence comes from Pseudotsuga menziesii, assembly GCA_001517045.1. NCBI lineage: Eukaryota > Viridiplantae > Streptophyta > Pinopsida > Pinales > Pinaceae > Pseudotsuga > Pseudotsuga menziesii. Next base: position 114,205 of record LPNX010570948.1, read on the forward strand.
TTAGATGAGATTAGGAAATATGCACTCCAAACGACAATGTTAATACAAAATCAATGAAAGAAATGGCATGATAAATTTATTAAGCAAAGTCAGTTTAATACTGGAGATTGGGCATTGCTATTCGACTCAAGGTATAAAAATTTCAAAGGAAAATTAACTACCAGTTGGATGGGTCCATATGAGGTAGTTATAGCCTTCAATAACAGGTCAGTAGAGATTAAGACAATAAATGATTCACAAAATTCATTTGTCGTAAATGGACACAGACCTAGACTTTATCATCAACCAATCTCTAGACAAAATTTCGTGAAAATGTCTTACAACAAAAGGAGATGGAGCTGGTTGAAGAGGAAGTCATTCTTCCTCCTCCTGATTCTTAAACTATTTTTTGTTTTTTTTTATGTACATATGTAAATATATCTTTATTTATTTAATAAATAAAATCAATTTCTGATAAGATGACTACATTTTTGTAGAGAATTTGGTTGTATAATCAGCTTATGGAATTTGGTCAAATAAAATAGAAAGGATTTTTTTCCTTTATCTAAACTTTGATCAAATTTATATGATTTTTTCTCGATGCATAGGTTTTTGTTGGGAATAAAAATTTGAATCATCTAACAAGTGGTTTTGAAGTTTGATTACAAGAACCTTGTTTCTTTAACCAGCCCATGAAATTTTAACTAAAAAGGGAAGTGCTCTAAGAACTTATAATTCAGCATGATTTTTTTTTAAATAGGGAGTTATAATGAAATTAAAATATTCCCTGTATTATTTCTACCCACTTCTTTTGATGATTCCTTATGATTTTATGGTGATTGATTCAGATATGTATATTTCAGACTTATCATTAAAGCAGTTGCTTAATCCCTATTTTAATCATCATGTGATTCAAAGTTCTATTTTACACCTAAGGACTACTCGTTCATCCTATACTCATTATCACAACTTGTCTCTTAAGGTTTTTTGAGAAAACTCAAGAATAACTCGAATTCCTACTTGTGGGGAACATTACTTCTTGTTTACGAAGAAGATAGATTGAGTAGTCCAAGAACAACTTTAAGTTATTATATTTTGACATGATTTATAATTTAGGCCATTATAAACTTTTCTTTACTTATAATATTCTCGTTCAAAAATCTGAATTATGTGTTTAGCAGGCTTATCTCGCTCTAAGTACCAACCGGCTTTGACATGTTAAAAAAAAAAAAAACCTTCATACGAAGCAAACCCACCAGAGTACTGAACAGGCTTGCTGGCAACAAGTCCATGCTAAGTAATATCTTTAAACAAGGAAGCTTGGTAAGTGCAAGTAAACCCGTCGGGGTACTGAATAGGCTTGCTAGTAGCGGGGCTATGCTTGCATGGTACCAAGATAAACCCGTCGAGGTGTTGAATAGGCCTACTGGCAGCGAGGCAATATCGGGTAAAAGAGGTCTGGTTAATGCATTACTATACACATGGTTCGTAAAACAAATGAGACTAAACAAACAAAGCAAAAAAAGAACATTACATGTTTAGGGAAATTCTTCATCATGTCATTTGGGAATGGTTATAAGTTGGACTTGGGACTCTATGATCTACTTCAATAATATCTAGGATATAATTATTCTAGAAATGGGACCCATATATATAGAAATCTCGCGAACTCTAGGGTGAACATAAAATATTCTTTGGATAACAGGATATCTTTAAAATGAGGCATGGATGACTAGTTTCTCCTATGGCATTTTTCGCATCAATTATACTCTTGTTATTTGTATAATATTCTTAAGAACTATTAATCTTGATGGAAATATATATCTGAATCATCTCCATTACCAGTTGGTATTTATTTTTATTACTAATAATAGTAACATTTTTAGAACTATTTGTTATATTATTTGGAACTCAGTCAGATTTTCTTTGATGGCTTGACGACATGCCATATTTTTGGTTTGGGGGAATCTTAGAAAGTTTTTGAATGACTGTTTTTACTTTCTTAATTTTTATAGAAATTTTCGTTTATTTCTAACAAAAGTATAGATGTTTTCAAATGTTTTCCAGGATAATGCAATTAACCAAAGACTGTTTTAATCCATGAGGGAAAATGCAATGAAGGTTTGATAAAGCTGGTTTACATCATCATATTGTGTGCTTACAGCCTAGAAATTTTACTACATAATTAGCAGCATTCATATTTAGTAAAGCATATATTTTTATAGAAAATCCATATGAAGGATCATATGAAGGGTCGAACATCAGTCCGAATGAAATGCCAAATGAATATCCGAATGAAAACTGTGATATTATAGCACCAATGGTTAAGTGTGTTTAGGTGTTATCTTATTTTTGTTTTTGGGTAAAAAATTAAATTAGTTGAACTGTACCCACCATTATTAAATCACATCCACATGCTTACAAAAGCATTATGAATCCATTAGGACTAATTTCGACCTATGATTTTGATTACGATTTTGACATAATATGATCTTGTTTAAACTCTCTACGGATGTGATATGATTGTAGGATCTTTTCAATCATCATTACACTATCATTACCTTTGTCCTCTCACCCAATTACACGCGGAAACCATCAAGTGACCTATCATCTCGTTAATTCAGATTATCATGATTTTGAATGCATTTTATGGAATTGTATTGAGTAATGTATTCAACATGTCCAAAGTTTACTTTGGACATGGTTGAATTTACCAAAACCCTACGAATTCATTAACACACATGTCCTTTTGACGGCACACGATTCAAGAATTGGCATGATAGCATGATCGTTTAAGCGTGCCAAGTCTCTGTCCGTGATCGTTCAATCGCCTGAATGGATCATGTTTTAAACTAACACCCTTGTGTATTTCATTCCATTTTGTCACGCTCACTCCCCTTCATCCCCGCAGAGCCATTTAGTCACCATTTTCATGTATCCTCTGCAAACCTTGCATCTTCGCCTCTGTTTGAACAATGCCTAATCATCTTGAGCCCAAAAGCTATCAGGATTTGTTCCAGATGCCAAGATTTCAAGAATGCAGGGAGATTTTCTTCCGAGAAGGATGGAATCCACTTCTCCATCTTTTGCAGGGGCATGACGAAGAGATTTCACTAATTTTTGCGAAAGGGTTTGATGGTAAAATGGCCAGGGTAGGTCATCTCCTTTTTCCAGTAATTGAAGAAACCATTGGAGTCATGACTAAGATCCCAAGAGAAGGCACTCATTAGCATAAACATTTGTTTGTTTCACGGTCGACCCACAATTTTGCTCTTAAGCTGGGTTACCAGCATGTTCCAGGTGATAAAGGATTTCATCGAGAACGGATTAAGCTGGAATACCTCAACTCTCTCATCATCATTATGTGCCTTATAACCTACGAGAGTAAGTTTAATGTGTTCAAAGCTTGTCATCTTCGTTTACTAACACATTTTGTTAATCAGAAGTTCCTCAATTTCCCATATTATTTCCTCAAAAGTTTGGAGAAAATGTAGAGTCAACTTAGGAAGAATACAGTCAATCCTAGGGGCAGTTTGTATCACCACGGTTTAAATAAGCTCCTAATGTTACATCAACTCAAAGAGAGGAATCAGACTTGGGATAATTTCATGTTTAAAGTCCTGAACCCTCACCTAAATGTTCGAAAACGCCCTAGGCATGCCCGTAACTGTGAATCTAGGCAAACCCATTCTACAGAGAATAAAGGCCCCAAAACTATGCACATTGACAAAGATATACCAGAGGCAGTTCCCCTGCCCATTCACCTACCCTTGTAAAACTGGTGTCTCGTACTAGGAGCCAAAAGGAAAAGTCTGTCCATTCCACTATTCAACCCATCATCCAGACCATGATTCAGCCCATCGTTCATACTGGTCATCTAGACAGTGTGGACGAAGCATATAAACCCATCACTGATTCACCTTTGTTCACATTGGCCAGTGTTTTAGCCGAATTGCTCAAAGATGTTGCTCGTGAGACTGTCCCTACACCTGCTCAGGGCATGAGTCCTGAAAGAAAAATCCCCTCTATTGATCTTGAGACACCATCTAGGGAATTGAGTCCGTTTCCAGAAGCCAAGCAGCCCATAGAACCATCCACTCCTCATCAGCTGACTGTAGACCAACTAACTCAAGAATTGGCACGATCAACAAGTTGAAATGAAGAATACGCCAAGATATTTGCGGATCTTTGACAGGAGAATAAGGAGTTGTGTCTTCAAGTTAATATTGTTGAGGACCTTAACAAGGCCATTAATTCTTCACATGACTCTCGACAGGAGAGGTGCGTTGTTTTAAAAGAACATGCCAAGAAATTGAAATTTAAGTCCCTTGTTTCATCATCTAAGTCGAAGGTAGCTGCTGACACAGCTCTGCCTTCTTCCTAACTCCATTTTTTGCTCAGTGGGACCTAGCATCTCCCCTATTTGGGGGAGTGTTGATCCTAGTTTTGTCACTATTATCGGTTTGTAATTTACTCTTTTGGAATCTATTTTGTCACCTTTTTGACATATTTCTTGTCATACAGCTTATCATTCAGCCCCATGTACGAACGCATTTGGAATTTATGCAAGTCTTGGTTTATTTTTATTATTTTGTGATTTTACTAAGCAATTCTGTTATATTTGGAAATATGTCTGATATATGATTTTTTTTTGCAGATAATAGTCTTTAAACGAGCCAAAATTGGACATGCATTCACGCTAGATATTCACAAAGCATATCCAGCTTGCCATTCAGTCTCCTGATTATCCTGCGCGTTGTTAGTCGGCATATTCCTAAGTGATTAAAGTGCAAAATGGTATTCAGTTGTTCTGCTGTCCACGTGTTTGATGTTACACTGGTCCTTGATCTAAGAAGGCTTGCCATCCTGCTTTCTCCATTCGACACCACAATCCAAGTCCATGTCAATGAGAATCTATACACCGCACTAAGCGTGAGGAGAACCGACGCGCGAGAGAGAAGGAGGAATATTGTGCGTTGTCGTATGGTTGTTTGTTCGCCATAAAGGTAGACTATTTTATGAGTGATTGACCACTAAAAGGTTCGACCCACTACTTCTTGTAAACATTATATATAGTCTCCTCCAAGCGAGAGCACGGGTAGCTAGCTAGTTTGTAAATCTGTCAGTTGACATTAGAGAAGAAGCTTTGTAAAAAGTCTGTTCTAAATGTTAATATAAGATCTATTTTTGCTACATATACATGTTCTTGTTCTTGTGAGTGATTGATTGAGATGCCACCCTAATTGCTGAGAGGGCCCCTCAATAACCAGTGGTCTCCATTCCTGTTTGTGTTCTTGTTATCTCCTTTCTCACAGATAAGTAGTTTCTATTTCTGTTTTATTTATGCAAATTGGTTTCCTGTTAGTTGATATTGTTCATTTCCTTGTTTCTTGTAGCATATGTTTCATTTTGTGTAATGTTGTGCTGTTAGTATAATTTATATTTCTTGAATTAAAGTAACCAGTCGCGCGTATAGTTTGTTTCTAGTTTTCCTTTTAGTTTTCCTTCTAGTTTCCTTTTCAGCTTAATATCAAATGTTATGTTTGTAACTAGATACAATTTAGTTAATTTAGTATCCTAGGTTTAGTTTGTAGTTAGAATTAGTTCTGTCAATTCTGTTTAGCTGTGGACTAGTTTTAGTTATATTCTAGTTTGTTTCATTTGATAATAGGGAATAATCTCTTTACAACCATAAACTAGTACCAGTAATCTCTTTGTTATTTCAACTACTAACTAGGTTCAATTACTGTCCTTTATGCATCATATTCTCATATGCACAAAATCAGCTGATGTTTAGATAATCTAGGCCATTTATTTCCTAATTTCCATTGTTTTCCTCATACGTACTGTCATTCGGATTGTCCGTTCAGACTGTCATTCATCCGTTCGTCCAACCTTTAGTCTTTCCCATTTTGTTTTAAACCTGTTTAAAGTTTTGTTTCTTTGGATTTTGAATTATGTTCTTTTTTGTAATTAGACAATGGTTATATCTATAATTAGAACCTTAGTCTATATCATTTAAAGTATCTATCAATTTCCATCCTTATCTTTCACTTCCTTTTACCTTAGTATGTGTTGAATTGTGCTTTGATTTTATTTCTAATTTCTTCATTCATTACTGTTGTAACGTTTGGTAATTATATCTCTAGCTTAGTTTAATTTATCTTTGTGTATGTTGAATTTAGGATTAAACATGTTAATTTCTAGAGAAACACACCAGTACTTTGTAAATTGATCATAGCATAGGACTTGTTTCCTTCATTGTGTGGTTACTGGAAAGATTCGTAGAATAGGATTTAGAGGAGTTTTCTTTAATAAGTTTTCTACTTATTTCTATGTCATATTTTCCTCACACATGTTTCATATAAGAGTAGTATACCTTTAACTTTCAAGTAATTGCTAAAAGGGTTTTGTTTCTTAATTAATAGATTAGTTGTTCAAATATCTTTTTCCGTTAAAGTCATTTACTTATGGAATAAATCACAATGTTTACTAACACCTGTAATTGGACACTACTTAGTTTTCATATATTTGTGGAAGTTAAGTTAGATCTATCCCATTCAGTTTCTTTACTTCTTTCAAAAGTCATTTTGATACACCTCCTTCTCCAGAACTGATAACCATGAATGCATATCCTCAAAACAATCAAGGAGAGTGGAGCTAGATAAATTGGTTCAATCACTGTATATTTGTCAAACCACCTGTATAGTTTAGTAATTGGGTTTCTTAAATTAATTAAATAATCATAATATTGTATTAAATAACATAATCTTTTGTAAGAGTTCTAAATTTGTTCTAAACCTTTCTAATTCATAGATTAAGAAGCAAAATAGTTAGTACACTGTAAATGAGTAGTTTACTTTCTTAGAATAGTGTCATTTATAAAATACATAGTTTTTGTTTGATAGAGTAGAGTAGTATAGCTCGATGCTGCTCCAATCTAGTGAACGTGTCCCAACCTAATTACCTTAGTAGTTGAATTTCTAGAGTTTGAGTCGATTTTCATTTTGAAATATCTTTCCATCTTTTCTTTATTAAAATATTTCCACGACACCTTAGGAACCGTTCTACCTTCGCATATATTTTGCATCATCTCTAAGATTACAAAACATGGTCGATAATTGAATATTTGGTGAATTAATTAAGACATTATAACACCCAACACAGAGTACATTAACTATCTTTCCCTTTGACAAGAGTTTATTTTTCCTCAACTTGATCATCATTAATTTCTCATATTTTGACCGTATGCCCAATGGTTTTGTCACCTCAACTCAGCCAACAAAAATATCAAACTTTGTCCTCTTTACAGTTCTGGTCATTGTCATCTTAAACCATGTCAGATAATCATCTTAAATCCAAGAGAGAGCCCTCTCTGGTTGGAAGGACTAAACTCTAGCCTAAAGTAGGTTTGAAAAGGTTACCTTAGGGGTTTTTTTGCTATAGCCTAGAGAAATTACTAAGTGATAACATAAAGTTTCATTGATTTGTCAAGAATGAGAGGTGATATTCCTTTCACCAAGATTTAATTTCTCAAATGTCTGATAAGTTTAACCCTTTGAAAGAGTGGGGCTTGTCATGACTACATATGCAAATTGGGCATAACAATGAGCATATTTAATGTTATACTCAATGCAAATAACAATTTTACTTAAGCATTGAATAGGTGACACTAACTGGTCAAATCTCTTCATTGGATGTTGTAAGTTGATTATGACATGCTTTCCGCATTTTAATGAGTGAAAAATGCGAGAATCTATATATGATGGTGATTGTAATTATTACCGTCTACTCAAACCAATGTTGGTCTATTAAATTGCCCGCAGGGGTGTAGACTGACTGGCAAGTGTTGTGTAAATGAAGGAATGTTGTAAAGGAGGTCTCAAGTTCAAAGCTCACCCCGACTTATTCGTGCCCCATGCTTATGGGCTATGTGGACGCACCTAAGGTTATAGTGGCAGCCGTAAAAAAAAAATTTGATCTATTAAACATTAAAAAAAAATGACAAGAAATTAATTAGTTAGCTTTAACATTTAACATTTTGTTTTTATGATTGAAAAAATTGTAATGAATCTCCTTCTATATATAGAGATAGATTTTCTTTGTGACTAAAAATTTAACTAAAGAAGCATTCAATCAAAATTTGTGTAAATATAAAAGATTGAATTCGTTACTTAATTCTAAAAGAACAAAACATTGAATTCGTTTACTTAATTCTAAAAGAAGATGTTATATACTCCAAATTCAATTATGTTTAGGACCTTTTGTTTTACTATATCGCTATTCAAAAAAATATGAAGCAACACATTAATTCGGTCAACTGTTAAAAGAACATTTAACATCATATTTCTTTTTGCAAATTAAAACTTAAGTTTCACTCCAAGAACAAATTCATGAGAATATATTATTAACTTTCTTTCAATTTCAAACAATAAATGAGACGACTCTTCTCATCTTTCCTCATAAACTTATAAGGCCAATGTTATATATTTATATCTCTATGTCATTATCTTTTTCCAATATCTTTTTGAGCAAATCTTAAAGTAGTTACTTCATTTATACATATTTTTTCATATTCTATCATGTATACATTAAAATTAAAATTAAGTTAAACTATATTATACCAGCGTAGATCCAAATCCTAGGCTCTATCAAGCGCTGAGATGAATCAAATCTCTCGAGGTGCAAACCTCTTCTTAGGTATCCATTGATTTGATTCAAACCAAAAGACACATCTTTTTATTTAAGGTCCACATATAATTTTATTATTACTGATATTTAATATTATTTATGGCCGACATATAATATTTTTTATTTTGTTAGGAACGAACATTGCATCATTTCCCATACATGGTTTTAAAACCATATGCAAGGCCCTCCTACAATCATGGGTTGTTTAGGAGGCCTTGCACATGGTCTTAAAACCATTTGCAAGGCCCTCCTAAACCATGTGCAAGGCCAATATTTTTTTGCGGATAATTCAATTTTTTGTTTTTTTCTTGACCCACATATTTTTTTTACGGATAATTAAATTTTTACTTTTTTATTGTTTTGTTAGGTAGGAAGATTACAACATCTCCCCCATATTAGATTGTTTTTGTGGCCGACATTTATTTTGGCCTATTAGAAAAATTAGTTTTTATTAATAAAAATAAAGTTATGAAAGTGATATTATTTTTTATTTTATGTTACAAAATCTCTCCGATAATATTCACTATCACTATTATTTTTTTCCGACATGTTACAAACTTTACATCACCTTACAAGATCTCTCCCATAATATTCACTATCACTATTATTTTTTACCGACATGTTAGTAACGTTACATCACGTTACAAGATCTCCCCCATACTGGGCTATAGAGCCCCTCTCGGCGCAATAAAAAAATAATGTTCAAGCACATGTTCTATCTTTATATTTCTTTTGTTTTTTTTATAGATTTTTGAGCCAAATATTAAAGTTTTTTCCTTTCTTATAATTTTTATTTTGTTCTACCATGAGGTTGAGTTCATTTAGTTTGTGTAGAGTTTAGTTTGGGTTCAAATCTCATAGAAAAAATTAAGAATAAAAACCACTTATAAAAACTTTCACAAAAGTATCTAAACTTTCACTAAACTCTCACTTAAATTTAATTGGTATTATTATTATAGAATGATAATTCACTAAAGTATCTACTTTAAAATTAAATATTTTTTATTTATTTTTAATTTAATATATTTAAATTAAAAATAATTATATTTTATTTTTATTTTAAAACATAATTATATTTACTCTTTATCAACCCACCAATCATAACTTCGTCGACAGAATAAAACATCTTATTGCCATTCTTTTACATTCTTGAATATCCTCAAAATTTTTATGTTAAACAACTTAAATCATTATTATATGATAATAATTTAAGAGATCTTTTATTGCTATTCTTTTACATCCTTGAATATCCTCATAAATTTTCAGTTAAACAACTTGTAAATCATTATTATATGATAATAATTTAAGAGATCTTGGAATAAACTTCTCACTCATCTCGACATAGTTACAACTTTGGAACTTAGAAATAACGTTCTCTTGTATTTTGACTAAGAAATAATTATGTGGTCAAGATAGACATGGTTAGAGCTTTATCGGAACTTAGCAATAACAATCTTTTGTATTTGATTAAGAAATAATTATGTGAACAAGATAGACATAGTAGAACTTTATTGGAACTTAGCAATGCATTCTCTTGTATTTTTACCGAAATAAAAATCTCATTATACATGTAGTCATTGCAAGAAAATGATGGGTAATTTAGAATAGTATAAGTGCATTTCAAATTAGTCACAAATTCATTGAGTATTCCAAGTGAAAAATATATATTGAAGGAGTATAGTGAATGTGAAAATATTGATTAAAGGGGTATAATTTATTTCCAAGTTTGTATAAGGGGCATAGAGTAACTTATCTAACCGACGATTTGTACCGGTGCTCACTTGATGTCCTCGAGTGATAGCTTACTCTATTAGTTCTCTTCCGTGAGACCGAAACCCACCCGATTCTAAACAAGTATTACTTGATCCATATTTGGAGGAAACTTAAACTCAAGGAGAAAGTTTTTCTTCGAACTCGCCTGCTCATGTTGATTCTGTTTCTAAACATACCTTAAATCATACTTCACATGATATTGAAGAAACCTTAATTAGCAATCCATGTGAACAAGGGAGACAAAGCAAAATCAAATTATCTTGTCATCCCAATACTGCAAACAAAACGGAAAAGAGTAAATATATTGAGAAAAAAAAAATTCTGGGATACAAAATATAATGCAGTGTTGGGATGACAAAATATACAAAATATATTGTAGTGCTGCAATATATTTTCATATACAAAAATTATTTACTCTTATTGCAAAAAAAACATTGTACTCTTACTGCAAACAAAACGGAAAAAGTAAATATATTGTGTTTTCATGGATATTTTAGTTACTAGTACAAAATACAATTATTTTCTCAATATATACAATATATTGAGAAAATAAATTTATTTTTTACTAGTAACTAAAATATCCATGAAAACACACCTAATATATTTGTACCAGTAGCTAAAGATATAATGCGTTGCTGAGTAGGATAAAAATATTGCATTGATAATATTTTTTCTCAATATATTTTCTTTATCAATGGTGTTTCAATGGAAAACCGATTCTTATCAATGATGTTACATTCAATGGAAAATGAAGTTTAATCTGATTTTCCAAGTACATCTTTAATATAAAATGATTTTTCATCATTGTAAGCATGATCGTCAGATTTTCTATCTAATAAGCCATAAATGGGATGTCACATCGCGATTCGCCAAAGAGAAATATTATTTACTCTTTTCCGTTTTGTTTGCAGTACTGAGATGACAAGATAATTTGATTTTGCTTCGTCTTCCTTAGTGTTTTGTTCACATGGATTGCTAATTAGGGTTTCTTTAATATTCTGGGAAGTATGATTTAAGGTTTGTTTAGAAATAGAATCAGCGTTAGCAGGCCAGTTGGAGGAAAATATTTCTCCATGAGTTTGAGTTTCCTCCAAATATGGACTAGGTAATGTGGAAATTGAACCCAAGAGATAGATCAATTACACTCACAAAATTGATAATCAAACATGCAAAATTCACACAAAAGGAGACTGAAATTGGAGCATAACTTAATCCTTTATTGAATAAGTGTACATAAGCCAACCATATGAAATAATAGGTTGCTCAATTATATAATTACATGAGAGATTTGAAAGCACTAGGTTTCTATTCGAAATGGTCAAAAAGCAGGCTTACTAAATCAAGTCAAATCCCCCATAGGTGCAAAAAGGACTTTCCAAATCCATGAAGATCCTCATGAATTAGCTAAATCAAGTGGGAAAGATAATACCTGGTGGAAAGACAACTCATTCATGGTTTTGTTTGGAGAAAAGGAAGGAGGATGATGTGGTAAAAAAACAAGGCAAGTTCCCCTAGACTAGCTTTTCCTTTATGCCTTAAAACTGTTGTAAAGCAAGGTAGCTTTCAGAAAAAGCAGATATGCACTTTAAGGAACCAGGAATAAAGAAGACATGCTAAATATGTTTCCAGGATGATTCCAAAGTGCTCCATGACCCAGTTTAGCAAGTATTGACTTTTAGGAACATGTAGAAGTCAACTAGCATAGAGAGGGAATCTAGGAATAAGGAAAAAATGATTTAATTAATGTCAAATATGGGTAAATATGGGTTGATTATTCTAACACCCCCCTTAAGCCTAACTTTATGAGTAAATATTGTTGGTAATAACTCCCGATTCATTATTCTATTCATGGCTAAGCATTCATTTATACATTCATGTGATGGTTGTGTTTCACCTTCTGTCCAGCCTTTTCGGCTTCCAAATATTCCTATTTATTTATTTACAATATTATAATCCCTAACGGATTATATTCTAACAATCCCCCTCTTAATCCGAAGG
>LPNX010570948.1:127364-181179 GCA_001517045.1 Pseudotsuga menziesii
AATAGAAGCTTCCTCAAAGGAAGTTGGTTCAAAGTTAGCAGATAAATTAAATTCACAATCAAATGATACATCCATGTCATCACCTGAATTATCTGCTTCTTCTCCATGTCTATTCGAACTTCTCGTTCCCGTCTTTCCAACTTCATCTGGATGGACACTTTCAAGTGTCTTTGTGTCCCATTTAGGAATCTTCCATGATGGTCCTGGTTGATTAGCTGGTGGAGCTTCATCATTGATTGAGAGTCTTTCAATTCTCTCAATCACATCATCTAGTTGAACCTCTTGTTCAAGTGAAGTAGCAGGAACTTCTTCATGCGGGGGAGTTGGTGCTTCATATGGAAATTCCAAAGGTTGATCCAGAATAGGAATCCCCCCTTCAAGATTTGGAATTTCATATTCATTTTCATAATAGTTCTTTGGATGAGGATAATTTTCCAGATGATCAAGCTGTCTCTCAATGGACTGGTCATTTTTATTAGTTTCAAGAAAAATGACATCTCTGGAAATAACAAATTTCTTGTTTACCTCATCATACAACTGGTATGCCTTGGAGTATTCTTCGTACCCCAGGAAAATGCACTTTCTGCTTCGAGCACCAATCTTGTTTCTTTGCTCCTTCGGAATCAAGGCATAACAGGTGGAACCAAAAACTTTGAGATGCCTGACTGAAGGGAGATGGCCAAACCACATTTCATGTGGATTCTTATTATCAAGTGCATTTGATGGACTTCTATTTCTCAAATATGCTGCACATTTTACTGCATCACCCCAAAACATTAGTTTTACATTCTTGAAAAACATCATTGAGCGAACCATATTCATTATGGTTCTATTCATTCTCTCTGCTACACTGTTTTGTTGAGGATTGTAGGGAACAATAGTCTGATGTGCAATTCCATGTTGACGAAGATAAGCTTCAAAAGCATTTGAAGTGTATTCTTTTCCATTATCAGTATGAAGTGTACCAATTTTTGATTGTGCTTGTTTTTCAATCAATGCATGAAAGTCTTTGAATGTTTGAAATGCTTCTGATTTTGTCTTTAAACAGTATGTCCAGCACATTCTTGAGTAGTCATCAACAAATGTCATAAAATACTTGTTCCCATTTGCTGAAGGGGTTGGCATTGGGCCACACAAATCAGAATGTACTAGTTCTAATTTCCTACTTGCTTTGAAATTAGATTCATGGAATGGCAGCTTACTATGTTTCCCTAAAATACATGCATCACATTTATTCTTCTCTTTAGGAATGGTGGGCAAGCCAAATACACCATTCTTTCTCAACAAACGAAGACTGTTATAAGTTAGATGACCAAATATTGCATGCCACAATGAACTAGATGACATATTACCTTCTCCATGCTGAGAGAGGTAGGCATAGTTCTGAAATCTTGCTGATGAACCCTTGAGCTTCAGCAGCTTCCCATCTTCATATCCAATCATGATGACTTGGTTGTCAGAGGACTTTCTTATTTCAACGATTCCATCAAACATGTGGATGGAATGGCCTTGCTGTCGAATCTCCACCAAGGACAGCAGGCTTCTCTACAACTCAGGAAGATAGAGAACGTTCTTCAACAAGAAATCAAGGAATCCAGGAATCTTTAGTCGAATGGTGCCCATTCCCTTTGGTTTAATACTTGATTTATCTGCAAAGTAAACTATGCCATCTATTGTTTCATTCAGTTCTTCAAAACAGTCTTTTCTAAATTTCATGTGTGATGTTGCACCAGTATCAAGCAGCCAACAATATTTATAAGATGAAAGAGAAGTCATTTCATTAATTCCAAGATTACAATTTGCAACAATACAATGAGCAGAATCAGAAGATTTACTAGCATCTTGATGTTTATTATCATCTTTCTTTTGGCTGTGCTTGTCTTTGATTGAGTCCCATGAAGCCCAACACTGATCTGATGCGTGCCCAGTTTTTCAGCAATGCTTGCACTGCAAATCTGATCTTTTGCTTCTGCCCCCTCTGCCTCTGAAATTTCTTCTTCCTCGTCCTCTCTCTTTGCCGCAATCTCCCTTGGAAGGGTCTTTGGATTGGTCTTTGCCAGCTAGGGCAGCACCAATACTAGATGCCAAAGAGAGCATCTTTACAACTGTTAGTGTAATTTACAATAAAGAACTTGATATGACAGGTAGAAATAGAAAAAATAATAACCTTGCAGGTCTACAGTCTCTGCCAAGGTGATTTACAATCTCAACTTCAGATTTTAAAGTGATACAATGACAGTATATCAGCTTCAATTCGCAGCAATTTCAAGGAGAAGAAATCAGTAGATACAAAATATATCAATCATACATAGGCTTCTTTAATACAAAGCATATCAGTCATTAGCAATATGTGTTATTATTCAGCATAAAACACAGTCTTCAGCAGTCTTCACAACTTCCACGCAGGCAGCTCCACAGGTTCAGCAGCATTTCAGGAAGTAGACATCAGCATGTATACACCAGCAATCATAAAAATGTTTCCAGACTACAACCAGTATAGATACTCAATGCATATATACCATTCAACATATATATATCAGTTAGAATACATATATTCTTCAATCTATTAGTCAGTCTGATATATAGCATACAATATATATATATATATATATATCAGTTACTCTCCACGTAGCTTTCTCCAACGCAGCATGCATGCAATCTTCAGCACAAAAGATAGGTATACCACTCCCACTGATAGGTATTGGAGCAGTCTTCAACGCAATATATATATCAGCCTTCAATGCATATATCAGTATGATATATCACTCTATATCAGTCATACTATATTTTGCATTAACAGTCCATTTCAACCAATAAAGAAATAGGTTTACCTCCATGCATGCAGCAGATGAAAGCATCGATTCTATTTGAGGGCCTCTAAACTTATATTTGAGTTTGGTGCTACTGTGCCATACATTCGTATTCAGCTCAAAAACCCAAACATTATATGAGTGAGAAACTTTACCGAAGCAATAGAGTCTGTTCCCCACATTCACAAATCTTGGTAGCTGAGAGCAGATTCAATTAAATGTACCCAACTTCAAAAGAGAGCCAGGATCAAGGCATCTCCACTAGCATAATATACCACGCAGTCTCCACTAGCATAATATACACTGCATCTCCACTAGCATAATATACCACGCAGTCTCCAAAATGCGTAATACACCACGCAGTCTTCTCGCAGAGGGCGTTCATCAACTTGATCATCAGTTCCACTCAGGCAGCACTTTCCACCAGCCAAGACAGCTCTTCAACTTCTTAATGGTCTTGCCCATAGGTCGCAGCACAGGTCATAGCTTCTCCAACGTCGATTCTCCAAGGCCGATTCTCCAACAGGTCGCAGTCTTCACATCGATTCTCCAATCTCCAACATTGATTCTCTGGAAGTGGCCCGTATACACCAGCATTCTCCAGAAATCGCAGCCTCAGCCACAACGCATCCTCTCTTCCAGAAATCGCAGCCTTTGGAGGAACGTGCAGGTTTTCAGAAGGTCGTGGTGAATCCAGGCGTGATGAGGACAGCCAAGAGCCAGCAGTCTTCAATACGTCAGTCTCAACGCATCATCTTCATTGTATGGAGGGTTGCATCACATGTCATGTGGAAACTGCCCTTTGAATTTAAACACTACTCGACTGGTTCGACTCTTATGTGAACACCAGATTTTAAAATAATCATTCTCCAATACTACGTAGAATACTACTCACAGATCGCAGCACTGGAATCAAACTCATAGCTCGCAGCACTATACTCTGCAGCGCGTGAAAAGGCTGGGCGTAGGGTTCGTGAAGCTATATCGATTCCTGGTGAGGAGAACCAATAGCCGTTTTAATTCAGAATTAGGGTTAGGTATCGCTCTATTGAAAGCAAGCTAATTCAAATGTTTGAGCAGAATAATACACATACAAAATGCGTTCGGATTAGGGTTTGCAGCACACAAACTCAATCATGAAGGGATTGTAATGCAGACAATGCATGCGACTCGACTGGCAGACTGATGGAGCAGTCTGGCAATGGACTGGCAAGCAGAATGGCAGCCAGGAGTTATGGCAGACAGCCCTGCTCTGATACCACTTGTTGGTAATAACTCCCGATTCATTATTCTATTCATGGCTAAGCATTCATTTATACATTCATGTGACGGTTGTGTTTCACCTTCCATCCAGCCTTTTCAGCTTCCAAATATTCCTATTTATTTATTTACAATATTATAATCCCTAACGGATTATATTCTAACAAATATCATAAAATTATAGGGCCTAGCAATAAGGGTTAGTCACCCTTTTACATACTCCATTTCCATACAACCAAGGAAAGAGGCAAAAACCCGGTGGGAAAATCATCCCTTAAACATGGACAAGAAACAAAATTTTGGAAGTCTTGTTATCAATCATTCTTCACCACATGATCAACAATCCCCAGCAGTGATTTGAGATTACTGAAGGTCTTCTCACAGAATACTTTGGTGAAGATATCTGCTACTTGTTCCGGAAGATGTGCAGTAGAGTAGAGCAATGGTACCATCATGCACAAGCTCCCTGATATAGTGCATATGGATCTCAATGTGCTTGGTTCTTTTTCTTTGAACTGGATAAGTGGAGATTCGAATGGTGCTTTGATTGTCACAATAGATGACTGTTGAAAACTTTGATTCGAAACCACATTCTCCAAGTATTCCCTGCAACCATAAACATTGACTAGCTGCATTTACAACTCATCTATACTATGCCTCTGTAGATGAGAGTGTTGGGGCACTCTGCTTCTTACTTGACCAGCTGAACGGTCCTTCTGCAAGAATGAACACATATCCTGAGGTAGACTTTTGATCTGTGTTATCACCTGCCCAATATTGTCAGTAAATCCAACTAGCTCTAAGTCATATTTTTCTTTGTAGAAAATCCCATGAGTCCTTGTTCCCTAAACAAAGTTTAGGATCCTCTTGGTTTCTCTCCAATGGATCTCATGAGGCTGATCCATTTATCTTGAAGCCACACTAAATGCATAAGATCAGTCAGGCTGAGTATGTGTAAGATAAAGCAAACGCCCAATCAACTGCCTATACAGTGTATTATTTACCATAGGAGAAGAACCTGCTTCTTCAAGCTTAACTCTTGCAAGGAATGGAGTCTTGCTTGGATTGCAATATTTCATGCTGAAATTGGTGAGAAAATCTGAAGCATACTTTGACTTATGAAACTTGATTCCATGTTGGGATTGAGCAATTTCGAGACCCCAGAATTGGCTCAACAATCCCAAATATGCCATAGGACCTATGATTTGATGAGAAGTGTTATTTTATGATTGAATCATATACACAAACATATGAAGAATCGTTACAATATCCAAGATGGAAAACAACCATGAAAGAAGAATATCATTCACTCCTAAAGAATGAAACATGGGAACTAGTTAATCTTCCACAACAGAGAAAGCTAGTAAAGTGCAAATGGGTATTCAAGACAAATTTTGCTGTTGATTGATCTCCTGTGAAGTATAAGGAAATTTTAGTGGCCAAGGGATTCTCCCAAGTCCAAGCATTGACTATAATGAGACCTTTGCACCAATGGCAAAGATGGACTCCATAAGACTAGTTTTGGCCATTGCAGCTTCCAGGCAATGGGAGGTACATCACATGGATGTGAAGAGTGTCTTTCTACATGGAGATCTCAAAGAAGAGATATATATGTATCAACCAGAATTTTTTTTACTAATCCATCTCATGTGTGCATGTTGAATAAATCACTATATGGGATAAAACAAGCTCCCAGAGCTTGGTATGCCAAGATTGATGGCTTTCTACTATCACTCAACTTTGGTATATGCAAGTCTGATCCAAATTTCTATTTGAAGCTTATCCATGGTTCAATCATAATTATTGTTTTGTATGTGGATGACCTTCTAATCATAGGAAGTTCCATGAAATAAATTTCCTCCTTGAAGGATGCATTGAACCATGCTTATCTCCATGACTGATTTGGGAATGTTAAGCCAATTTTTGGGGATTTAGGTTTATCAATAAGATCTTGGAATAAAAGTACACCAGTTCAAGTATTATTCAGACCTCCTAATAAAGTTCAACATGAAGTATTGCAATCTAAGCAATACTCCTTTCCTTTCAGGAGTTAAGCTTGAATAAGTGAATTCAACTCCTTTGGTAAAGAACACACGGTATAGGAATCTAGTTGGTTGTCTGATCTATTTGACTCACACTCTACATGATATTTATTTTGGAGTGAGTGTGGAATATAGACACATGGATGAGAAACATGATATCCATTGGAGGGAAGAAAAGAGAATCTTGCACTTTGTGCAAGGAACAAAGACTCATGGGATTAACTATTTTGCAAAATATGACCTAGAGCTAGTTGGTTTTGAATGACTTTGATTGGGTAGGTGATAACAATGATAGAAAATGCAATTCTAGATATGTGTTTATGCTTGCATATGGACCAATCAATTGTTCAACTAAAAATAAAAGTGCCATTTCACTTTCTTCTACATAGGAAGAATACATAGGAGTTTTGAATGCAACTACTCAATGTTTGTGGTTGTAGGGAATACTTGGAGAGTTTGGGTTCGAATATGACACTTCCATGATAATTTATTGTGAAAACCAAAGTACTATTTGAATCTCAACAGAGCTAGTATAGAGGCAGCAAACCAAACACATAGATATCCATATGCACTACATCAGATGACTTATGCATGATGGGATGATTTCTTTGCACTACTGCACATCATTTGAGCACGTTGCAGACCTCTTCACTAAGGAATTCTTTGAGAAGACATTCAAAAATAACAAATCATTTATTGTGATAATTGAGAATATGGTGAATACTTATTGTAGACAATATTTAACAAAAAAAAATTCATGTCCATCTTTAAGGGAGGATTTTCCCCTTTGTGGTTTTTCCTCTTTCCTTGTTTTGTATGGACAAGTAGTATGTAAAGGGTGACTAAGTCTTGTTTACTAGCACTATATATCTGATATATTTATGATATTTCACATAATTCAGGCTTAATAGGGGGTGTTAGAATAACCAGAAACTCATTCTCATACTTAGGATAAAATAATTAATCTTTTTGATTAATTTCCTAGTTCCTACACTAGCCAGTTGGCATCCACTTGCACCATTTGGTCAAAATTTT
Organism: Pseudotsuga menziesii; assembly: GCA_001517045.1. Lineage (NCBI taxonomy): Eukaryota > Viridiplantae > Streptophyta > Pinopsida > Pinales > Pinaceae > Pseudotsuga > Pseudotsuga menziesii. The sequence goes on from LPNX010570948.1 coordinate 134,512, forward strand.
CCTAAAATTCCTCCAGGACTACCTTCATAATATTATGGATAATATTCTAGAAACTTTTCAGACTTCCCAGTTTAGTAATTGCACATTTTTTCCTTATCCTAAGTTTGATTGGTTTTAAGCAACTTTTAATGCAAACGGTGAAAGCTAGTCACATGAATTCTGCCTTGTTTTTTGCACAACTCATCCTCTATATTTTTCTCTCATGAAAGCATGAGTATATTCACTTTCCATAAATTATCAGCTGATACACTTCACTCATCCAATTCATGGCCCTCCTTGGCCGGTTTCGAAAGTGTTTTATCCACCTAGGGGGGATTTTTTACTTTTAGTAAGCCTACTTTTGTGAGGATTCAAATTGTCTCCTTAGGCATTTGAATATCTGATGTAATTATATATTTGGATAACATATTACTTTATAATGTTTCCTGATGTAAAATTATGCAATGAAAGTTTGTGTTATGCACCAATTTCAGTCTCCAATTTGAGTGGATCTATGCATATTTTTCAAGCAATTTTGTGAGTTCAAATTATTTAATATTGAGATTAATTTACCATGTTTATTCCACAATTAAATAATATGTTTCATCAAAAATTTCATGTCCGTCCATAAATAAATCATATCATATCCAAATAAATTAAATATACATGAGATAAAACACTTATCTTTGCCAAATATTCAACTTGAATCGACCATGTCATGTTCCAACTAGTCATAGACTCAATGCAATCCAAAAATCACTTTGCAATGGTCACCCCTGAGCTAAAACCATGATTCCACAAGAAATGCCTAACTCAGCCACCAATTCTCTCAAGAAATCATTCCAACCACAACCCAATGGAAAGTATGACCTCTACTTCCATTCTAGGGCAATTATAGTGGCTCCAGGACAACAATGCAACAACAACCCAATGGAAGGTAGCACTTCCAATCCATGTAAATTCCAGTGGCTCTAGGAAAAATACCAGTGGATCCATAGTAAATCAGCTTCGACAGAGGATCAACAAGGATCTCATACCAAGACCAGTAAAAACAAACCACAAGTGCCAAACACAAGTACAAAAGAAAAAGCATTAACTAGCATATAAGAATGACTATCCAACATAAGAAAATCAAATTCCTTCATTAGCAATTTGAATTGGGAGAGAGAGGTGTTAGATTTTTATCATTCAAGCTAGTATTATGATCTTAGGATCTTTAACTGAGAGAATAACATGCATAGCAATAAAACACAAGAGACAATAGACACAAAGAATTTTCCTTGGGGAAACCATAAAGGAGAAAACCCCGCAACTTCCTTAGAGATAGAATGAGCACCAATGGTAGCAGTAAAACCCGAAAACATAAAGATGATCTCCACATCTTATGTCTCTCTCTCTCACTTGAGAGAACTTCTCCTCTCTCACTCATGGGCCTCAATGAGTGAGTGTGTGATGTTATAAATAGAGAGGCTCACTCTCTATTTATATTCTTCCATTCACTTGAAACCCACTCCAACATGTCGGCCTCACTTAACAATTACTTACTAGAGCCGACATCTCTAAGAGTGTCTAATAGCCCTAGTGCCCCACAACTTGTGGGGACTTTTCCTCCTCCGACCAACAAGGAGGTTTATCCTTAACACAATGGTGGGGACTATTGCCCCAACTTACAATGACTCACCTAGGGTCGAATTCTCTAGGATAGTTTAATAACCCTAGGGCCCCACAACTGTGGGGACTTTAACCATTGAAAAATAGGAGGGTTACCCACAATGACTTGACATGACTTGTTCACATTATAGAAACTCCCGATTGGAACATCGGGGCATGGCATGACTCAATTACATTACAAACACATCCCAAAATAAACATCGGGGTATAATACATAAGATATACAAGTGAATACATTTCAAAGTTACAATTACATCAACACTCCCTCTTAAATAGGAAGGTATTCTCTTGACACAATTTATCAGCACAAGTCTTCTTCTCTGTATCATCTGGATCATCATCGAGTTCTCGTCATATTCAAGTCATCTTCATCTTCAGGTCATCTTAATCTTCAAGTCATCTTCATTTGGATCTAGATCATCACTTGATCTGGATCATCATCACTACTGGATCATCATCAAGTCTGGATCATCACTTGATCTGGATTGTCACTACTGGGTCATCATCAAGTTTGGATCATCACTTGATCTGGATTGTCACTACTGGCTCATCATCAAGTCTGGATCATCAATGTTGGATCATCATCAAGTCTAGATCATCACTTGATCTGGATCGTCACTACTAGATGATCATTAAGTCTGGATCATCACTTGATCTGGATCGTCATTGCTGGATCATTCTCAAGTCTAGATCATCACTTGATCTAGATCATCATCAAAGCTTATCATCATTGAATAATCATCATCATTACTGCTTCTGCTATCTCAATCAAATGGTGCTATCTCTTCATTCTTCTCGTCACAGGAAGTTCTACAGAGCCAACCCTTTTTCATGCTGGTTGTAGGCCTACCCTTCATGTAGGTCTTCAGCGCTTATATCTAGCCCTAAGTTAGAATGGCCCACCCAGCTCTTACATTTGACCTCATCTTGTTAGAAAGGCACGCCCAACACTCACATCTGACCTCATCTTGTTAGAAAGGCCCAACACTCACATCTAACCATGTGTAAACACATCACACTAGAATGGCTCAGCACTTATATCCGACCATGTGTGAACACACCGCATCGGAAGGGCTCTGCACTTACATCTAACCATGTTCGAAAACACCGCATCGGAAAGGCTCAGCACTCATATTCGACCATGTTTGAAAACACCGCATCGAAAGGGATCTACACTTACATTCAACCATGTTCGAAAACACCGCAGTGAAAGGGCTTTCAATCCCAGACTGAGGATTCCAGGTAACTAACTAGGTTTCTCCATTCTCCCAGAGAATGGCATCAACCCTTATATCTGATCAAGTGGGAACACATCCCTTAATCACATCAGAATGGCCATGCGCTCACATCTGATCATGTAATACTACATCCCACAGTCATATCAGAACGGCCCTCAGTCCTAGACTGAGTATTCTTGGTAACTGACCAGGTGCCTCCATTCTCCAAGGGAATGGAAACTCAACACCAAGTTGAGTATTCCTAGTAACTGACCAGGTGCCTCCATTCCAAGAATGGCATTCAACACTTATATCTGATCATGTAGGAACCAATCCTATAGTCACATCAGAATGGCTCAGCACTCACATCTGACATGGAAGGAACCAAATCCTCACACCATGACAGAATGGGTCAGCCCTTACATCTGACCATGGAAGGAACCTAATCCTCTCACCATGTCAGAATGGCTCTAGGTCTCATCACTTCCCTTTGGAGGGAACCTCAATTTGGAGAACACCAAGCTTCTCCTTGAAGTACTCAAACTTCACTCTGGCCAATAGCTTCGTCAAAACATCAGCTATCTGTTCTTCCATTGCAACATACTATAGCTTCACTGCTCCTCTCTACACCATACCTTTGATATAGTGATATTTGATATCATACTGAAGTAGCACCTCAAAGTGCTCTTCCTATCAATGGCACTTCCTGCCCAACACGAATCCACATAACCTTCCAGGTTAATCTTCTGATTCGCCTCATACTTGAGCCCATAATCAACTGTACCCTTCAGGTACCTCACTGCATGCTTTGCAACCATCAAGTGAACATGTCTCAATGTGTTCACAACAAAGCAAATATCTAGTCTCGTATTTGTCAAGTAAATCATCTGATGATACATCGTGGCATCAACCGACTCTGATGAAGCCACACTCAATAGCTTCAGGTTTGATGCCATAGGTGTGGCAATGCAGTCCATTACCTCTTCAGGATCTCTACTGCATACTTCCCTTATCCACACCTCCATGCCTAGAACGTAGTGCATCATCCCCAATTCCTTTGTCTCGAACTCGGCAGCAAGTATTCTTCTTGCAAATTTAAGGAGTTCCTCTTTTCTGTCAGGAACAAGTCATCGACATATAAGAGGAGCATCATTGGTCTTCCACCTTCAACCTTGAAGCAAAGGTTGGAATCCTCTTTACTCTCAGTTAATCCTAGAGTCATCAGTAATATATCCATCCTGTCGTACCATGTCAAACCTCAGTATCTTCTGTAGTCACTCCCTCTAAAGTGGAGCATCATTCTCCCTCTGTCTTTCGTACTCTATGCACTGAACATTCTGTACTGGAGTGACAAGTAGCTTCCTCTGCTACTAATATTCTATGTATCCATCTAGATCATTATATACCAAGATCCTCTATCTTGAACTTTTTCAAAATTTCTTCTCGCACCCATCTGTGAGCTTGTCATCCTCTATCAACCTTGTAACAAAGGTTCAGATCTTCATCAAGCTCCTCATGTATGTGTTATCCCATGGGTGTCTTCTGAGCTCGTATAAGGCCTTCTTTCATTTGCACAAATGATTCTTCCTGTCATGTGTATTTCTAGTGGTGGCAAATGTCTCTTCATAGTATATGCCTCATGCTAGGAATCTTGCCTTGTATCCCCTGTTGTTTCCATCTATTGCATGATGGAACTACGAACTTCTCTTTAGGTCTCTATACTACATCCTAGACATCATTCTTCTGGAACTGGTCTTCCCTTTCTTCTTGGTTACTTCTTCATAGCTGGAAGGTTCTGCATCAATGATATCATTGCATTCATCATATTATTCTTTATCTGTCGTCATTTGTTCTCCGGGATAAGTCTCATCCTTCTTTGCTTATAGGTGATTTCACGCAATCTATCGTACAAGTCAAATGCATTAGTTGTATGGTTAGAAACATTTCATAAGGTATATTCATAATGAAAAATTCTTTTGCATCAAGATATATGATTATGCAACTACTTTAGCCAATACAACATCCATCTATATCTCACGGAAACTTTCTAGATTCCTTCCATCTCTACTAGAACAACATTGAGATTGTGCACTAATCCAATATGTCAGCAAAGAGGTTTCATTCTAGATAAGTAGCAATGGAGAGTTGTATAGCACCATGAGCTACTTACCCATTACATGCATATTAGTAGTATACTGTCATTAATGCAAACATTCTATCATGCATAATACATCAACTAAATATAAACAAATGCATAATCAAAACAATATCATGAAATGACAATTGAATACTTATCTTTATTTGTTTCGTGGGTAGAATCCTTCTTGAGCCTTCAGCTTCATCATCTTCTTCATTCATAATAGCATCGTTTCTTATCCAAATGCTAAGATGGATAAGAGTTTCTTCAAGAGTTGAGTCCTTTGTATTCCTCATCTCTTGAGGGATCTTCTTTCGATGGTGAGAGCTTGATATTTAGTTGCTCCCATCTTCTCTTCTCTTATTATGAGTTGAGCTTATTCTTCTTCCCAGAGTTTGTTGAAAGTAATCACTTTCTTCTGGCACACATTCCTCGCATGAATGAATCCCATGATCCTGGGAGTCCATTCAAGGTGGCTATCACCACTTCTGCATTCTCCACTTCTTCTTCTACTGCTACAAGTTGTTCTGCATTCTGGATCTTCACATTCTTCAATTGTTTTCTCAAAGCCATCTTTTGATTTATGTTCTTCCCTTCAAATAGCTTGGTCAAGGAATCAAACATATTTGGTGTCTTTAGGGAAGACACTTGTGTTACAAATTGATCCGTGATTGAATCAACAATTATCTTCTTGGCCTTGACCAAGTTCTTCTTGTGTAAGGCTTTGAGCCTCATCTCCCTCTGGAACTGGAACCTTTCCACTCATGTGGGTGTCAAAATCATTTTCTTTAGAGAGATCATATACTTCCATGTTTGGAAGTTGTCAACTTCACCAAGCTTATCATCAAGCTGATGTAATAGATCACTTTGAAATGAGAACCTCTAATAAAAATAGCAAAATATTAGATCTTACTGATTTGAGGTGTCCGTCCTGGTTCCTGAGCTAGCTAATCTAGGGTTTGTCAGAGAAACCCTAATTTTAAAAAATTGAAATATTTCAGATCTGATTGGATAGAAAGATAGATCTCTTCAAGGTGAGCTGTCCAATGTACTCATTTTCTGAAAACATTGGAGGGAAGCTCCCGGAACAGGAAGCCCTAGTTTTCCAATTTCTTCTGAAGAAATTCTTGTTACTGTTTCTATGGTATCTAGGAAATTACTCCTCCTTTGTGTCTGAAACATCTCCCTAAGGTAGCCTCACATGTCCCTTTTCCAAAACCATAGTTTTCATCATAATTGGTTTCACCAATTGGGACTTATGATTATTTTCCCAAGGTGACCTGTTACATGACTATTCATAACAACAAAGTTGTACGGACTGACACGTGTCACTGGTTCATCTTCTGATTCTGAAACTAGGACCACATAAATTAACGTCTGTGCCATTTTTGGAACATCTTTAGAAATTTCATTTGGACCCTTGTATCCCAATATATAGCAATTCTCCCTAGGTGTCATGTTTAGGGATTAATCCTAGAAGAGGTTGAAACCCTAAGTTGGAGGGATCATATCTCCCAGAATATAGTGAATATGAGGATGAGGTTTGGATACAGTGTACATTAGGATTGCATATTAGACCTGTTAACACCCAAAAAAGGTTCACTACCTCATCTACCCCATTACATGGCTCATTTGTCCATTTTCCTTCCATATTTCCATCAAAAACCCATAAAACCATCTAAAAAGCCTCCAAAAGGCTTAAAATGCCTCCAAAAGGCCATAAAACCCTCTTTTCCTCCAAAAAATATCCAAAATTCCTCCAAAAAAGCAAAAATCTACAAAAAGGAAGAAAAAATATAAAATAATGAGGAAAAGGAGGAAAAAACCCTAAACAGCTGAAACCCTAACCCTAAACCGAAACTCCACCACTATAAATGAGTGATGGAGACCCCTCATTTCATATCCACAATCACAAGTATCCTGCCTCTGCCAAAATTGCTCTTGAAACCCTAGCTCACCATTGAGCTACTTTCACCGTTGAGAGCCCCTTTTGGCCCATTTCCACCATTGGAGAAAGAGAAGGAACAGCTGGAGCTCGGAGCAACCTCTCAGATCAGCACAACGGGATTCACCAACCTCCACATTGGAGGTCAGATCAATAAAAAAATCATTCTTTACTTTTTGTTGTTTTGCTTCATGAACATGTTTAGATTAGTTTTTATTTCAGTTTAGCATCTTTTATTTTACATATTATTGAACTGCTACTAAGGAATCCATTCTCCTTAGTAGGTGCTCATTCGCACACGCTAGGGGTAAAACCCTAGCTACAGTTTTGGTGACTCCGCTGGTTTTTATTTTATTTTATTTCCCGTTTTGACCTTTCGGCTGTCGTTTTCGGCCGCCGTAAACCGCAATTCTTTCCTCCGCAGTCACGTCCCGACCGCATTTTTTAGGCCCTTTCCTGCGACCCGAACGTGCCTGTTGGCCGTTTTACCCGCGTCCCGACCGCGCCTTTCCATTTCTTAGCTGCGATCCGACCGCATCTGTCGTCTTTTTTCCTGCGGCTCGACCGCGACATTTTTCCTGTTTGTTGCGTTTCGACCGCAGCTTTAGGCCAGACAACTGCGACCTGCGCGCGCCTGTTTCCTTCAAACCCGCGGTCCGACCGCGCGATTTCGCCCCATACCCGTGATCTGACTTTTGCTGCTGTTGAACCCAGCCCCTTTGCTGCCATGTTTTCTGCACCTACACAGCCATCTGTTTTACCTGCAGCCCTATAGCCTTTTCTGCAATAGCATTTTTGTCCCCCTTTACAGAATTTTTTAAGAAATTTTTCAGCATTGTTTATTCAGATAATTTTGCATGGTAAAAGTTTTTTCATTCAGTATTATTATTGTTAGGAAGTTTCCCTGGCACTTCTCTTCTGGGTTCATAACCTCACAAGCACACAATCTGTCACCTAATTCAAGTGAGACTTAAAAACTACTTAACTCAACCAACATTCTAACCCCACTTGGGGAACACAAAAGAATTTTTTAGTTATGTAGGATCGGGGGGATAGGCTTCCAAAAGCACCCTTCAGTTACTTACACTTGAGACATAGTTGTTTTCCATTAAGGAACCAAAATCCCCTAGTATTTTTTGACACGGTCACAACCGGTTTATCAAAGGGCCTCTCCCTTAGGAGGGTTGAAGCCATGAGATTGGTTCCGGAGGTCTGAGTGGAATACCGAACTCCATTCAGTAACTGAAGGGCTACCTTTCGCAGTTCTCAGCATATCCCTGTATAGGGGTATTGCGGTTAAAGGACCAAGTGGAAGATTTACCTTTCTGGATGTGTCATGAACGGGGTATCTTAGTTGCCATTCTTCTAGGATTTGACTACCCGGTGTCCCTCCCGGTAGGGGGATACCTTAGCCACTTGGATTTCCTATTCATATTGTCTGACTTGGATTTCATCACCTTGTAGAGGATATGTCTAGTTGAGTCATAATACTTCTAGTTAGGCGTGTGCATGCTCCCTTACCTCCTTTTGGTCTAGTGAGTCCACCGTTTTTTATTTTTAGAAAACCTGTTGCTTGTTGGTATTCTGACCATTTCTATTGACACTCCGCCTATTGTAACACAGCTGTTACAGTGGGTGTTTTGAGTTGATTGTTGGCCTAAGTGCCCTATTTTTTGAGCTCTCCTTCTGCACACTCGGTTGCATTAGGGTTTTTGAGCTGTTTTGTAGTTACCTCAACCCACAGAGATTTGATACCATTTGTCACCATTGAGTCCCCGAGACATTCTCGGTGCCTCAGAGGCGAGCCCCCACAGCACGGTTCACTTGACACCACCCGTCCTCGACACAGATCGTCATCACTTGATACCACTTATCATAGATCTCGAGCCTTGTCACTTGACTCCACTCGTCAGCGGCATAGGACTCCGTCACCAGATACAGAGGCCCCTTATTTTACCTCTGATTCTGAGCCAGAGTCTGAGAACCCCCTTTACACTGCCCCCACTAGCCCCATGGCTGGCATGACTCCCACTCCCATCTTGGTCGGGACCGTTGGTGGCACATCCACCACTACACCAGTTACCACACCTGCTATGGGTATGCCCTCCATGGGGACCCCATGTACCGTTCCCCTCACGGCACCTATTCCCGCAGCAAGAATACCTATTCTCACTCCATCAGTGATTCATACCACCCATGGTGGTGCAGGTCCATCCTATACCACCTTAGTTCCCCCGCTTGGGGGCAACCTCCCTCACATTACCCCTCCACTTGGGGGCATCGGCCCCAACTTAATCCAACCCACTACCGTGTCACATTCTTCATCCAGTTTTCCATTCATGGCTAGCCTCAACCTGCCTGACCTAGCCAGATTAACCAATGACCCCATCCGACACGACCCTGCGTGGCCTCACGTGCCCACCAAGCTCCCCTCTGACATCCCTAAGTTCGAGGGCAAGGCAGGTGAGGACCCACAAAACCATATCATGTCCTTTCATCTATGGTGTTCCTCCAACTCCATAGTAGACGACTCTATTCGCCTCCGTTTATTATAGCGCACTTTCACTGGCTCTGTTGCCAAGTGGTATATCGAACAACCCCATGGAACCCATGCCACCTTTACTTCCCTTGCCTCAACCTAACAGCAGTTCTTCCAGTTACCTGTCCGCTATGACGCAGGTGTTGAGATCCTACTATCATGCAGACAAAACACGGCTACCCACATCACGGACCACATTCATGAATGGCGTCGACGTCGTAGTTTATGCAAGATCAAGTTAGACGACCGGATCTTCCTAGACTGGTTCCTCAAATCCCTCCTTCCTATCATTGCTAAGGATGTAGCATCCAAACGACCCCAGTCTGAAGAAGAGGCCATTCTTAAGGCCCAACAATTCAATCTCATTTATGCCCAGTCAGGTTATCTCTATACCATTATACCTGACGCCCCTCGCGACAATTCCTCCTAGCACGATGCGCCGGGGGCATCCCATGTTGCCGACGGCATCATTGGCCGTGTCTCTTTGCAGCCTCAACCATTTACCATAGCCCATCCTACCCCTAGCCCGGACCCTTCGCGGGATACCTCACAGTCTGGAGCAACCAACCCGTATGCTCCCAAGACACATCACCACCATTCCCATGGACCCTCATGTCCACCTCAGTGTTTCGATTATATGACTCCCGCTTACGCCCCCCCGGTCGCACCTCAGCCTTACTATCACCAGCAGGCTGCACCAGCTCCTGCGCCATCACAAGCCCAACCCGTTTATTACCCGCCACAACCAACCCCTATGGCAAACCCACAACCCGCTCCACAGCACTATCAGCAACACCCTCAGGTTGCTGCACCTGCGCAGCCTCCACCTACATATCATCCACCGCAGCCTGCTCCAGCCCCTGCGCAACCTCAGAATCCACCTGCTGTCCAAGGGCAAGTTTACGCTCAACAAAACCCGCAGCAAAACCAGAACAACCAATGCAACCAGGGCCAACAAAACCGCGGCAGAGGCCGAAATCGAGGGAACAACCAACCGACCGAGCAAGCTGGTCAACACCAAATTCCCCCCGCTAATAATAATGCGGCCACTGCTAACCAAAACCCTGATCGCCTACCTAAGCAGGCTAAAAACCCCAATTTGCGAACAAACTACCCTTGTTCTGTTTGCGGGGTCTATGGCCACTACACACATTTTTGTCCACATATGGAGTGGGTTCAGCAACTTTGGGCTGCTGATGTACAACGCCAAGGGAAGACAGCTCCTCAAGCACCGCCCAACCCACCACAACCTCAGCAGCCACCTTTGGTGCTACAAAACCCCTTACCAACCCAAGGCGTAGTGAACACCCAACCGTTGGCTCCCCCTCAAGCCAACGCACCAACCCAACAACAAATCACTTACGCTGCTCCTGATCAACCCACGCTTGACTCAGGTACCCACCACTTGTTGATGATGTCCTCCGATGAGATCAACCTCCAGACCCGGCGGAACCAATATGGCTCCACCCCTGAAGCCCCTCCCGCCGATACACCTACTAACACTCATCCCACTGATCAGGCGTTACGTATACCTCCACCTCCATTAGATGGCGCTCCCAAAGCACCTCGTTTCCCACTTCGCCGTATCAACAACAACCCCAATGCGCGGGCTACGTCAAACTACAACATTGTCAATGACTTAGCCCAATCCCCCGCATCCATGTCTGCGTTAGAAGTCTTAAAAAACCGCCCTTCGCAGCGCAAGACTTTACTCTCAGCCATTGGGGCTATCGATCCAAATGATTCGCAGTTAATGGCATTTGATTTGGACCAATCCGAACCTCGCCTGCCTTCCACTTTGGCATTCCAAGTTTCTGTTTCCATTCGGAATTTTGTCGTCCATCGATGCATTATTGATGAAGGTGCTTCTACATGTGTCATGCCCACCTCCATCTGGCAGAAAATGGGATCCCCCCCTCTCCAGCAGTCCTCTACTGTGTTGCGAGCCTACGACGGCCGTTCAGCTCAACCACAAGGCCTATTAACTAACGTTCCCCTCCAGCTGGCTGGAAAAACCGTCCTCATAAACATCAAGGTTATCAATGCACAGCTTGATTATAACCTTTTACTTGGCCGCAGCTACATGTATGCCATGCGGGCAATTGCTTCTACTATTTTTCATACCATGATGTTCCCCCATGAGGGACGCATGGTCAAGGTTGACCAACTCACTTACCATGACCCCAATGCCCCCGCGGCATCCGAAAATGTTCTCCCCATGATTGAACAACCTGTTTCGGGTACCACCACCTCATTCGTTTCTTCTCTAGGGACTGGCGTTTACTCTGACGCACCAATGACCTCGACCTTTCCATCTATTCCATCGCTGTCACCTGCCACTGAAGTGTCCGACCTATGTACCCTGTCCCATAACACGCAAACTCCTACTAATCAACTGCCCTTGTTTCCTCAACCCCCTTTGGTACCTAGTCACATTGGTGCTACACCCATCCATACCATTCCTTTCCTTTTCCCTCCCTCAGGAGTAGTTAGCGCCCCGGTCATGGCCACCCTCAGCCTTCCTGGGTTAACCTTAGGATTACCCGTTTGGTATCTTTCGCCTCCCGGTCATCCACCGACACCAGATGTCGTCCTGCAACCAGTGCAACCCATTGTCACTACTAGTCAACCACCTCCTGGTGTCGCGACCCCGTCATCCTCCGCAAAACCCCCCCCTCCTCTTACCAAACCCACTGGGGGCAGAGGCCCCCAACCTTACACTGCTGTCCCACCTCCTAAGACAGTAAAACCCCCCCCTGTGTTTCGTGCTCCTTCCAAATGCGCGCTGTGTGACGAATTGGGCCATGCGACTCACCTATGTCCTTAGTTACCGGCTTTACAGGAATACATGCAAACACTTGACGACGACCCCACTATCCCAGTTGTCTCTAGATTCAATCCCTAAGCCTCGTGACAAATCCCTGCGCACTAACCACTCATGTGCCCTATGCGATGTTTACGGGCATTACTCCCATCACTGTCCTGATCTCCCCGAGTATAGAGTAGCTCTCTTTGAGATGAAAAATATGGATCTTGAGACAGCACCCCTCACCATTGAAGAAATCCATTCCCCGGTCTCTTCCCCTTCCGGAGAGGTTAATACCATTTATATGATCTCTTCCGTCACTACTCCCTCGTCAACCGATTTGAAGACATAGATATTCCGTACTGATGAGGAGATCCTCGAGGCTCTCACTACCCCAGATTATCCCTGGGATGACGTGCACCACCGTTCCTACTTCCTCCCAGATGAACCCTTCTCTAACACTGCTCCTCAATTTGCAATTGAATCCAAAGACTTCCTTCCCCCTAAGGTCGACTGGTTCAAGGACCCTATTCCTTCTCCTGACGCCTTCGAAGAGGGTAACATGGCCAACATCTCACCTGTCATCCAAATTGATATCGCTGCCCCCGGAGGCACCCCCGAACTCATCGCTTTAGGAGCATCTTGCACTGAGCAGGAGATTGAGGAATACAAAACACTCTTCAAAGAATTCCATGATGTCTTTGCCTGGTCCTATACCAAAATGCCTGGTCTTGACCCTACCATTATAGAGCACCACATTGACACATGGCCTGATGTACCCCCTGTTCGTCAGAAACAGCGTCCTATTCATCCCTCAAAACTCCCAGCTATCAAAACGAAGATTGAGAAACTTCGCACGGTAGGATTCATTTATCCTATTGCCTATACCACCTGGGTTTCAAACCCTGTTCCTGTCAACAAGAAACAAGGCACCCTTAGAGTATGCACTGACTTTCGAGACTTAAACCACGCCTGTCCCAAAGACAATTTCCCCACGCCATTTATTGACCAGCTCATTGATGTGTGTGTGGGGCATGACGTCCTGTCGTTCATGGATGGTTTTTCCGGATACAATCAGATCCAAATCCGAAAGGAAGACCAGTACAAAACCGCTTTTACTACCCCATGGGGCACCTTTTCCTATCGCGTCATGCCTTTTGGCCTAAAAAATGCTGGCGCCACATTCCAGCGGGCCATGACCTATTGCTTTCATGATTTGGTCCATATCCTGCTCGTCTACCTTGATGACCTTACAGCTCGTTCCCGAAAACGATCAGACCACCTTACTGACCTTCGGCAAGTTTTTCTGCGTTGTCGCAAATATCAGATCCGCTTGAACCCACACAAGTGCGTCTTTTGTGTTCTGGCAGGCCAATTGTTAGGTTTCATTATTTCCCATAAAAGAATTACTGTTGATCCCCTGAAATTCCAAGCCATCTTAGACCTTCCCTCTCCTCGAACGCTCCGGCAACTCCAAAGTCTGCAAGGGTGATTCAATTTTCTGCGACGCTTCGTTCCTGATTATGCCACAACCATTCACGGTTTCTTGCACCTGCTCCGTACCCACATACCCTTTGTCTGGGACGAACAAGCAGAAGCTGCATTCGAAGACCTCAAGAAAGCTCTCACACAAGCCCCCTTGATCTCCCCTCCGGATTTCTCTCAGGACTTCATCCTCTACGTCTCGGCATCTGAGCATGTTGTGTCCAGACTCTTGGTTCAAGAAGACACCTTGTGCCAAGAGCATGTCATTTACTATGTCAGCCAGACCTTGTCCGGCCCACCCCTACGTTACCCATATGAGGAGAGACTAGCCCTAGCAATGGTATTTTCCATCCAAAAATTGCGACACTACATTTTACTTAGTCACACCACAGTCGTCGCCGACTCTAACCCCATGGTATATCTCTTAAACCGGCGTCTCCTGCAAGGTCGTGTGGATAAATGGGTCATTATCCTCCAGGAATATGACCTCATGTTCCGAACACCTAAGAGCACTAAAGCCATTGCACTTGCCCAGCTCATCACCGATCTCCCTTCCTTCATCCCGGCCCCACCTATCTACGAGGAGTTACCCGATAATCACTTGTTCACTATCTCGTCCGATGACCCGTGGTACGGTGATATCTTGTTATACCTACGCACGCAGAATTTCTGACCCACCATCACTCGTAATGGACGTCGTCATATCCGTCACCAGGCCTCTCGCTACCTCCTCCTAGGAGATGTCCTTTACCGGTGAGGAGTCAACACAATTCTTCATCGTTGCCTTACACACGAGGAAGCTGAACAGGTCCTTAATGATTGTCATAGCAATGCCTGCGGTGGCCATTTATCAGGGATGGCCACTTCCCAAAAGGTCATCCGCGCCGGATACTTCTGGCCCACACTTTTCACCGATTGCATCACTGCGGTCAAGCATTGCCATAACTGCCAACTTTTTTCCCCCAAGGCCCGGACACCACCTGCTCCATTACACCCAGTCGTCACTATTGGTCCCTTTTGCAAGTGGGCCATCGACTTCATGGAGTGTAGACCCCCATCTGCTAATGGCCGTAAGCACATCATTCTCGCCGTTGATTACTTCACCAAATGGGCGGAAGCCATGCCTACCTTCAACTGTACTACTGACACCACTGCCCATTTCTTCTTTAACCATGTTATCACTCGATTCGGGGTCCCTAAACAGTTGGTCTCAGACCATGGATCACACTTTGAAGATTCCGTTTGGCGCGAGCTATCCACCTTTCTCAAGTTTGAACACCAATTTTCCTCAGCTTACTACCCTCAAGGGAACGGCCAAGTCGAAGCTGTTAACAAAATACTGAAAACCATACTCCAATGCACGGTTGATCAGCATAAGTCCAATTGGCACCATATGCTATTCCTTGCCTTATGGGCTTACCGTACCTCCACCAAGACCGCCACTTCATTTAGTTCATGGTGTAGAGTCTGTCCTCCCCATTGAGTGTCAGATACCTGCCTTACACATCGTCGTTGAGCTTCTCCCCGATACCTCCCCCCTTGAGCAACATCTGCTATCCCTCGAACAAGCCAATGAAGATCGTCGTGCCACTCTCCAGAACATCGAAGCTGCCAAAAACCGCTCCAAATCCAATTATGACAAACATGTTCACCCTCGAACTTTCCGCGAAGGGGACCTCGTCCTCGCCTATGACCAAGCCAACGACAAAACCGGTAAAGGAAAGTTTGAATCCATGTGGCAAGGCCCTTACATTGTGCAGACTTGCCTCGGTAAGGGGGCATACATTTTAGCCGACTCTGAAGGCCACCCTTTACGCAACCCCCGTAATGGGTTGTACCTTAAACGTTTTTACCCATAACTAAAGCCGCGACCTCATTGGTATGCATTGTAAAGTTTGCTCTCCTTTTTTGTTTTTTACATTTTTTACCATAATCTCACATTCATCGTCTTTGCATGCCCACAGATGGACCATCTTCCACCTCGTTACATGGGTTTCGCTGATGGGGAAAGTCGCTGGTCTCCCAACCTGGCTTCTGCAGCATGGGTCTTATATTCCCCTTCCAACGAACTGATTCACCTCGACGGAATATTTATAGGCGCCGCTACCAATAACCAGGCGGAGTATGATGCCGTGACCGGTCTCCTGACTGCTGCACTCTAGATGCGCATATGTCACCTTCATGTGTTCTTGGACTCCCAGCTACTTGTCTCCTGGCTCAACAACTGCTACCAGGTGCATGATCCTTGCCTATTTAGAAAATTCCTGCGTACAAAACAACTTAGCCGATAGTTTGAATCCATCACATTCACACATGTCCCAAGAGCTCAAAATAGTGTCGCAGATCAAATGGCCAATAACATCCTAGATTGGCATATCAATCACACCATGTAACACCTCCATCATGCATCACTATCCCATAGCATCTCATCCATATATATATAAAAAACCAAAAAGACTGCATTGCATCCACATTTGCATCCATAGGGGCATCCACGTGCCTAATCATAACTAGATAATGTCACAACACATAAAACACACAAGGGGCATCCACGTGCCCAACATCCTAGACTACTTGCATCCACGTGCAATACAAACATATAACACATCATCAAGCGCATCCATGTGCGTACAAATGATAAAACATCATAAAAAAGGTGCATCCATGTGCATATATATATACATATCAACAAAAAATACATGTGCTATACATGTCCTGAGTACCCCTGTACTCAGCCATACAAAAACATATGTACATCCCTAAAGCCTCATAAGGTACAGGCCATAGCTACAAAAATCGGGGGGAGCCCCCTACTCTCCCTAATGAGAGTCGTACCCTGCGTCACTGTCAGTGTCCGCTGCCTCTAACTCCTCTCCCCGCTCCTCCTCCGGTGAGTCCTCATCCCGTCTAGGCATCTGTGCCCGTGCCCTGTCTGCCAATAGGGCCACCCGGATCGCGATCGATCTAAAATCCTGAGGTGCCCTCAAGCACTTTTGAATCACAGCCGGATCCAGGTCCCGCATCCCTCATCAGTCACTCCCACCAGCAGACGGTCGAGTAGTGCCCGTACGGACTCCAGTGTCCCCTCTGCATCTCGACGACGCACCTCCCCCCGCCCAGGCAAAGCTGGAACGGCCACAATCCCACTGCGTGCCACATGCCCTGGCGGTGGCCTCGGACCCACATCTGCAAATCACCCATTTGTCAGTCCCAATACATCAACAATATATCATATACATAAAACCGGACAATACAATCAAATCATACATACCATCTGGCCCCCATGCCTGTCCTGGTGGCCGTGGCGCATCTGGATCTCCAGTGAAGTCCATATCCCTATATGGATAATCCTCCAGCGTCAGTGGTAGCTGGAGCCACTGCAGGTACAGCTCCTGCGTAAAAGTACCGCCCAACGTCCCCACCACCACGGCGGCGCATCATCTCTCCCAACCGCACCATCCGAGGCTCCCTCAAGCCTCCCGCTCTGACCGGCACCCGCGGCCGTAGTGTGGGGACCCTCTCCATAAAGAATACACATAAAAATGAACCATAGCAGAACCCCTTACCAGATTCCTTCGCTGCGGTCAGCTGTCGCTGCACGCAGTTCAGGAACATCTGGCCCCATGCAAAATAAGTCTCGGCCAGTACACGCTCCACGAGCTACATCTGACCCCCAAACACCTTCTCCGGTGACTAGTCCCCCAAAATTCGCACCACACATGCTACCATCGCCCGTACTGCTGGCTCCCGTAGGTCTCTCACCAAGAGTGCATTCCGATGCACCTGAGCCTCCGGCCGACAGAACCGCTCGAACATGTCATCCATATCAAGGTCTTCAGACACCCACGGCTGTGTATCTGCTACCCTCCCCAGGTAGGGCAACCCCGTCAAAAAATAAACATCAGTCAGGGTGAGGTCCACCCTCTCTACCTGCACTCGAAACGCCAGTATGTCTGGCTCCCAGAAACCAACCAACCGGTTCAACAGCAATCCTGTTGACCGCATCATAGGCACCTCAGCGAACTTCAGCAGTCTGAAAATCCCTAGCATCGACCGCACCCGACGGTCCTCTCAGACGATGGTCATAATATCATCCGGTATCTCCCACTCCCTCCATAACACCTGCGGCATCCTGTCAATCACACAACGAAGTCTCATCAGACTCATGTCAAATTCATAGACCTTCCCACTCATCCAAAAAACCAGAACAGCTCGGTACCCAACCGCGGTTGTCAGGCCTACATCCACGGTCTCCGACCGCGGCTGTCAAGCCTACAGCCACGGTCTCTGACCGCGGCTGTCAGGCCTGAACCCGCGATCCCTAACCGCGGCTGTACGGCCTAAACCCGCGGTCCCCAACCGCGGATGTCTCGGTCTAAACCCGCGGTCTGAGACCGCGGTTTCGACCCCCAAACCCGTGGTCCACCCACATGGACCGTACAAACAAACCCTAGGAATCACTACCCTCCCCCCGAACCCAATTACAATGCAGGTATGAGTTTGACAGAATACCTGTATCTCCCGAATCTGAAAACGGTCGGTCGAATCGTCCGGAAATGACACCTCAGCTCTGGTCCACTGCGATCACGAGTCAAAGTCAAATAGTACAAATGACACTTGTCATGTTGGGCCCACTTACCATTTATAGTCCATTGACTTTTCTCTTGTTTGGCCATTCTGAACCCAGACAGAGTTCGTTTTCTGAACCGTTTCCACCATTGGAATCAGCACGACGAAACCATCACGATGGTCACCTCATTGCATTATTTTTTTCTACACCATTTTTGCCCATTTTTTCGATACCAATAGTCACCTCGGTTTGCGCACCACTTCAGCCACTCTCCGTTTTTAACACTTTTTATATCGCCGGATTCATTTTTCCGAGCTCTTGATGATGCTTGAGATCATTTCTCGCTCTCACTTGGTACAATTTCAACATTGTGTCCCTACACCTTGCCGCATCGATTTGCGCGCCACATCGGCCGCCATCAGATTGTTCCATACTTTTTACATGAGCCATCCACTCCTGTCATACTAGAAATGTTTCGTTATTTTGCCACCATTCATTCATCCCGCAAGGAGGCCCACCAGTGTTCCCACCCACCTTTAGTCCTGGTTATCATAAATGTTCCTTGATTGAACACTTCCTCCTTGCCTGGCCATTAATTCAGAGTCTTCTTATTTGCTTTCAGACTCCTTAAAATTGAAAGCAACCACGAGCATGTACTGTCCTGGGCTCGTAAAATCCACACGACAGTACCATTCTATTACTTTAGAGTCTTCTTATTTGCTTTCAGACTCCTTAAAATTGAAAGCAACCACGAGCATGAACTGTCCTGGGCTCGTAAAATCCACACGACAGTACCATTCTATTACTTCAGAGTCTTCTTATTTTCTTTCAGACTCCTTAAAATTGAAAGCAACCACGAGCATGAACTGTCCTGGGCTCGTAAAATCCACATGACAGTACCATTTTGTATCCACACTTCTTCTAGTTCCCTTACCCATGAAGAAGTCCCCCGCGCTTCTTAGCGCTATGATCAATCCTCTCGGCAGCACCTCCAATCAGGTCGCCTTTGTTCAGAGTATTCTGCAATCTCCTACCATTTTACCATAGCTTGAGTCTCCCTCAGCCCATTCACCCTCAGATCCTATACCATCATGATCCCTTTACCACCAGTGAGTCTCATATGCTGCCCGATCATCCCTACCATCATACTCTGAACAAAGGAAGTTTGAGTCCACCCGCTCTACTTGCCCAGTTATTCCCCCCAGTTTATCACTCATGCCATCAGTACTATCATAGTTCGGTTTGTCACCTCGCTCTCCTGTCAAGGAAACATCATTGCCTTGATAGTTGTAGATCTCCCTCTGTCGACGACAGCCCCTCTATTCCAGAGGATAGACCTAGAGGCCCCTCGGCCTTGGACCCATCACCATCTGTGGTGAGTGCCTATGGACCATTTTTGGAGGAGTCATCATTGCCTCTCCGAATAGTTGTTTCTCACATGCTCGACTTTAGCACCTTAATCGCATCATTGAGAATCACGCAATATGTATATCCTTTCCATTATGTGTCGAAGACCCCGGATTTCCCCCGACTCTAGCACATTGGTGAAGTCACTTTGGAATGACCGGTTATATATTCCCATGGATGTCCGGGCTGCGTTGGAGATTGTATTCGGAAGCCATCCAGTTCCAGGCTTCCTCGAGTACCCGGTTCAGTTCCAGATCAGTGTACCATGGCAAGTATGACCGTTGTCACTTTGATCCAGCAGCTCCTCAGTTCCTTTGGAACCACATTCAGTAGCACTGCTGTCATTCCAGTGCATCAATTGTTCAGCTCAGACATGGTCATCCCAGCAGTATGTTCTAGATTTGTGTCCCTTCTGGACCCTTATGATATACACAGTGGATTTCTATGTATCCTACAGGTTCCTCTTTTCGGGCCTCACAGTTATTTTTATGTATATTGATACGAGCATGGGAATGCCCGCCTCGTCCAGATGATCATATGATTCCTCATCCATTATTGAGGTTATGTACTTTTCAGTCCTTGCAGTTGGTTCAAGATCGATGTTCCGGGCTTCAGTTGGTTCCTTCTCTTCTCCACACCCCAGGAAAAACAAATATGACTTATGATGTCCATCGGCCATACAATGAGCTCCTGCCCTCGCACATCAGGGGGCAATCTGTTAACACCCAAAATAGGTTCACTACCTCATCTACCCCATTACATGGCTCATTTGTCCATTTTCCTACCATATTTCCATCAAAAACCCATAAAACCATCTAAAAAGCCTCCAAAAGGCTTTAAATTCCTCCAAAAGGCCATAAAACCCTCTTTTCCTCCAAAAAATATCCAAAATTCCTCCAAAAAAGCAAAAATCTACAAAAAGGAAGAAAAAATATAAAATAATGAGGAAAAGGAGGAAAAAACCCTAAACAGCTGAAACCCTAACCCTAAACCGGCACTCCACCACTATAAATGAGTGATGGAGACAACTCATTTCATATCCACAATCACAAGTATCCTGCCTCTGCCAAAATTGCTCTTGAAACCCTAGCTCACCATTGAGCTACTTTCACCGTTGAGAGCCCCTTTTGGCCCATTTCCACCATTGGAAAAAGAGAAGGAACAGCTGGAGCTCGGAGCAACCTCTCAGATCAGCACAACAGGCTTCACCAACCTCCACATTGGAGGTCAGATCAATAAAAAATCATTCTTTACTTTTTGCTGTTTTGCTTCATGAACATGTTTAGATTAGTTTTTATTTCAGTTTAGCATCTTTTATTTTACATATTATTGAACTACTACTAAGGAATCCATTCTCCTTAGTAGGTGCTCATTCGCACACGCTAGGGGTAAAACCCTAGCTACAAGACCTATGCAAGTTTAAGCTCCTGAGACTTCTCCAATCCTGAGATATAGAAAATGTACCAAAACGTATCAATTTTAGTTGTTAGGGCTTTTCCAGCTCGGGGTCAAACTAGGGTTTGACTTTCTTGAAGTTTCACCCAACCAAAAATATTGACCCAGGTCTCTAAAATTTGATTTTTATGAGGAGATAAATCCTATGCTGGGCTCACTCAAAAATTCCTCTTCTGTAAGAAGCCCTCATTTCTCGTACCAAAAACTAAAAATGCTCAGAATCAAATTCGCTTCAACAGAAAGATGCGCCCTTCAATGGAGAGTCATCCTAACATACTTTTGTTGATGGATTGTGTCGAGAGACCCAAAAATTAAGAATCCCTAGCTTCTACAGCTGCACCATGTCTTCTTCTTAGGTTAGCTCTGATACCATGTTAGATTTTTATCATTCAAGCTAGTATTATGATCTTAGGATCTTTAACTGAGAAAATAACATGCACAACAAGAAAACACAAGAGACAAGGGACACAAATAATTTTCCTTGGAGAAACCATAATGGAGAAAACCCCACAACTTCCTCACAGATAGAATGAGCACCAATGGCAGCAGTAAAACTTGAAAACATAAAGATGATCTCCACAGCTTATGTCTCTCTCTCTCTCACTTGAGAGAACTTCTCCTCTCTCACTCATGCACCCCAATGAGTGAGTGTGTGTGTGTTATAAATAGAGAGGCTCACTCTCTATTTATATTCTTTTGTTCACTTGAAACCCACTCCAACATGTCAGCCTCACTTAACAATTACTTACTAGAGCTGACATCTATAGGAGTGTCTAATAATCCTAGTGCCCCACAACTTGTGGGGACTTTTCCTCCTCCGACCAACAAGGAGGGTTATCCTTAACACAATGGTGGGGACTATTGCCCCGACTTACAATGACTCACCTAGGGTTGAATTCTCTAGGATATTCTAATAACCCTAGGGCCCCACAACTGTGAGGACTTTAACCCTTGACAAATAGGAGGGTTACCCACAATGACTTCACATGACTTGTTCACATTATAGAAACTCTCGATTGGAACATCGAGGCATGACATGACTCAATTACATTACAAACACATCCCAAGAATAAACATCAGGGTATACTACATAAGTTATACAAGTGAATACATTCTGAAGTTACAATTACATCAACAAGAGGGACACAAGCAAAAGTTACCGTTCCAAAAATAGGAAATAGGAGTTACGCATCAAGTCGCTACACAAAGAGGAACACTAATCCAACTCATTAGGACACACTAGGTGAGAGAGGGACTCCAATCCTCAAATAAAAATTAATCTCAAGGTAAATAAAACAAAGGAGTAACATAACACGTGAGGTACATAACCAAGAGGGTCCATCAAGTAGATAAAAAGGGTGTACAACATCAACATAGACTCAACACACATAGGTAAACACTTTTCCACAACCCCTTTCTCGTAACTCCATGGTTCCTCATACTCTCTTTCGCGGCATCGATCTTTCATTTGTTTTTATTTAATAATTATTTTATAAGTTCAACGTAATAAAAGTAATAATATTGTGCAAACCATAGTCCAGGCACCTTGTGCCACTATGTTCATCATAACAAAAATAATCATATGTCCAAGGGATAAATGAGACGGTAGTACATTTGCATAGAATGAATTGCTGAGAAAAATAATAAGAATCAAACCCCCAACATTTGATGGAAAAACAAAGTAAGGCAAAGATGCCAAATCTTTTGTTGGGACTTATAAAGTTTTTCTAGTTGCATAAGTACACACCAAACATGGAATCAAGGGTAGTAGTATATCATTTGAAAGGTAAAGCATCCATTTGGTGGGATTGGATAGTCAAAATAAAAGATATTGATGAAGATAGAACCTCCTGGAAAAATTTCAAGAAATACTTCCAAAAATAATATCTCTCAGAGCACTACTATGACAAGAATAGGGGGGATTTATTTCACCTCAAGTTAGGAAGCATGACCATGGAAGCTTATGAGAAAAGGTTATTGGAACTATTGACATGCGTATATTTCATAAAGGATGAGAAACTGAATATTCATAGGTTTCTTAGTTTTCTACCAAATTCCTATAAAGAAAAGATCTAGTATGACAAACCAAAGACCCTTAAAGATGTTAGATTTTTAAAAAAATTATGCCCAGTAAAAAGAAGATCACTGAAATAATGACAATCACAACAAGACAAAGAACACACAAAAATTTATCATGGGAAACCCTCGTGGGGAAGAAAACCTAGAAAAACTTCCTTGATATAGAATCCAACTAAGTATAGTGTAATACCACAAGACTAAGATATACTACTTCTTCTCCTCTAGATGGAATCCTCTTTCTCTCTCTAGCAAACTTGATTATGTTGTGAGTGTGTCCAAATGAGGAGGGCACCTCATATATTTATATACATCAGCTACGAAGTCTCATAACCCAACAGGGCCGACTTCACCTTCCCAACAAATTAACTTGGGAGACACAAAAATACATTTTAATAATTCTTTTGTGGGTATTATTTACCTGACTTACATCGAAGGCTTTACCTCAAGAATATTCATGACCAATTACATCAATAACATCCCTAATAATAGGAAAAACATCTTTGTAAGGGAGGGACAACAATAATATAATATAAAGTACAATAGAATATCTTATGTAGTTACATTATTTCAACACTCCCTCTTAACAAGGAAGGTATTCTATATCAACAATAAATACAATTATACAAATGACTGGTGGATCTATATGTGATAGAATTTTTTGTAACAATGAAATCATAAGCATCGTAGTCATCACATAACATTATTATCGAGGATCGTCATCATCATCATGGAATTCCATCATCACAAAACATCATCATTGTGGAACATCATTAGTATGTGAATGCTAGAACATCATCATCATCTGAAACATCAATATGTGAATACTAGAATATCAACATCATCTTCAACATCAGTACAGTGAATACCAAAACAACAACAACATCATTATCATGTTAGTGATAAAACAACATCATCAACAAATAAATGATAGATCATCATCTGCATCATCAACATGGAGATGATGGAACAACAACATCATCGTTAGCATCACATAATGATGAGACAACATCATCATTATCATCATAAAAATGTTGGAGCAACATCATCATCGACAACATAGAAATGTTGGAGAAACATCATCAACATTAGCAGGACAAAGTGTTGGAGCAACATCGTCATCAGCATAGAGTGTTGGGACCACATCAGCATAGAGGGTTGGAGCAACATCATCATCAACACAGAGTACTGGTATCATCATCAACACATAGTGTTGGGTACATCATCATGCCCTTAGGACATCTGAAGCAGCATCATGGTGGGTACTCCGATAGATCCACTAGGAGTTTGTCTAGCTTATTAACCCTTTCAGTTCAAACAAGCCTATCCAAACAAATGGATATACTTGGGGACCAAAAAATCCTTTCCTATCTTACTAACATTTTCGGTCCAAAAATACTAACTAGACATACTAATCCCCCTAGGATCAAACAAGTCTTATCTAGCTTACTAACCCTTTCAATCCAAACAAGCCTAGAAAGACATACCATACCTGGACTGAGCCACCACACCAATGCAATAGGAACCTACCACATCATGATCATCACTCCCTATTTAGAGGGAGGTCCTTTTAGAATACACCAATTTTGTCTCGAAATTATTCAAACTTTACATGGGATGGAGGCTTAGTAAATACATAATCCACTTGTTCCTCTGTAGGAACATATGGGATCTGTACAACTCCCTTCTGCACCATGTCTCGAATATAATGGAGCTTTATCTCTATGTGTTTTGACTTGTCATGAAACAAAAGTTTTTCTTTCAACTTGATGCAACTGTAATTATCACAATATTCATACATGTAAATTTCTGACATGGGTTTCAAAACATGGAGGTTGTTCAAAGTATACTTCTTCTATCACATCAATAAGAAATTTTGTTTTTACATCCATTTAGTGTAGCTTCTGTCTCATCTTGGTTTCCAAGGAAAGGACAATTTTGATTGAGGTATATATTTCTATTGGTACAAAAGTCTCTTCATAATCAACTCCTTCTTTATGTGAGATTCCTTGGGCTATGAATATTGCCTTGTACTTCTCAATACTTATGCATGCTAAATGTTTTGTCTTGAATATCCACTTTGAAGAAACAAGTGACTTCTCTCTTGGTCTTGGTACTACATCCCAAACATCATTATTTATGAGAGATTGATATTATTCCATCATTGCATCCATCCACTCCTTCTTTGTAGCTTCTTCAACAAGTGAGTTCTGCATCAACAAGATTACACATCAAGGCCACATAGTTGGAATAGTTCCTTGGTCTCTTGCTTCCTTTTATAGCTCCATATTTTTCTGCACCTTGAATGAAATAGTGGTCCCAACATGGTTTTCTCTTTACCGATATCATCTCTTGAGGTATCTCCATCATCTTTTGAGGCTCTTCCATTTCATGGTATTTTAGTGGTTGTTCTTCTTCAACATTACAGACAGGAATTTTACAGGTCTCTTCAATTCTGGGGGCATCATGTTCTTCTTTTTTATCTTCATCTACATGGTTCTCTTTGGACTTACTGAAGGATGCATCTTCATTAAATATAATATCTCTACTTATCTCGATCTAGCGATAACCTAGGATGTGCACTCTATAAGATTTCGACTGATCATTGTATCCAACAAATATTCCCTTCTTTTCGAAAGGGGAAAATTTTGTTCTTTTCTCCTTGGAAACATGTGTAAGCATAGGAAAACAAAAAATATTAAGGTGGATGAATTCAGGCTCCTCTCGGGTAAACATATCTTCTGGAGTTTTGTTCCTAATATCACTATGAACAACTATGTTATATACTACGGTTCTATCTGCTTTATCCCATAAGTGCATGGGTAAGTATTGATCATGAATCATGGATTTCACAGCTTACATAGTGGTTCTATTCTTTCTTTCTGCTACTCCATTTTGTTGAGTATTGTAGGGTGTGGCGATCTCCCTCTTAATCCTGACTTCTTTCCAGAAATCTTTGAATTCATTTGAAGTGAATTGTCCTCCATTTTTGAATCTCAATTTCTTGATCTTATTTTCATATAAGCTCTCCACAAGAGCCTTGACTTCTTTGAATCTTTCAAAAAATTCATCTTTTCCTTACAGGAAGTAAATCCAGGTATTGCGGGAACATTCATCCATAAAATAAACATAATAAACATACTCGCTTAATGAAGTGGATGACATCGAATTGCATACATCTTAAAAAATAATGTCCAAGATCCCTTTTTCTTTACTGTTTCTTATTGGAAGTGGGTTCTTGGTATTATTCTCTTGAGCACATCCTTTATAAACTCCTTCGTGATTGATTTGAATCTCTGGTAAACTTGTGACTACCTTTCTCACAATTGGTAGGGTTTTTTATTTCACATGAGCAAGTCTCATATGGCATAGTTCGCATGGGTTGATGGTACTTGCTATTAGAGTTGATTATGTATATCCTTTTATCTTGTAAATTCCTCCTTCTTCTTCAACAATAACAACTGCATCATCTATCATCTTTCCCTTTGGCAACATAAGGACTTTTCCATCTACAAAATAAACTATGAATTCCTTCTTATCTAGATATGATATAAAAAGTAGATTCTTCTTAATCATGCGACATATAAGAATTCCTTCATCTTCATAGACTTCCCTGAAACCAAATTATAAAAGGATTATCCCATTCCTTTGATGGGATATTGATAGTCATCTCCAAGCTTTACTTTGTAAGGAGATTCTTTATGGAAAATACATTGAAAAGAGAATTTATAACCTATCATATGTCTCGAAGCTCCACCGTCTACAAGTCAAGTGTCGCTTCCATGAGAGACTGATCCAGTAAGGGATGAAATCAAAACATATTCTTTAGTGGAGTCTTCATCTTCATTTTTCTTTTATTTATCTAAGTCATCATCTTCAACTGCATGGGCATGGAACTTCTTATTTACTTGCTTTAATTGTCCTGATTTGAGTGGACAAATTCTTGCAATGTGTCCCATATTGTGACATACGAAGCATTCAAAGGATAACAAGTATTTTTTGGGTATTGAGTTCCTTTAAAACTTTTAATTTCTTCTGGGAGATTGATCATAAACCTTTCTATTGTTTGATCCTTTCTTTGCATGAGCTTCTAAGGATTGATCTTCATCATCATTTAGATTTTCTTCTCTATTATCTATCCTTCCTTCTTACCGCACATATTCTTCCCAAAGTATGCTAAACTTGGTGAGCTTTATTCTAGCACAGATTCCTTTGATCAATGATTCCAAATATATTGGGAGACCGTTCAAGGTGATCATTATAACTTTTGCTTCTTTCACCATGTCTCCAATAGCCTCCAATTGTTCTTTGATCTAAAATACTCTAGTGAAGTATGATTGCATAGTTTCTTCCTTCTGGATGTCCACTCCCTTGAGTTGATTTCTTAAATTCATTCTTTTGTTGTTGTTCTTTCCTTCAAATAGACTAGTTAGTGCATTGAACATTTATTTTGGAGTCTTCTTTGAGGATACTTGAGGAATCAAGTGATCCTTTATATATTCAGCTATGATCCTCTTAGCCTTGACCATATCCTTCATATGCTTTGCTTTTGTTTCATCTCCTTCAGTTTCTGCGACTTCATCTTTGACATAGCCTTCTAGGTCATGTTCTTCAAGGATGAACAGGACTCTGTAATTCCATGCTCTGAAGTTATTTGCTCCTTCAAGCTTCTCATCAATATTGGTGTTGTTTGTAATATTCAATGAATGAGAAACTCCAATGGAAATAAAGGATATAGTACTTACCAATTTGAGGACTGCTTTTGAAACCTACTTCAAGATTACTTAGGGTGTGATAAGAAAACCCTAATTTTTTAGCTGTGGTCACTTGCAAGGTTGATTGGAGGAAAAGATGCACCTATCCAAGGAGAGATATATTGTATCTTTATTTTACTAAATATTTGGATGGAGCCCTGAAAAATACAATTTCCTAGCTCCTCTCGTCAGTAGTGACATGTCAAAAATTGGAAATATTCATAATTGAATTCTACCACCATAGAAATATGTGCCCTCCTAGGGTGAGTTGATATATCCTTCTTTTTCAGTTGACCTATCAAGGTATTTATCTAAAACAGTAAACCCTAGCTTCTTGTACTGCGGGAAACTATTGCTCAATGTCTTCTTTCAGGTTGGATCTGATGCCATGTTATATTTTTAAAAGTTTTATGCCCAGTAAGAAGAAGACCATTGAAAGAATGAGAAGGCACAACAAGACAAAGAAGACACAAATATTTATCCTGGGAAACTCTCATGGGGAAGAAAACATAGCAAAAATTCATCGATATAGAATCCAACCAAGTACAGTGTAAGACCACAAGACTAAGATAGATTGCTTCTTCTCGTCTAGATGGACTCCTCTTTCATCTCTCTAGCAAACTTCCTTAGGCCATGAGTGTTTCCAAATGAGGAGGGTTCCTCATTTATTTATATACGTCATCTAGGAAGTCTAATAACCCAACAGGGATGACTTCATCTTCCCAATAGGGATGACTTGACTTGGGAGACACAAAAATACAATTTAATAATTCCTTTGTGAGTACTATTGACCCTACTTACAATGGACGTTTTTACCTCAAGTCTCTTGATGACCAATTGCATCAATAACATTCCTAATAAGAGGAAAAAAATCTCTAGAAGGGAGGAATAATAATAATATAATATAAAGTACAATATAATATATCTTGCGGTTACATTATTTCAACAAAATATGCCATTTGGAAGGAAAAGCATCTATATGATCAAAATAAGAACAAATCTCCAAATCAGAAGGAATGGAAAGATAATAAAGGAGATAAGAAATACTAGAGAAAGAAATGATTCAATCCTCCATCATTCAAAACAATAATAACTCCTATCATCAAGAGAAAAAACAGGAAGAAAATCCAGACGAAAATCCAAGACTGTTTGTTGAATGTTGGATATATAAGGAGAATCACTATGTCAGGAAGTGTCCACATAAATAAAGCACCATTAACAATATTCAATAAACCTCAACTATAGTTGATGTTGGAAGAAGTATTCCAAGAATATATGAAGCCTTAGATGGTAGAGAAGTTGATCATCAATCCCGTATTATTGAGGTAGTAGGTAAGAATGTTAATGTATGTATAGCTATTACGATTGATTATGGATCTATCCATAGCTACATTACACCTAACATAGTTGAGAGATGTTACTTGAAGAAAAGAAAGCTTGATACAATAGGTCTAGTGCAGTTGGCTACATGTATCAAGAGGAAGGTAAAATAAATAGTAAGGAAGTGTCCTTGGAAATGAATGGTCTGAATACCTTGTAGACTTGAACATCATAACTTTAGGTTCATATGATGTATTGATTGGAATGGATTGGTTGTATGCACATCATTCCATACTTGAATGTCACAACAAAACTTATACTTTATTGGATGAAGAAGGTAATCAAGTTCAGTAAGAGGTATACCTAGACTCATATCTCTAAGACAGACCAAAACTTTGCAATTGAGAAAATGTTTCATAAAAGGTTGCTAGTTGTATGCAAATTATGTGGAGGAGCCAAAATAAGGAAAATAATCAAAGTTACAAGACTAGCCATTGCTACAAGAAATTACAGATGTATTTAAGGGATTGCAAAGAATGACATCTGAGAGAGATACCGATTTCACAATTGATTTGGTGCTAGGTTTAGTTACTTCACCTAAAACAAATTATAGAATGAGGACTCCAAAATTGAAAGAGTGGTAGATGTAGTTAGAAGATACTTTGAAGAGAGGTTAGATAAGACCCACTATGTCACATTGGGGAGATCCTATGTTGTTTGTAAAGAAGAAAGATGGAACTTTAAGATTCTATATAGAATACAAACAAGTGAACAAAGAAAAAATTAGAGGGAAGTGACCCTTGCCAAGGATTGATGACTTGTTTGATAAATTGAGAGGATCCAAAGTATTCTCAAAGATAGATCTAAGCATTGGATATCACCAAGTCATAATCAAGAATGAATACATTAGTAAGAAAACATCCAGGACCAAGTATGGTCATTAAGAGTTTACAGTGGTACCTTTTGGGTTGACAAATGCACCAACAACATTCATGTGTCTAATGAATAGATTTTTTAGAAAGTATTTGGATAAGTTTGTAACTGTATTCTTGGGTGAGATCCTTACCTATTACAAGTTAGCATAATAGCATGAAGAGCATATAATATTGGTGATGCAAGTGATCAGGGAGCATAATTTGTATACAAATATAAGTAAGTGTTCATTCTGTGAGAGTAGAATCCACTACTTAGGGAACATTATATCATAATAAGGTGTCTTGGTGGATCTTGAAAATATAAGAGCTATAATGGAATTGTTGGACTGGGAAAGGAGCACAAGGAAGAAGATTGCACGTGAGAAAAGAAGGTGCACCGCGCGCGCAACTGAAACAAAGGAAGATCACGAAGGAAGCAAAGGACCCGTGCAGGAAAAATAGAGAGATGCATGAGGAAGGAAAGGCAAGTGCAAAAGCACACAAATGATAACGGCCAGAAAGTGACAGGTGCAGAATCCAGATCATGGTCGTTTATGGTGGCATAAGCCTGCAGCTACGCACGCATGAGGGGATATTTGTAAGTTGGGCCGATAGTGCCTCATGTCAAGTCATGATTACCATAGCTATAGCCTAAGGGGGGACTAATGGTGACAGTTAACAAACTGTTGGTATGCAGTCGGGCCTGCGTGGTCATGTAAAATAGTATAAATAGGAGGGATGCAATAGTTAAAAGGTTGGATTTTAATTACTTATTATTGTTTGTGATTATGTTTTAGGTCAGTTTCCAATGATTGTTGGTCAGTCAGGGGTAATCCATGGTGAAGGATGCCATTTTTACTATAATGTTGTAGAGATTAGAAAAAGAGAAGGCTCAGGAAGATCCTAGCGGTGATAGGAGGCCGTTGAGCCATGAGTCTAGCTGCTGTGTGCACAGACCACTAGGAGTAGATGTATGATAGAAGAGCAGACCAGAGAGCATGAGAACCATAAGTATGAGTCTTAAAGACATATCTTAAGATCAGTCTGCATCCCGCAGAATGCAAGGTGTTGTATCCTTTTCTCATTCCAGATGAAGAGCACCTTGGTGGTTTTTCCAAGATGGGTTTCCACGTTATCTCTCGTGTTTGAATGAATGATTGATGTGGTGAATGCTTATGTGAATGGTTGTTAATTGCTTTCTATATAATGCTAGATTTTTCTTAAATCCTTGATGTTATCTTGTAATGAGTAGATGAATGATTGGAAAGGCGTCATTGAAATGAACATGTATATATAGGCCCGTATGCTTTTGTCTTCAATCACAACTTGAGTCGTAGGTCCGTTGGTATGAGTCAACTACGTCGCACAGGTTGTGCCAATTGCGAGGTGGAAATAAAGGGCAAGTCATGCATGATGACATGTATTTATGCTCGGTCGCGCAAGATTGACTCCTCTATCCAACCATCCTGTTGCCTTCATTGAGCTCCTTGGCTGCGAGCCAATGGACTATAATCCCTCGACAATCGCGGAAACATGGTTCCAGCGGTTACCCATCAAAGAGATATCTCGGGTGAGACTGTGCTTGCTTTACAGGTGTTGCTGACGGGGATTTCTCTGTCAGGCCGATATCTTGGGTATTTGTTGGGTTAACGGGCTGTGCAGAACCTGGTTCACGCGAGTTAGAAAAAGTGGCCAACAAATGGTTCCATTTCTAGGACAATGTTCTTCGGAAGAATAGAACCTGAACTAGAATTTGGAGTCCTAAGGAGTGGGAGAAGATTCAGATCAAGAAAGAGAAGGACAACTGAAAAGGGGCAATGAAATCCTAGTTTGTTCGAAGGAAGTGAACACGAACTTCCGTCATGCGAAGATGAAGGGTCTTGCAATGAAGAGGAGGACTACAGCCCGATCTCGAAAGGACTTGAAGATTTTGAGGAATCTGAGGAGATATCAAGGTTAGAGCACAACTACTTAACACCAGCAATATCACCTGAGGCAAGATATAGAGTTTCATCCCTAGAAAGGACCACTAATACGGATAGCACTATCCCTAGAAATAGTGCGCAAGAAGGTACACCTTCTTTGAATCCTATCCCAGAAGACCCTGATGCCAATTCAATGGATGTTGTAGATGTACAATTACCCACATTTAATGGAAATGGAATGGAAGACCGTGAACAACAATTGTTCCTTTGTGAAGCTGTTTGGATGGCATGTTTAGTCCATAATGTAGACATAAAGAAGGTGCAGATGATCACGACCTTGAGGGGTCGCGCGCTAGACTGGTTCATGAAATTCTGCGTCGCACCAACCAGAACACCATAGAAGAACCTTGAGGAGATCCGAGATGCAATGATCTCTGAGTTCAGAAAGCCTAAATCAGAGTCACGGTGTATTACCGAAATCAAAGAAATCAAACAAGCACTAGCGAAAACAATATGGAATTTTGACCAACGGTTTAAAACACTGATGGCCAAAGTAAGCTTCCAAATGTCCGATGTATAACATAAAGAGTGGTTTATTGTTGCACTGCTACCACACATCCAAGGGCTGTTGATGTATTAGAAGATTGAATCGCAAACATAAGCACTAGAACTGGCAATGAAGTTAGAAGCCTCGCCCATTGGTGATGGTGCTGCAGGGATGGTGCAGATCCATTCGCAGCTAGCCAATTTGACGAAAAAACTTCAAGACATCAATAAGGGTAAAGAAGCACAAGAAGATTTATGGTGCACAAAATGTAGGATGGATAGACACACTAAGGATAACTGTCCGACCTTCCTGAACTATGTCGCGTCAGGTGCACCCAACCCATTAAACGACCATGGGCTACCATGGTGTCGTATATGCCAGTCAAGAGGCCACTGTGACGAAGAATGTTTATATTTGCAAAAAGCTATAAGTACCCCTACAAACCTATTCTGTAAATTTTGTAAATCAGTAGGACATGATGAAAAGGATTGTAGAGCATATCAACTCTTGAAAGAAAAGACTGTCCACACCTACTTACTGAAAAATGAAGGGTTCAATTAGGTTGAACAGGTGCAGGCCTCATATCAGCCTGTGTAGTTCCCACCTAATTAGTATCAACTGCAGTACATGCTTCAGCAGCCGTATGCCCAACAAAACCCGTATCAGTCGCACTACCAGCAAAACTAGTACACACCACAACAGCCACACCCGCAGGGAAGGAGTGGCGAAACTTCAGAGGAAGAGGTGGAGGCGGAGGATTTTGTAGAGGCAGAGGTCAAGTTACATGCTATAACTATGGACAAATGGGTCACTATGGCAGAGATTTCTTAGAACTTGCGAAGACATGTTCGTACTGTAAGGGACAGGACCATAATGTCGAACAATGTCCTCAGCTAATCGCAAATTGGCAAGCAAGGACCATTTCCACTTAACCCTCCACCAAACCCAAACCCAAATGCAAATGTGAATGTTTAGATGATCGTGGTTGAGCCACAAGACCTGAACATCGCCGTCATAACTCGAGGAGGTGCGATGACTGGTGCAGACCAAGATAACCCGCAAGAGCAACCACAGCAACAAGTGAGGCCAGCAGCATAGAAAAAGGAGCCACTAACCGTCCAAAAACAAAAATAAATGTTCTGGGATGTGAATCCAAATTCATAAGCCCAGAAGTACCATCGACTTCCGCGAAAGTTAAGAACATGCCTGAATGGTTCCAACACATATTACAGAAGAACACCCCACCAAAGGTTAGTAAGCTAAGAACCTTTATGTCAAGTTGTTTAACACTAGTGCAAGATAAAGATGCTATTGTAGAGCTACAAGAAATGATAGATGAGATTCCTATAGAGCCGCAACTTGAGAAGAAAGTTAACCAAGTACAAAAGAAATGTAAAACTATCCATGAATTGAGGATGAATGCGTAGATAGATGACTATGGCACGGATTATATCATCTGGGATCTGGGCTCAT
The DNA here is from genome assembly GCA_001517045.1 of Pseudotsuga menziesii. Classification (NCBI taxonomy): domain Eukaryota; kingdom Viridiplantae; phylum Streptophyta; class Pinopsida; order Pinales; family Pinaceae; genus Pseudotsuga; species Pseudotsuga menziesii. The sequence goes on from LPNX010570948.1 coordinate 168,732, forward strand.
ATGTCAATATTTTGACACGAAAAACATGGGAAAGTATGGGCAAGCCGTGCTTGGACTGGTCTCCTATCCAGTTGCGACTTTCCAATAAGGCGAAGGTTCTACCCATTGGCCAATTGAGCAATGTAACCATTGATGTTGAAGGATTGCGCACATCTGCATAATTTGAGGTCATTAAGATTGTGGATGAAATGAACCCTTACCCCGCGCTGCTGGGAATATACTGGGCCATAGACAATCAGACCATCATAAATTTCAAAAAAAAGGATTCTCTCATTTGAAGATGAGAAAATGAGGGTAGTATCACCCATCAATTCATTAGAGGGACAATGATATGTTGAGCCTGTCTCTAATGAGGGGTAGGGTGACTATCTCAACCAGATCGACAATGTTACAGCTATGCAAGAATATTATACCAGTCCAACCATAGATGGAAACCTAAGCTGGAGATGTGAAAGTTCATGTACATCTGATTCAGGTGAGGCTTTAGAGAATTAGAAAAATAGATTACATGAAGTCTCTATGAGAAGGTGTGCAAGAGTTACAAGGTCTGTATGATGGGTGGAGACTGAGTCAAGGGAGCTACCCACCTATGAGAGTTTCATATACACCTTGGATATGACACCAAAGACCTAATATACCTCTGAGGAGTTGTGACAAGGAGCCCAGCAGGTTGCACATACAGTTGAATTTACTAACAAGCACCCTACAATTAACGTTGCACTTCAGAAGGAAAAAGGGAGTATAGTTGAGGAGATCCCTAAGAAAGAGGCTAATTCTCACCAAAGCAGCACAACCATTCAGCAGTATAGTATAACCAGAGAACCAGGGGATAATCCGATTAATATTAGCAGACCAGAAGTAGAGGGCATACGAGAAGTAGAAGGAGTTAGCAGTTCAAGTGGTCAATTCCTCCAACCCCTGCAAATCAAGGAAGTACATATTGGATCTCCAAAGAACCCAAAATTCGCCAATAATCAGGATTATTGGGATGATGAAGTAGTTGCAAGGATCGTAGAGCCACTGTACGAGTCCCATAACCTATTCCATGCCAACTTCCCAAAAATGAGGGGAATAGTGAGAGACTAAGGGGATATGGAAATACCCCTGCGACTAAGTGCTCAACCAAGTAAGCAGCAAAAAATGACACGGCATGATCAATATCTTAGGGTTAATCCATCTAAAGAAGGAAGACTTGTCTTACGGTACGACAACAAATGGTTCAAGCAACCGGACATGCTGAAGACACAGTGGCTAGGGCCATATAGAATTTCGCACATTATTGAGGAGGGCGCAAAAAAATTCAGAAAATTAGATGGTACCCATGTCATGGGTATGGTGAATGACAGTCTCTCGAAGCCATGCTATGACATGTATAACATCTTGGTTTTAAAAAAAAAGAAAAAGAGACCAAAAGACGTAACCTACGCCGTTGTAGGATTGCGATAGAACTAGCATACACGCACGAGCAATGAGACACAAAAAAATCAAGTCATTACGCGAACTCAAGCAAGGGAAAGGAAGCACGGAAAGTGTGAGAAAAGAAAAAATCCATTAGTCTGCGGGACAACACAAGAAGTGGTAAAAGGATGCAAAAAGCGGGAATGACAGGCTAGCTAACATTAAACAATGAATCTCTGACAAAGATCCAGGCAATTGTGATAGCTGCATGACATTAACTCGACACAGTACGAGGATCAGGGTGGCATACTTTTTGATCCCATCACTCATCCTCGCAATAACTACCATAACTAGCCTGGCAGGTATAGCCCGAAAAGACAATTACAAAAGTTAATGAAGAAAGCGTCGGAAGAAGCAACCTGGGAAATTGATTAGACGTGAATCTCCTGTCAAATGATGATTGAAGGACACCGAGGGCTGTGTAAATATTAGGCTTCCCCATCAAGCAGGTTGTTACACATAGTGAGAACTAGAGCCGAGCCATTGTAGAGCTAAAACCTCCCATCCGTGTTCAATTACGCCAACGTCCATGGTAATTAACATTCCCAATGAGAGTGAGGCATCGGAAGCAACTATCATCTTCGGTTGCCCCATTAATGAGGAAGTAGAAATATAGTTAGACAAGGTTCAGCAACCACAACAACCACTAGAGATTGACTCAATGGTAAGAACACGAAAGCGACAAAGCAAATGGGATGATTATGCTACCATTCCAACCTCTGGGTCGTGTGCTGTACCGAACCCAGTACAGAGAATGCCTATTGCTCCAGGACCGCAACAAGCAGCTCTATTACATGACAAAGAGCCGAGGTAGCCCAGTGAGACACAATTGGGAGATGCATCTGCACGAACACCACCGAAGTAAAGGAAACACAAGGCTCCGACCACTTCGGATGGACGAGGAAAGGCACCTACTAGAAAGTAAGCAGAATATGTCAGGAATGAAGGCTTGCTACTATAGAGATATCTTGAAGTAGAGCGAGCTGATCCGAATTTCCAGTGTTACGTTCGACCAAGGAGAGCTGATGCAGGGGAGGCAAATCTCCCAAAGAAGGTGGTGATTACTTTGGTAGCGTCGCGGATCCCTGTCGACATGACCTTGCTGAACGATATCCTGTCTGAGTTGGCTATGTTTAAGTTCTAGGACTTTAACACTCAATAGTAGGAGGGGATGCATATAAAGACTACATGACCACAACCCAGTACACTACAAGTGATTCCTAGGGACTTTCCTATGTAGGTCTAACCAACATGCTCTTTATGCCTCACTTTGGCCATAGCATACAAGTCAATACATACGTGAAGCAGTTACTGGTTTGCTTCCATGGAGGATACCTATGGCTGGATCAGCCATATCTAGTTGATGTCGAGCTAATTGCAACGATCACTGGTCTCCCAAACGAAGGCAACGATCCTATGCCATACCTGGCCAAGCAAAACATAAAACCTATCAAGCGAAAACATAACCTTCAGCGAGTGGGCCGAGGCTACTTAATTGGGACCATCTAGGACAAAGGTGTGCGTGTTGCCGCAAATATCTTATCTTGTAAGACATTCTATATGATGATACCCACGCAATGTTCAACAAAGGTGGTGGAACTTATAGATTTATGTGCACTAGGAGGAAAATTCAACTGGTCATGGTACCTACTGATTGCACTTGTAGACAATGCAATGCAGGCTCAACATAAGGAGGGCCACAAATTCCACTATTCCTGGCTGCTGATCTTGATTTCGTTCACTATGTGGGACAACCCGCCAGACTATGTACATATGGATGTCCCACTATCTTACCTAGGTGCAAGGTACCAGAATATCTACGAAGATAAGGTGGACAACAATCACCAGAAAGATAACAACATTGCATTCTTTATGCACGTAGAGGCACTGCGTGAGGTTTTTTGACAATCCCACAAGATCCGCACCACGACTGTACACAGATACGCTACATTAACCAAGTTTTAAGCTGATGCCCATGCTATAACCTTGCTACCAACAAAGGACTCACTCCAGCAGGTACACCATGCAAGCTTCATGGTGACAAACAACGATGTGGATGCAATTACTAATCTTTGGCTGAACAAATGGTGTAGCCCTCTAGCAGAGCCACTGCCTGAAGAGAAAAATGCAGAGGAACCGCCGCTTCACCAAGTTAATGGTGAAGAGCATGAAGGCGATGATAACCAAGACGATCTGTCAGAGGAACACATCAAGGACAATTATGATATCGATGATTGAGATGATCATCCATCAGAGCACCAGCCAAATCATGATTAGGCATAGGCACATACACATTTACATCAAGAAGAGTGTCAATCGTTTCTGAAGAAGCAGAAAGCCGACAGAACGAAAAACACAAACACGTTAACTGAAGATGATCTACAGGAAATTGCTGACGTTGTTGCTAAATTTGTGCAAGATAACTTTGCCAGTCTGAGGACGCAGTAATTAAACATTGCTACCCAAGTCCAGGACCAACTCAATAAGCTAACAAACACGATTCTAGATGTCAAAGCCACTATAGAGTCTGAATCATATGGTGTTGATCCTAGTGTTCCACTAGTTACACCAACATTAGTGTCGTCGATCAAAGTGGTAATTCAGAGGCACGCACTGGAGGCAAACACAAAGAAAAGAACAGGTGCTAATGATAATAGCACGCTGATAGATTTCTCCAAGCTCACCTTGGAGGAAGTTTATAACATTCAGCAGGGAGCCGTGTTCGAAATTTGGCTAAGGGAAAATGCTATTTCTTACCAGGCAGCAAAACAACAAAGGAAGGCTAAGCTGCGCAAGACCCTATTGAAGGAAAAAGAGCAGGAACTACAGGAACACATCACCCTTCTTACCAAGAAAGAGTAGGAAATACTGGCATGTGAGTAGAACCGCATTGCATTGGTGGACTCTATCAAGAATTCCATTGCAGCATTCCCACCAGGAGTAGGGAAAGAAGATGAAGAATCCCTGGCTAAAGTCACTAGTCTCGCAAAGATCGTACAAGATATTCGATAGCAAGTGGAAGATCTGCAAACTAGGCAGATGCTAAGCACACCCTCGGAGGTGCTTGCAAAAAGAAAAAGAGCAACGTTTGAAGCTGCTGAGAAAATAAGAGAAGGTGAAGTGCTCTACGCAAAGGCTGTAGATGCCATTGTGACCATTTGGGGATAATTGCTCGAAGATGACATGGCTATGAAAATAAGGCAGAGTGCACGAGAGGAAGATGATAAAATCAATGCTACAAAGGCGGAAATGAGGAAGTTTCCCCTCTAGCAAAAGGTCATTAAAAATGCAAAGATCAAAAGGATACAACAAGAAGTGCAAACCCTTCACAAACAAGAAAAATATAGGGAAGCAAAGGTTTAGGAATTCAAGTCGGAATTTGAGCAGCTCATAGACCATATTTAGTCGGTACATTAGAAAATTCAAGGCATAGTGCAATCCATAAAGACGGAATCGTTGGAACATGTCCATTTCAACCATGTGGAGTAGTTGGCCATGCAAGCAAAGGAAGCTGTAGAGGAAGTTGCTAAGGTTGAACTAATGGTGAAGATATTTCAAGACAAGGTTCGTCCAGCTGCGTAGCATGAGCCAGCACCGACAGCTTAAATCTATGCAATGAAATAAACCCGAGGCGTAAAAGTAAAAAAAANCTTTAGACCCACCGACAAACCAGTTATGAGATGAATGGTGGGAGGCCCTAGACTGTTGGCAGGCACTAACAGACCGTTAAATGCATCAAGATTCCACAAAGATATGGCACCTGCGACAAGATATCGCCCTAGATGGATCAAGTGTGGGAAACTATGTGACGGTAATTAGCCATTACGTCAATATTGATGATAACTATCAGTACAAAATAATGGCAATACCGTTAATCATAGCAAATCTGAGAAGAAAATCCAGTACACCAGATGAAGGTCTTGTCCTAATGATGCACCTGGATAACCCTACACGACAGGTGACCCGATGCTCCTCCTATAAGATCGAGGCGCCCCTACAACAAGCATACATCACTTAGTCATGCTGCTTGAGCACCAGTTACAGTTACAAATGGGTTGGGGAGTGTCATGGCGAGCAGCCTTGCAAGCTAAAGGAGTTGCTGCAGCCTTCAGTGTGTCAGGTATCTCCAAAGACGGGAATAAGAAAGATGGTAATAGTGTGCAAGTTAATTCAGCCTAGATAGAAATCTCTATTGGCTATTTGTAGATCAATAAATTAGCAGCCATGTCTATGGTAGCAGAGAGGACTCTGATAAGGACCCGAGTTCTTTCCCAATTTGACAAACTCTATGTGGTAAGAACCAGAGTCCTTTCCACATTTGACAAAGTCTGCAGGATTGGAGAGCGGGCTCATTTTCCAGCAATCCAGGCGAGACCCCCATGGGTCAAGGGACTAGGGAAGAGCCACATGGCCAGTTACGGCTTGTACTATATGCTGCTCAGGTGAAAATTGTCAAAGTTTGGTGAATCATTCACCTCCGCCACCCTGGCTTGTGGGGATTTTTTGGTTTTCAATATGGACAAGTATTCAAAGTCCATATCTATGGCAAAAAGAGTGGTGAAGAGCAAGATGCGAAAAAGATGAAATCGAGGAAGAAAAACAAGAGAATAAGCCGTAGCAAGCACAAGCAAAACCATAGGAGCCTAAGAGGGGCAGAAGAACCAAGGCCAATTGGATTGTTGTGACGGAATGGGACACTAGCCACCCTTTGTGAACTTGACAAATTTTAGAGTATTATGCTCCAAATGCTTCATAGATCATGTGGATCCAAATAAATAGTACCATTAATTGAGTAAATAATTTTGGATTTTCATTGTGTTGATGTTTGTGTCAATGTCATTTAATCATTGACATAATGTCTCACTAATATGAAAGCCTCCATGCTTAGAACCATATATATCCAAAATATCATCTACATACTTGCAAAAGGATGGTTTTGTATCTAGAAGTAACACTACCACTTAATCATATGCATATTGGAAATCAATAATTATAGTAGCTCTTGATTTCTCTTAATGATATTCACTTTGTATGGAGTAGTATATTTAACAAAGTGATCCAGGGGGTCATTCGTCTTTAAAAGTTACACTGATCGAAGATAAAGAAAAATGGCTATTACATATGGTTTTGCATAGAGAATGCTATGTGCATAGGTTGTTGCGTACCCACATGTTTTGAAACTAGACTTTGCATATATGTTATGAACCCCATCAAATGAAATGCTAAGATGTTGCAATGTTGGTGGGATATTCATGTGGTGTATATTGCATAGCTCGCCGACATTTCCATTAACCATTGTGAAAAGGCCGCGTAGTTGGTTCACGGTCTGTTGACGAATCATAGGTCGGAAGGGATCTCCTTCCGCAACGGCGGAGGTCGGAAGGGATCTCCTTCTGCAATGGCGGAGGTTGGAAGAGATCTTCCTTCCACAATGGTGGAGGTCGGAAGAGATCTTCCTTCCGCAACATTGGAGGATGGAAGCCTTTCCCCTTCCGCAACGGTGGGGCTCACAAGCCTTTTCCCTTCCGCAACAGCGGGGCTTGTAAGCCTTTCTCCTTCCACAACATTGGAAGTTGTCACGTCCCCATGCCTCCAACCGGCAAAGGGGACACGACTCCAAGCTTCAAACACCCGGGCTAAGAGCCCCATGAACATGCACAGGTATAAAATTTACTGAAACAGAATGCTTAAACAAAAATTTGAACTAAAATATGCACACAGGATTGTTTATCATGCATAGATGCAATTTAATCCTCATACACAGCGGAAAACAATAGCATTCGTACATGCATGTACTCATTCAACATGTTCATCAATTTCATTAACAGGAATTAAGATTGCAGAAGTAAAATGGATAAAATCACTTATCTTATGATGAAATCGATCCGCAACCAGCTACATTGCTGCAACGTTCCACCCAACCATAGGCCAGTGTGCTCCTTAATCTCTCAGCAGCGCTGCCACCCCCGAGCTGGGCATGATTCTCCAAGGGATAAGGGAACTAGCAGGCTTACACATAGCTAGGGATATACAATAACATAGCCAAGCCAACACAGCTGGGTTTATCAGGCCATTAGGGAGCTAGAGAAGGCAAATTGCTAAGCTGGTGAGCTCATTACAGAGCCAAGAACACCTACACCAGAACTAGCCTAACCTCTAAGACACCCAAACACACCCAACACAAGGAATCAGTCCCTTCTCTGCTACACAGTCCCTCAGGCCCTGCATTCCCTTCTAGTGCTATTAAGGGGTGATGGAGAAGAAGGCCAACCCTCTAGCTCTATCTGTGTGGTTTCCAGCCACCAGGTTTATCAAGCAAATCTAAGCCAACATCCCTGCTCCTCCCACAGTCCGAAGACTAAACATTGCACTCCGTCAATTAATTTAGCTGTCACAGCTTAAACCAGGAAAACAATTTCTAAGTCGTTCTTGGCCCTCTCGTGGCCAAAACGACTCCCAAAAATCGAATTACACAGTCCCAACTAAACAGTAAACATGGGGGGGAGAACAATAGTTCCAATCTCAGCATTAAAATGACAGAAATTACACAACCATACCGGTCTATAAGGAGAACATACAGCTGAGGACGTGAATGGCTCTTTTCAAGAAATCGTGGGTGAAAACGCACAGCTCTTAGCTTGTTGTATCAGCTGGAAACCAGGAAAATTCCTGTGCATGAGGAAGCAATCCAACCCAGTGAGGAAAGGAATAGACAATGGAGGTCCTGTGTGAGGAAAAACAGCTCTGTTTTTGCCCGTGGATGAACAAACAACAGGAAGGACGTGAAATTTCAGTGCATGGGTGTTCAGCAACTCGTGGAGAGAGGAAGAAAAATATGCGTGGGTGAAGAGTGCATTTTTCCTTTCCATTCAGAAGTCAACTATGGGTAGAGTGTGCGTGGAGGAATGGACTGACAGTCCTGCCACCCCACTCCCAAACAATTAACTACCATAAATTTCCTCAGCTACCAGTAGAAATTATTAACTGAAGGTGGTTAGGATAAAACAAAAGAAGATGACACATGGGTTTTTCCCCCTTTTGTCTCAAGGTTTGACAAATTTCCCCCCCACATCCTTATCCTTGGGAAAATCATGCCCCTTTCAATTTAGTTACTGCGACCGTAGCTGGTTGTGTTTATTTTTAATTATAGATGCATATTTACATGAGGATAACTCAAAACATATGCCGCATGCCCCGATATACCATCGGTGACAATTAAAATCCAAACATAACATAACCAATCAATGGTGGGGCCTTGGCCTTTAGCTCCACACCATGATCATTTACAATTTATACATCATCATATACATCTTAATGCAACGGGGTCAAAACCGGGGCATTACAAAAGTCGGAAGCCTTTTCCCTTCCGCAACGGTGGGGCTCACAAGCCTTTCTCCGTCCACAACATCAGAAGTTGGAAGCCTTTTCCCTTCCATAACGGCGGGGCTCACAAGCCTTTCTCCGTCCGCAGCATCGGAAGTCGTAAGCCTTTTCCCTTCTGCAACAGGGGAAGCTTAAAGACATTCGAAACAGATCGGAAGTCGGAGCGATAAGCAGTCCGCAACGGTGGTCACAAGCTTGATCGAAAGAACAACACTTCCGGCAGCCGCAACGGCGGAAGCCCAAGACTTATGGTTTGAAAAGTCGAATCGGGAGACTTTACCGTCTGACCATCCGCAACTGCGGAGACCAAAGTAACATGCATTCTGACTCGAAAACCATCCGACAGCCAATTGAGACAGAGATCATCGGAGGAAAAATATCGGAGCCCGTGCGTATCACTCTTCCGCAATGGTGGAAGCCCGGATAACTAAAACTTCTGATTCAAATACTCAGCATGCGTTCGCGTGGGTATTTTCCATCATGGTTTTTGCAGTCGGTACACAGTTTGGATGCAACGTCTCAGGGAATGGAACCGATGCATTGGTAACGTTTTCTTTTGGTTCTTTGGTTCAGTTAAGGAGCTGAACAGCCTGTTATGATGACGAGTTGGCATTTGCCAGGGAATGTGAACAGTCGCATTTCTTTGACATTTTGGGGATCCTTTGTAACGGCAAAGAGGTAATAAAAGAGAGGACGATTGGGACTCAGATCGTTGAGAACGCAGGCTTGGAGAGGTTGCTAACCACATGCTTTTGAAGTCGACCATTCTTAGTTATACTTGGCTTCTTTTGACTGTTGAAGTCCAGTTTTGTAACTTTCAGAGAGGAGGTCTTGAAGACTTTACTGTTAATCTCCAGTTCCTGTGATTAGTCCAAAACCACTTGTACCATCTTAAATTAATTGGATCAGTTCCCATTGGAGAGGGACCCAGAGACGTATCCCAGTGGAGGGGGTGAACTCCATTATCAATTTTTGTTGGTGACTCTGGTTCTGTGTTTTCTGCTTGACATCTGTTTATCAGTCTTGTTTTTCATTCCTGTTCTGAGCATTTAATTTTTGTTAATGATCTTCCTTTAATTAACCTTTTGCACACATTCTTTTACAACAAACTTTTAATGCACTAAAGTTGAGGTCCTATGGATCATATTTGGTATCAGAGCTGGTTGACTATTGTGCAAGTTTGTGAATGCTTACCAGGTCTAGGTTAAAGCTTGGTGAAGGAGAATTAGTTGAAGGAGATCCTGAGATTGGCTCCAGGAGAACATTCTCAAGAACCATGTCTTCTCCACGAGGGGAAGAAGAAGGGCATACCGAATGGGAAAAACCTATTATGTCTGAAACTGAGTTTCTAGAGGCTTTTATGAGCATGAAAGCCATGATGGAACTTCTACTCGAAGAGCGAGCAGAAAGGAAGAAGAAAGAAGAACGATCTTCATCCAGAGATGTAGAAGTGAAGTCGGAAGAAAAGGGTAAAGGAGTAGGAGGTGATGGTAATCCTCCTGACACTAATCAGACTTTTTCTTCTTCTCATACTTCTCATTCAAATAATGCAAGTCCTAATATGCCTTATTTCAAATTGGATGTAAAGTTTGAATTACCTATTTATAATGGAGATGACGATGCTGAAAAATTAGACAATTGGATCAAGCAGCTTGAAGTATATTGCAGGGTGCAGGGCATTAATGATGACCCTTCTAGAATCCAATTAGCCACTTTGAGAATGAGTGGAATGGCTCTTACTTGGTGGGAGAGCAAGATTCAGCAAGATCTTCGAAAGAATGGTAAAATTATTTCAGTTTGGACTGAATTCATTGAAGTATTAAGGAAGCAATTTTATCCTTTAGGTCACATACAGCAATTAATAATGAATTGGCAAATGTTTAGACAAGCTAAAGGACAAAGCATTCAAGATTATACTCATGAATTCAGAAAGAGGGCTATTGCATTGAATGTTTCATTCGATACACAGGAAACTCTTTTTAAATATATTGGTGGCATGCATTCTTATTTGAAGCATACTTTGTTGATGTTTAATCCCAGTAATTTGGATGATGTATGTGTTCAAGCTACACATTTAGAAGCTAGGGGTAAGCATGATTATGATTCGTTTGTGAAGAAGTCATCTAAATTTGACAACAAAGATAAAAGCAAAGATAAGGGAAAGGAAATAGCTACCATCAAGAAAGAGGGTGAGAAACCCACATGCTCACATTGTCAGAAAGGGCATGATGTTTCAAAGTGCTGGAAACTTCATCCAGAATTAAAGCCAAAGTGGATGAGAAGAAATAAAAACAAAGATAAGGATAATCAAGCAGCTACTGTAGCAATAATTCAAGACTTGGGATCTGATTCAGATGATGGGACTAAGATCACAGCAATAGGGATCCAAGGTAAAGATGAAGGTATATCTCTTTCCATTGATGCAAGTTCAAGTTCCAATTCATGTGCAAGTACAAGTACAAATCTGCTATCTACTTCTATGCAAAGTGATAAAAGAAGAAGTGAACTGTTTCATGTTCGTGTCATTACAAATCATACAAAGATTGATACATTGTTTGATAGTGGTTCTCAAGTGAATTTGATATCGGAAGAAGTGGTTAAGAAACTTAATCTAGTTACTAGTCCTCATGAAAAACCTTATCCTCTTGGTTGGGTTACTAATGATACACAGTTGCAAGTTACAAAGAAATGTATTTTGAAATTTGCAATCACTGAAAAGTTTAGGGATGAGGTAGAACTGGATGTAGTACCCCTTGACATTAAATTAAAAAAGACAGCAGAGTCGCCAAAACTGTTGCTAGGGTTTTAGCCCTAGCTTGTGCGAATGAGCACCTACTAAGGAATATGGATTCCTTAGTAGCAGTTCAATGATATATGAATTAAATAATGTTAAACGGAAATAAAAGCTAATCTAGACATTCATAAAGCAATACGGTGAAGATTAAATAACATGAAGCAATACGGTGAAAAGTAAATAACAATCTTTATTAATGTTACCTCCAATGAGGAGGTTGATGGAGTCCATTGCGGTGGTTCGAGATCGGTGTCCCGGACTTCAGTTGCTTCCTTCTCTTCTCCACACCCCAAGAAAAACCAAATATGACTCATGATGTCCATCGGCCATACGATGAGCTCCTGCCCTCACACATCAGGGGGCAATCTGTTAACACCCAAAAATGGTTAACTACCTCATCTACCCCATTACATGGCTCATTTGTCCACTTTCCTACCATATCTCCATCAAAAACCCATAAAACCATCTAAAAGGTCACCAAAAAGCTTAAAATGCCTCCAAAAGGCTATAAAATCCTTTTTTCCTCCAAAAATATCCAAAAAGAAATAAAAAATGTAAAATAATGAGGAAAAAGAAGAAAACCCTAAACAGCTAAAACCCTAAAAAGCTGACCTAAACCACATGGTTTTATAAATAAGTGATGGAGACCCATTATTCCATATCCATGATCATAAGTATCCTGCCTCTGCCGAAATTGTTCCTGAAATTGTTCCGGACACCGGGTACGCAAACCTAGAAGTATGGCAACTAAGATACCCCGTTCATGACACGTCCAGAAAGGTAAATCTGCCGCTTGGTCCTTTTACCGCAATA
>LPNX010570948.1:184064-320295 GCA_001517045.1 Pseudotsuga menziesii
TTTCTTTCGGCACAGAAGATGTTGGACATCATGATGCAAAGAAAGCAGTGCAACAGATAGTGCAAGAATAGCAGGAGATGAGTCAGACAATTTGTAAGGCCAGACATGCAAATCATCATCCTTTTGAAGTTGAAAAGAAAGTTTGGTTGTAGATCATCAAGGGAAGGTTGAAAGGTAAAAAGCTCGATTTTGGTTGCAGATCATCAAGGGAAGGTTGAAAGGTAAAACGCTCAATTTTGTTTATGATCATTTTGAGACCTTTGAAAAGAAGTGTAAACGTTTTTTCTGTTTGAGCTTATCTCCAGTCGTATATGCAAAGAATTTTAAATGGTATGAACCTCCTTTGGTCATGGACAAGGAGACTAATATGCAGATTCTAAGCAAGACAGGATGTATGGAGATCAGAATGGTGAGGAAGTGGTACCCTCGCCTTCCTGTAGGATGATCTAGGCTTTTGGAGGTCCAAAAGCTCTCCAATGGGGAGGAATGATCCAGGGGGTCATTCATCTTTAAAATTTACACTGATCCAAGATAAATAAAAATGGCTATTACATATGGTTTTGCATAGAGAATGCTATGTGCATAGGTTGTTGCGTGCCCACATGTTCCGAAACTAGACTTTGCATATATGTTATGAACCCCATCAAATGAAATGCTAAGATGCTGCAATGTTGGCGGGATATTCATGTGGCGTATATTGCATAGCTCAGCGACATTTCCATTAACCGTTGTGAAAAGGCCGCGTAGTTGGTTCACGGTCTGTTGACGAATCGGAGGTCGGAAGGGATCTCCTTCCACAACGGCGGAGGTCGGAAGGGATCTCCTTCCGCAATGGCGGAGGTCGGAAGAGATATTCCTTCCGCAACATTGGAGGACGGAAGCCTTTACCCTTCCGCAATGGCGGGGCTCACAAGCCTTTTCCCTTCCGCAATGGCGGGGCTCGCAAGCCTTTCTCCGTCCGCAACATCGAAAGTCGGAAGCCTTTTCCCTTCCGCAACGGCGGGGTTCGCAAGCCTTTCTCCATCCGCAACATCGGAATTCAGAAGCCTTTTCCCTTCCGCAACAGCGGGGCTCGCAAGCCTTTCTCCATCCGCAGCATCGGAAGTCGGAATCCTTTTCCCTTCCACAACAGGGGAAGCTTAAAGATGTTCGGAACATATCAGAAGTTGGAGCGATAAGCAGTCTGCAACGATGGTCACAAGATTGATCGGAAGAACAACGCTTCCGGCAGCCGCAACGGTGGAAGCCCAAGGCTTACAGTTTGAAAAGACGAATTGGGAGACTTTACCGTCTGACCGTCCACAATTGCGGAGACCAAAGTAACATGCGTTCTGACTCGAAAACTAGCCGACAGCCGATTGAGATAGAGATCATCGGAGGAAAAATATTGGAGCCCGTGCGTATCACTCTTCCGCAATGGCGGAAGCCCGGATAACTAAAACTTTCAATTCAAATACTCAGCATGCGTTCACGTGGGGATTTTCCATCATGGTTTTTGCAGTCGGTACATAGTTTGGATGCAACGTCTCAGGGAATGGAACCGACGCATTGGTAACATTTTCTTTTGGTTCTTTGGTTAAGTTAAGGAGCTGAACAGCCTGTTATGATGATGGGTTGGCATTTGGCAAGGAATGTGAACAGTCGCATTTCTTTGACGTTTTGGGGATCCTTTGTAACGACAAAGAGGTAATAAAAGAGAGGACGATTGGGACTCAGATTGTTGAGAACGCAGGCTTGGAGAGTTTGCTAACCACATGCTTTTGAAGTCAACCATTCTTAGTTATACTTGGCTTCTTTTGACTGTTGAAGTCCAGTTTTGTAACTTTCAGAGAGGAGGTCTTGAAGACTTTACTGTTAATGTCCAGTTCCTGTGATTAGTCCAGAACCACTTGTACCATTTTAAATTAATTGGATCGGTTCCCAATGGATAGGACCCGAAGACGAAGCCCAGTGGAGGGGGTGAACTCCGTTATCAATTTTTGTTGGTGACTCTGGTTTTGTGTTTTCTGCTTGACATATGTTTATCAGTCTTGTTTTTCATTCCTATTCTGAGCATTTAATTTCTGTTAATGTTGTTCCTTTAATTAACCTGTTGCACGCATTCTTTTACAACAAACTTTTAATGCACTAAAGTTGAGGTCCTACGGATCACAAAGAGAAGTTCAAAGTAGTGATATTCCCATAATTGACAACTATCCATACACAATTCCTTGCAAGCCTCCTATAAATCACACCAACCATAGGTGTCTCTTATATACTCCTTTTCAATATGCCTCCATATGTCCAACCTAAATTGTGTGAATATATATTAATAAGTTTGTGATAATAATGTCCCTGGGATGTAGACTAATTGGAGATAGGGTAGATTGTTAGGCCACTCCTTTTGGTGTCACAGGTTCAAATTTTGACCAATTCTTGTGTGTCATTTATGGGGCGGTGTTAGGATGCCTAGGGGTATAGTGGTAGCAGACTAGGATCGATCTTTTACCACGTGAGTGAAATCCCAACCCCAATTATCAATTTCCCTATATATAAAAAAAACATATTTGTAAACACAACAACAACCTAAAAGAATATAAAGGAATTTTCCAATATTCCTTAAAAGATATGTAAAAAATCTTTTGTTTAAAGATGATATCTTTTAAAATATTATCTTTTTTGGGGGCCATTTTTTGAAAAAAAAAATCAAACAAAGGAAAATATGCATTTTGAAATATTAATATAATTGTCAATGACTAAAAAAAAATCATTCTTTACAAAAATAACTATTTTTAAAAATAACATAACAATCTAACATTATGATATTTCATGGGAACCATTTAAAAATACAATAAAAGACATTAACAAACAAATTAATTTTCACAAGGAGAAAAAATATAGTTACAATTTAGATTAATTATTCTTCTAACATTGTTCGTTGGGGTGTATTCCAGCTGGAAAAACATGTGTAAGCCTCGTAAGAGATCGCCGGTTTAAATCCTAGATAACCCGCGCTCCATTGTGGCGGGACCGATTGTTACACCTAGTGGTATAGTGGGAAAAGATAGGATTGGATCCCTAGACCTTGTGTCACACTAGTACCAGCACCATCCTAGTTTTTTATCCCCTAATACCAAAAAAATGTCTTCAACACTATCTCTACTCATTATCTCCCTTCTACATTATCTCCACTCTTTACTTCTATCTTAATTTTATTATTTTAAATTAACTTTTAATATTACGAAATTTTTTATTAATTCTAAGAATTTTAATTTTTTTTTTAACCTAGATGGATAATTAATATATTGTGTTAAATCTTCCAGAGTTTTACTATGTGGTATTTTAGACACGATCCATGCATTTCCAGCAGACATTCCACTCATCTTCAAGATCCATATAAAGTTGTTTACAGATGAAAAATGTATGGCCAGTAAATAAGGTGGGAAGAAAAAATTAATTATTATTTTTTTTATTCAACTAACTAAATAATAAAAATTAAAAGTAAAATTAAATAAAAATATAAATGTTTTAGAAATATAGGAAAGACAAAAATATAAATAAATATTAAAAATAATGTAATAAATAAATATTTTAATAAGGAATTATAAAAAGAATAAAAAGTTGATTATTAATATAAATTTTAATCCAACCAGATGTTATATTATTTGATATAATACTATATAAAGGGTGATAATAAGTATATCATAAGGGGATGATAATGACTTTAAAAAAATGAATTAGATTGATCATAAAAATGAATTAGATTGATCCTAAAATATTTTAGAGAAATTGACAATAATAAAATAATAAGGATGGGGAAATATCATTAATGGATAAAATAATAATGTATAAATAGAGGAGAAATAAAATAAATTAGAAATAAGGAAGTAATAAAAATTAAATTGATAAATTTTTCGTGGGGGCGATTAAGTGGTAAAGTTGAAATGTTGTAAATGGTTGTAAATGGAAAGTCTCGTATGCAAATTCGCTAAACTTGTGTGTGTACCATGGTTTGGGCATTGTGGATGCACCTAGAGGTATAGTGGTAGCAGGATTGGATTCTTGGACCTCGTATCACGCAAGTATCAACCCCATTCCTAGTTGTTGATTCCTCTAGCAAAAAATAATAAAAATAAAAATAAATTAATAAAATAAAAGGTTCATAATCGCTTGAAAGTTTTATTATAAAATTAACATGAAGTTAAGGAGAAAGGGAAGGTATAACAAGAAAAAGAATCACAAGATAAATAAAGTAAAATAAATGAATGAAATAAGACCGTTAGGAAAAAGTATATTGATATAAGAAAAAAATATTAAATTATAATAAATTGATAAGAGTAGGAGGGATAAGAAGTTAGTGGGAAGGGAGGAGAGAGAAGGGGGATGTGATTGCGAGGAGGGTCAAAGATGTCAGGATTTAGTGATTAAGATGATGGAACAATGGTTTTCAAGATTGGCTTAGTTTATAACCATCTTCTCGATTGAAATTATTGGGATGTTTTTCAATTTGAAGATATTCTCTAATAACTCGAGAGGAATAATGAGCAGTGGAGGAAAGAACTTTTGTTTGATCAAAACAAATTTGATGTTTAGTGTTGAAAGAATGTTATGTTATAACATATTTATTGACATGATTGTGATGGATATCTGTGATGTGCTCTTTTAGATGATTTGGATGGATCTACCAGTTTTCCCAATGTAGGTTTTCCCACAAGAACATGGAATTTGGTAGACGCCTTGGGATAGAAATGGATTGAATTTATCTTTGATGCTTATGAATAATTGTTTAAGGGCCTTATGGGTTTTAAAGGCAGTTTTGATATTATTTTTAATTTAAATTTTAGATATGTGACCAGTGATGCCATAGATATAAGGGAGAGAAATGAAAGATTGGAAAGGGGAGGAGAGATTGGAGGGTACAGGTTTTGGATGAAGAACTTGTTGAAAGGTTTTGTTAGTAGGCATCGAGGGTAGCTATTGGCCATGAGGGATTTGGTAAGCTGGGACCTTTCTTGGGATATAAGTTGGGGCACTAAGATGTGAACAACTCCGGTTAGGGTTGAAATTTGATATCCTACCTTGTAGTTCAATAAAGTTTTATATGGCATTTTAATTTTAACATTGCCTTCATTTGACATTTAAATCTTAATTTTACGCGTCATAATAATAGTTTTTTTTTTTAAATAAAATTCATAATAACTATATGAAGAATTGAATTATCCTAACAATTGTAACTGGTTATCGGCACCAAGTTACATATAAAGGAACACTAAAGGTCAAATTGGGGAAATAAACTTGAATTGATGTTAAGAAAATATAGATCGGTAACAATGGGTTATATACATCGAGACAAGAAGAGTGCCCACAAAAATGTCCAACTAAAATCCCCTTAATTTTTATAATTTTGCGTATATTTTTTAAACAAACTGAATATAGAGATGATGTGGAACATGGATTTGCATTTCACTATTTTTTAATGGTGCTTCTGCTAACAGTGTTTGCAATGAACTATTGTACTTGTATCCTATATGATCACTATAATGGTTCAGGTGAGGCAATAGTTTATTCAAGTGGCGATAAAGCCAAGCCAAGATAGAAACACTTCATATACCAATGGTAGGGCTTAAATGTTTATGTAGATTCTCGTGGGAGGGCTTAAATGCTTATGCAGATTCTCAATTAATTTGTGCAGACTACTTTGATGCTTACATGAATTCTCATTGCTCATGAAAAATACGATAAGCTATGCTTATCAATTAGTATCATCTTTCATTATAATCTAAATAAATATTAACTCTTATTGTAACATGTAAGTTGAGCTCAACCAAATATTGGATTTTAATACAACTGTTATAAATTCAATCTCATAAATTTATCAAACATCCATTTGAGTTAAGGATCTATCATGAATCTGTCAAAGACTGAATGAGATCATACTTATGCATATATAAATATTTTTAAAGATACAAAAACATGAAATTTGGAATTTTGCATGTGTTATTCAAACTTCATTAAATTTATTATTGAAATAAATTCAATATTAGAAATTTAGAAAACATCCATCTGAGTTAAGGATCTGTCATGAATCTATCAATTATTAAACAAGATCAAACTTATCCATATATAAACAATTTTAAAAATGCAAAAAAACATGAAATTTGCAGTCTTGCATACTTTATTCAAACTTCATTTTTATTACTAACATACTAATATTATGCTGCAGGAAGAAAGATTCAAAAGAGATTATGATCCAACATGATTTACTAAGTTTACAAAGGGCATTATAATTAGAAGCACATAATAAACATAATGATTAAACCAAGCACACACATAATGACAAAGAAGGTTTATCATGGAAACTTTTAAATAAGATATTTCATAAGCAATACAATGGGTCATTACCATGGGACCAAAAAACCATGAACTGTAAACGTATTTGACTCTAGATTCAAGTTTATAATATAGAAAGGAAAAATATTGTTTAGTGCTTTTACTTTTAGTGTTTTTATTCTTTATATTAATTAATGAAATTTTACAAAAAAAACAAAAATTCCATATATATATATATATATATATAGGCATGGGATATAGATATTAATGATGTGTAAAAATAAAAATGCACTTCAAAATGGCGGGTGAAATTGAAATTCACACTTCATTAATTATGTTTAAATTTATGAAGTGACAATATTTTGATGTGTAAAATGCGAAATGACAACTATTTACCGGTCAAAATTCAACCATGAATCTGGTGATTATAGTTTTAAGGATAATGTATTTTTGAGAAACCTAAAACCAAGAGATGTGGGAGACCCGAAACAATATGAAGTTACATAGAGTCCTTAGTAGAGACCAAAATTTTCTCTTTTCAGCTATAGTAGCACTTGCAAAAGCATAAACATGATTGCAATATTATATGGCCAAAGGATTGTCTACTATGCCTATAACATGAATATTTAACAAACTTCCCAAGAAGTTAGATACATATAAGACATAAAAAAAATAATGTCCATAATGGGCTTCCTCCATCATCACAACTTCCTAATATTTGTGATTCGCATCTTAAAGGGTAGACTAATCTACGACTAGAACATATATTTGTTTCACTGACTCTTCTTCACCTCATATCCCTTTCACAGAGTCCATAGAAATCATCATCTTCCCTACAACAAATTGAGATGATCCTTTAGAAAATCCAAGGATGATATTGTGATTCATCTTCAAGTGGGTGGAAAACTTTTCTTGCTTCAAGGCTTGGCCTCTCAATATGGATTCCATAAAATTTCTATGAAATAGAGTTTCTTCCCTAAAGTTTGTCTTCTGGATTTTTTGAATTAGGAAGAGAAAGTCTTCCATGATTATGATATCTTTGATTTAAACATCCTTTAGAAAAGCTCATTCCCATATATAATACACATAATTGTGCTTGATTGTTTGAGGCCATTCTAAGACCCTAAGAGAATTTGACTTCAACATTTCCTTCAAGGTTAATAAGAATCCTTCATGCTCCTATTAGCCTTGTATTTCATTTCAAGGCTTGATAAAAAAAACATTTTATAATTTTTTATTTATTTAATTTATATTTAAAACTTTGACTCATTAAAATTTAGACACCAATATGGATTCGATATGAACTTGATGCAAGAAAATTTAGACTAAGAGGGTCTCCCAAAGAGCATATCTTTAGCCCACCAATTCTCTTATGCTTTAAGATTTTCCCAAATAACTCTTAGATCTTATATGATGTTAAGATTTTCTTATAGACTATTCTACATTCAAGGGGCCAATATATAGAAGAGAAAACTACCTTATTTCAAACCATCCAGATCTTCCAACAAACCAAATTTGAAAGATCCATCTGTGTCCAACTATGGTGTCTTAAATAGGGAACTTGATAGAAGTGATGGCAACTGAATAATATATTTCTCGAGCTCAAACAAAATCTCCCCCTATCATAGAGAATGGACATAGAGAACACCTCGATAGACCTTGTATGTTTCATCTCCTTAAAAATTTAGTTGTCAAGATTTTCCATGAGCCAAAACCCAACAAAAGGCATTAATTTTAGGAATCCCATATGGATGCCATAACTTCTTCCACGCTTCTTCAATATTCTAGTTTATGAAGGAAACGACAATTTTCTAAGGGAACATATGAGATTTATTTATTAATCTTTATAATTTTATTTATTTATTATTTTGGATTAAATGGGGATACTATAAGTTTATTTCTATTTAGGTAGAAGATTCAACTGCATTAATAAGTTATATTTTTTTGGGTAATTTAAAATAATCTCAAGAAATATTAGTTATTTTAACTTGATATTTGACAAAAATAATTTTGGATTAATGAAATGAAAAAGATTAACTCTTAAAATTGCATACTTTGATTGCAATACGGCTATTTAAAGTTATTAAATCTATTTATACATTAAAAACAAATATTTTATTAATCTAAAACTATAATTCTAACAAATATTGCGTAATTAAATTTTAATAATAATAATATTCTTAAAATACCTAAAACATTTAGCCTTCTATTTTTATTAATTAATAATAATAATAAAACAACATATTTCCGAGCACCATTACAACTTACAATAACCTTTTTCATCCCAATTTTTTTTTTATTAATTAATAATAATAATAAAACAACATATTTCCATACATGCACCATTGCAACTTACAATAACCTTTTTCATCCCAATTTTTTTTTTACTCGTAACATAGCATGACCTTTTTCATCCCAATTTTAATTATTTTTTACTCGTAACATAGCAATGTCATTCATGTTATTCTTGTTATTTGGTTATCTATCCATTTGCATGTGCCTTGGATCATCCCTTCACCACATTAACATGCACATTGATACCATTGTTCACGCCCATTTGCTTAAATCAAGTAGTTATTTTTAGCTTATTTTATGTATATCATAACCATATATATTTATATATATATTTTTTGTTAAATATTTCTAGTACAATTGGTTTTGGTAGACCTTGTTTTGTATGGTGACTCGAGTTCGAATTTCATAAGATAGTTATGAGGAGACACTTAAATTACAACTATGTCAAGGATTGGTATGGCCCATAGAACTCCTTATATAAAATCATTAGTTTAAAACACCATGAAAACAAGCCTATAAAAAATGTTATGTATTATTTATGACTATATAATTAATTATCATATTGCTCAAAACTTTCACATGATATTATGATAAAATAACTATTATACACTAATTATAATTTTGAAATATTAATAATTATAACTACCTAGAATTAACAACTTTAACTATTATATAATTAGAAATTGCGCTTTATAGTTAAAATGAATGACATAAAAAGAAGATGTGTTGGAGTAGATATGTGAAGGCGATTTCAAAGACATTGAGCACCTCATACTCACTCATTGCACAATCCAAATGAGCATGCATATTGCAGACCCCTCAAAAAGGGTATTCACATGGTGAATTTAAATTAACAACAATTACCAAATGGGGTTTCGTCCATGGATTAGGCCCTTCCCAAGTTGGTTCAAATGTAAAGTTCTTTGATTGCTTAATTGAGCTCGATTTAGAAAACATTTGATACTTTTTATAATAATAATAATTATAATAATCTATTTTTTAAGGTCACCGCCAAGCGAGACATCAAATTGGTGTATGAGACCCCCTTGTTTGTGGGACAAGGGACCCCCCTCTGCGCAGCGATTTAATTGCTAAAGTCTACAGAGGTGTACATACACTACCCCCCTCTGGATTTGAACCCGTGACCTCCTAAGAGGAAACACATGCTCTTAACCATTAGGCCCACTCATGCTGTAATGAGACAATTGAAATAAGTTTCCCTTTAAATAAATTCAACTCATTGTTAATTTTTGGGATCATGCTCCAAAGATGGCTTCTGTGTAAATTTAAGAAACTTTGACAAAAAACACACTTCAAAGATGGCCACGAAAATTGATTAAAACTTTTCCCTATATGAATATTTTGATGTTAGGCTTGATTAATTTATATCCACCACATGTTTGTCGAGTCCTTTTGAAGGTAAAAGGTGGATAATGAGACCCAGTTTGGATGTTGGGATATATCCATTTACCAAACCATTTAACAGGAAAGTGTTATGATTGTTTGATTGAGCCTAATTTAGAAATTAGGCTCATTTTCTATTTGAACATTTTTATAATGACTTAACTAAAATAAATCACCCTCTGAATAAATATATCTTGATTAATTTTTGGGAAGGACCTAATCCTTAAATTAAGCCCTTCCCAAAGTAAAATGTGGTAAACAAATTCTTAATTTGGATGTCGGGTTATATCCACTAATTAGACCCTTCAAAAGTAAAATGCTTAGATTGTTTGATCAGGCTTGATTTATAAAATGTGCTCATTCTCCATTTGAACATTTTTATAATGACCCAATCAAAATAAATTACCCCTCTAAAGAAATAGATTTCGATTAATTGTTTAAATTTGTTAGTTCCAAGGACCAATCCTTAAATAGGTCATTTTCCAAGGTAAACATCATAAATGAAGGACTCATTTTAAACATCTTTCCCATATTCCATTCAAATATTTTTATATTAACCAATCAAAATAAATCATCCCCCAAAATCATCCCCCAAAAGGAATACATTTTGATTAATTTTTGGGAAGACCTCAATTTTGGGATTGTGTCAATCCTTAAATCAAGTCCTTCCCCAAGGTAAAAGGTGGTAAATGAGCCCTTGATTTGGATTGGAAACCCCACTTCACACTTACTATGCAGTAGGTTTTAGGGAATATGTTGGAGTAATGATTTTCCTTATATTAATGAAATGTTCGACATAATTATTCAAATAATTTTATATACTTGTGTCGAAGGTATATAGTTGAGAGGAAAACAATTTGTTAGAATGTGCTATTTTTTCTCCACAAAATAATATTATGGAAATAATATATCAAGAGGAATGTCTTTGTATGAAACTATAATTGTCTTTATACCATTATAGTGATCCACTTGGTCGCATATCACTTCGTCGTAGTTCAATTCGTCACATTTCACTTTGTTGTAGTCCACTCTATTGCAACTCACTCCGTCGTGGTTCACTCTGTCATAGTTCACTCTGTCGCAACTCACTCTATTGCAGCTCACTCTGTCGTGGTTCACTCCACCACATCTCACTCTGTCATAGTTCATTCTATCGCAACTCAATCTGTCGCAGTTCACTCTGTCATAGTTCTTATTGTGTAGTTCATGACAAAAATGTTGGAGTTCCCAAGAATGAATTTGTATACGTAAAGGTTTGGAAATGTTTCTTTCCAAGCCTTAACCTAATATGGTTGGGAAAATCATATTTAGTATAAATTAATATAATATTTGTATTAATAAGGGTGAGTATTTGTGTTAGCCTACTTATTTTACGTGATTTATACTCCGTAGTTTCCTAAGGCAGTTCTTACCGATAAAAAGAGTATGTTGGAGTGCTAATTATCCTTGTCTTAATAATATGGTAATCAAATAAATTGAGTCATGTCCACATAATATTTATAAATTCATTTACTATGATTTTGTGGTGTTTATTGTGTAAACCTTAAGTTAGAGTTTTATTGTGCAGTTCTTACTTCGTAGTAAGTTAATGATAACATATGTTTTCACAGTATTGATAAAATATTTTGCATGAATATTTTTGAATAAGTGCCTCATAGTTTATTCTATGGTTCTGCTAAAATAATTAAGTTTCGTATATATTTGTTATGCAATGTTGTGCATTTGATAAAAGAATGCATATGTGCATTTGCATTTATTTTAAAAAATTATAATTATTAGTGTGTTTTAAAGCTAGTGTGACAATGAGTGTGTTACAATTGGCATCAAAGCATAGTTTATGCTTTTGCTATGTGTTTGCTATAAAGATAAATTACAATGGGTTTTGACCTTGTGTCGAATTTAAGGAAAATATACCAAAAGGAGCAAAATTTTTATTTTATTTTATCTTAGAATTACTTAAAACTTTTCTTATCAATCAAATATGATCACATAAATGCTCAACTAAAACTTTAAAAAAAACCTATTAACCTATAATTACATTCTAAATTATTAATAAAATATTTGAAATATGTCCTTTAATGTAATTCAATTTCAATACCTTTCCTTTCTTTAACAATAACCAAAATACATATCTCATCCATATTCATAAGCAGAATATTCATTATTCATCACATAAACTGCATGCTATAATTTGTAACCTTCCCCACTCTTCTTAGGTTATATATATAACGATATCATATCTGCCAAACAGAGACATAAAATGATTTGGAAACAAATTGAGTTTAAAGATACATGTATATACAACAAATACAAAAATGCTAATAATGTTAACCGCATATCTGTGTCATACAAATGTTGATCTGCGTTAAGATATTTGTATATTCCATGAATTCGGAAAGTTATTGCAAACTGTAAATCGGATGCATAGAAACCTTTATAAATTGTATGCAGACTTGTAATCATAAAACTTGGGGAAGCGTTGCAGAGTTGAAATCTCAACGTAGATTGAAAGAATCGTATACTTTGTGGCACAAAAAAAAATATGCATACTTTTAGATCACAAATCTGGAAGGATATTGAATGTAGGAAAACGCATGCAACAATGCTTAACATCAGAAACCAATCAAAAGAATAAACATATTTCAAATGTGCCTGAAATTCTTAGATCCGAGTTCAAACGTAAGTATAGAGGCCTGAGCTTAAAAAACATGTACGTTTGGTCCATCCAACTGACCAACAACGAAATCAACCATTAACTTCGCTTTTGGTCCATTGGATGGACCAAACGTACATGTTTATCAAGGATGGCCAGTATGGAGCACAAAATCGATCTATAACCACCAACATAAGATTGGAATGATACCGATATTATCTGCCAAACACAGGCATAAATTGATTTGGAAAACAATTTGAGTTAAGAACAAATATAACTGTGTACAACAAATCCAACAAAAAATGATATCGAAGATTCACCCCCATAGTTGAGTCATATAGATGATGATTTGCATTAAAATATTTATATAATTCCAGCTATCTGGAAAAACCAACGCAGACATAAAATGGTTTGGGTATCAACACTAATTTTGGAAAAACAAAGTATAACTCAACCATGGATAAAAAAAATAGTTTGGTAAATCAAAAGCGTCTAAATAAATCCTTAGATACAAATTTTTAGATTGGTTATGATTGTCCACATATCAATGGAGATCAAGCAAAGGAAACGTAGACACGTTCTGTAACTAAACTTTGAAAAGTTCACATCCTTGATGACCGAGGCTTAAATAATTCATTATAAAATATATAGATGCTTACTTCATACATGAATAAAAATCCATAAAAAACATAGATGTCAATATTCTACACAATCTAGCCCATAAATTTGAAAACACTTACTTGAGAAAATAATATCGAATATAGCTACTTGGAGAATCAGATCCACCCAAGCATAGAAGAGAGTAGCTCCACATCTAGCTCAACTCCACCCTCAAGATGGATCACCACCATGCACCTTAGAACAACAAGCATAAACTTCTATGCGACACTCTCACCTCGAGTCTGTAACAAGTTCAATGATGGTTTTTAGAATAGAGAAGCACTCAACACATGCACTCAGCATTGTTTCTCCATGCACAACAAAACATCTCGTGTTATCCCAATGCACCTATATATATAGCTTTTCCCCAGGTCTTATGCCATCCCAATCAAATCTCCAATTAATCCATAAATCCCTATGATTTCAGATCTTTTCTGGTTGTTGAGTTTTAGATTGGATTTGATTGGTAAATATCTCTCTAGATTTCTTACACATGTTCTCTTGTGCCATGGTGGTGTCCCCTCAAGTAGTTGAATTTTCCAAGTGTCATTTCATTTTTATTTATATAAAAATATATTTAAAAAATAGTTTTGTTGTGCAAATGTCACCTTGAGTTTTTTTGAGTTTTTAATAACTCATTACATAAAAATAATTCTCAAAATATAAAAATATAAGTAATGTCATGAGGGTATTACATTTATCCCCCTTATTCTTAACACTGTCCTTGGTTTTCTTTTTTTCTTTTTGAGATCCCTTGCTCATTCTAGAACATGCAGGGATATGCTTCTCGCATTTTATCCTCCATTCCCAAGTTGCCTCTTTAGGGATGAAGTGCTTCCATTGCATTTTTATTTCAACGATGGCTCGATTATGTAGCATACGTTCCCTCGTGTCTAGGATATGGAAAGGTTCGGTTTGGAACTCGCCCTCGGGTTCTACCTGAATCACATCCAAATCAATTATATGAGTAGCATCGTGTATATATTTTTTCAGTAATGAAACATGAAATACATTGTGTACTTTTATGCTAGGGGGACGTGCAAGTTGATAGGCTACTGGTCCTATCTTAGCTAACACTTTGAAAGGGCCACAATACCTTGGTGCTAGTTTGGAACATCTTCCCAAACTCAAAGAACTCTTCTTCGAGTTTACCTTTAGATATACCTAATCACCAACATTGAACTCCCTTGGAGTTCTTTTTAAATCTGTGTAACTCTTCTGCCGATATTGGGAAACTTTTAATTTTTTTTGCGCCTCTTTCACCATGTGTTCCATATATTTTAACATGTTTGGTCCTAGAACAATCCTATCAGTAGGGTTATCCCAAGAAACAGGTGTGTGGCATTTTCGACCATACAAAACTTCAAATGGACTCATTTTTATTGAATCTTAATACCCATTATTATATGCAAATTATACTAAATGCAAATACTCTTCCCATTTACCTTTGTGAGAATTGATTCACAGCTGGATCTAGGAGCCAAATAAAGTCTCACAATTCGCTATAGTTTACAAAACATGCATAAAATAGCTGAAAGACTGAAAATTTCATACACACATGGAGTCAATAACATATATTATTATGATTGTCCAACATGTAACTATGTATGAAACAATTATATAGTACAATAGGGAAAAATCATGAGGCCTTGGAGGCCATATGGATGCATACAAGTGTCATCTCAAGATTTGACCCTCAAACCCCCATAGGTGGACCAATGAGCCTCCTAATCATCCCTAACGGTCACGAATCCTTATGTGAATGTGGGAAAGGCATGATGGAAAATAAATGAAGGTATTACATGTGTGGGTGAGAACATGGGTGAGTGGAAGTGTCTCTAGGAGAGAAATAAATGCCCAAGTGAGTCCAAAAACCACCAAATCCAAGCACTAGCGCCTCAAGTTGGACAAAATCCCTGAAATTGGGGAAGGGTAGCACATGTTGGTTGATTTGTATCAATGTGGGTTCCTGGTTTTTCAGAATGATCAACTTGGAGCACCTCAACTGTGCGGAATGATCAACCAGGAGCGCCTCAACTGTCATAATTGTCAATTTCCCTAAGTATAAACCATGGAAAACACTACATGAAAGAAAATGAATGTGCCTAAGGTCTAAGACTATGGTACTAGGATGGATTATTAATATAACACACACCCCCCCTTAATCCTTACTTAGTACTGCTTAACCAAAAATTTCATGGAGTCCTTGGCAACAAAGGCTCAAGTCACCTCATACAATAGAATATTTTATTTGTCCATAGAAACAAGGTAAGGAGGAAAACCACATGGGAACAAAAACTCCCCTCAAAAGTGGACATGGAGTCAAAAATATGAAATTGAATGGTAGTGATCACCATGTATCACCAACTCCAAGAAGGTATCTCAGATAGGTGAAGGTCTTCTATGTGAAGCACTTGGTGAAAATGTCAGCATTTTTCTCTGCATATGGGAAATACTGCAAGGCTATCACCTAATCATGCATCAAGATCCGAATGTAGTGCATTTGTATCTCAATGTGTTTGGTCCTCTATATCTTCACTGGATCTATGGAAATCTTGATTTCACTTTTATTGTCACACCAAATTATTGTGGGTGAATCAAATATAATTCTAAGTTCCCGAAGAATACCTTGCAACCAGACACATTGTGTAGTTGCGTTCACTGCTCCTTTGTACTCGACCTCGATTGAAGAAAGGGAGATGGTGTGTTGTTTATTTCTTAACCAGCATATGGTACCTAGTTTTAGCATGAATACATAACCTAAAGTATATTTTCTATCAATGGGATCGCCAACCCAATTAGAATTAGTAAATCCAACTACTTCTAGTGGAGAACCAACAACATAGTGCACCTCGAAGTGTTTGGCTCCTTGCACATATTGAAGGATCCTACTGGATGCCTTCCAATGGATCTCATGAGGATGATGCATATATATATCTACAACACCTACATAATATGCTAAATCAGGTCTAGAATGATTAAGATACAACAAACTCCTGACCAGTTGTCTATACAAAGAGTTGTCCACCAATGGAGAGTCACCAACTTCACCTAGTTTGATAGCAAAAAGGAATAGGAACTTGGATTCATTACATTTAGACATATTAAAATTTAATAAAAGGTCTAAATCATACTTTTGTTGTCTGACCTTGATCCCTGTTTTAGATTTCTCAATTTCCAAAGCAAGAAATTGCTTCAACAATCCAAGATCGGTCATGGAAAACTCACTGTGCAATGAGGACTTAATTGACCCAATTTATTTCGTCCAGCTACCTATAATCAAAATATCATCAACATAGAGTATAATTCCATGAAATACATTACCAATATTCTGAAAATAAACATTAGGATCATATTTTCCATCTTTCAAAGCCAAGTGATATCAGAAAATTGTCCATCTTGGCATACCAAGCCCTTGGGGCTTGCTTCAGGTCATAGAGAGACTTCTTTAACCTGCATACAAGAGAATGATCCTTTTGGAAACCTTCAGGGTGATGCATATATGTATCCTCTTGTATCTCACCATGAATAAATGAACTTTTAACATCCATGTGGTGAACCTCCCAACGCTTGGATGCAGCAATGGCTAAAACTAGTGTGATAGAGTCCATCTTTGCAACCAGTGCTAATGTCTATGTATAGTCCACTCCTTGGAATTAAGAGAAGAATTTGGAAACCAATCTAGATGTATAATTTATACCATACCCATCAGTAGTAAGTTTGGTCCTATATACCCATTTGCATTGCACTAGCTTCCTCTTGGAGGGCAAGGGAACCAATTCCCAAGTCTCATTTTCCTCTAGAGACTTGAACTCTTCTTGCATGGTTTTTTCCATATTGGATCAATTTATGCTTCCTGATATGATTTAGGATTAGATACAACCATCATGAATCATTTTTTATTAAGAAAAAAATTCACTTGCAAAGTAAGTAGTGTGAAATTGTGATCTGGTCTTCCTAGGATCTAGTGAATTTCTAGCTAAATCCCCACCTGCTTCTATGGTTTTCTCAGCCCATTTTGGCCGAATGGGTGAGACATGATCATCATCATCATATTCAAAAATATCATAATCATAAATATCATAAATATCCAAAAATATTCATCACATACATCATCTTGGTGTTGAGGAGATGAGCATTCCTCGGGTGCTAGTTCGAGCTCTGGCATGAGTTCTTCTTTGAATTGCACCCTTCTTTCAATGAAGGTATTTTGAGATAAGGAATCAAATAGATTGTATCCCTTTTCATATTCATCATATCCAACCATCATGCATTCCTTTCTTTGTGGATGCAAGGCCTTTCTCTTCTCTGAAGTAATCCTAGCCCAAGCCCTTGAGCCAAAAATCCTGAAATGAGAAATATTTGGATTGTGACAAAACCAAGATTCATATGGTGTTTTTCAATCTACTGATTTTTGAATAGATTTGTTTTGGATGTATTTAGAAAAAATGATGGCTTCATACCATATCTCAGGATTCAAATCCTTGGCTTCAATCATACAGGTTGTCATCTCCTTGAGAGCCCTGTGTTTGCGCTTTGCCACACCATTTTGTTGTGGTGTGTAGGGGACCGAATGCTGCATTTTGATGCCACATTATTCATAGATATGCTGCAAAATCTTATTCACATACTCTTTTTTATTATCAATCCTAAGGAATTTGATCGTATTCCCACACTGATTCTAACCTAGGGATTTCCAAACCTTGAGTGTCTCAAAGACTTCATATTTGAGTTTGAGAAAGTAAACTTGGAAAAACCTTGAGAAATAATCTATGAAGGTCAACACATAACTTGATCCTCCATATGAAGTTGTAGGGAGAGGTCCAATAAGATCTGAATGCACCAATCCAAGCACTTGAGTAGCTCTCATTACTTTCCCTTTCTCATAGTTGCACTCTGTATTCTTTCCCCCCACACAACCAATGCATGGGCCATTGGAGATCTTGATAGAAGGAATCCCTTCCACCATGCCTTCTTTGCTCAATTCCTAGAGGTATATGTAGTTTAGATGGTTGAATCTCTCATGACACAACTTGCTTGACTCATTGGCATGAGTTAGGAGCACATTCCCTCTGGAGTAGGTAAGGAAATGGGAGAATTTGTATATCCTAGTTGTTGGTTTATTGGTCAATAATCAAAGAGAGGGTGAATTAGTATTGTTTATTTTTTACTATTTTAACCACTCTCAAATCTATCATTAGAAACACATAACAACAAGAATACACAGAACACAAATTTAACGTGGAAGCCCAATAGGGTAAACCACCAATACGTCCTATTACTACAAAATTTTTATTTACAAATAGTTTTTCCTGCTGCTATAGACAAGGATGGTATTACACCATATTTCCCAATGCCAATTGGAAGGAAGCTACAACCCCCTGGTTTATCAGCTATGACTGAAAGGATACTATGACACCCTATTTACCAATGCCAATTGGAAGGAGACTATGACCCCTTGGTTTATCCCCTGCTAATGAAAGGATGATATGACACCATGTTTTGTTAGCTACAACTAATAGGATGCTCCCACACCCTATTTACCAACTCGTGCTGGAAGGAGGCAACAACCCCCTGCAGGCTTGTTTCCTGCCCTAGCTCCACCCTGCCACCCTAATATGTTTTCAGTAATATGTTAGATTTCTTTCTCCCTCCATTCTCTGTCACACCCACTAATCTTTGTCTTATGCTATGGCTACATCAATATTGATCACAAAGACTCCTTCTCTCACTCATACTTCTGTGTATAAGTATCTTCATGTTTCCTATGGATGCATCTCTTTATTCTGGAAACATACATTTTCACAATCATGCCCTTTCAAAACTGATTGTCACACCTTTTCAACAGTCTGTGACTAATGATTTTTTATTAAATAATTAATTAAAAACATCTTGATCACTTCTAATCTGTGAGCTCCCTTCCTCTTTGATCATAGGATTCATCAAACCAATGCCTATGGACTTCCTCTCCTCCATTAGCAGGAATACTCTATCTTCATATCTTCGAGATTTTCTTTTTCTCATGCCTGTGAGCTTCTTTTCTTCCTCTACGAGCTATATTCATCGCAAGCTCGTCTGTACATGTTTTTTTCACAAAACACAGCCTTCACCTTCCATCTATGAGATTCGTGTTGGACATTCTTCTTTACCATTTATGGACGCACCTCAGAATTCATTTCCGCGGCTCAGCTTAATGTTTTTGGGTGCTTCTGCAATCTCCTTCTCCAGAATCAATCCAGGTCGTTGATCTAATTTTGAGTCTCTCTGGTCCGTCGATCTAACACATATATTTCCTCCTCGAAATCATATTTCCTCACCACATTTTCCTCATCAACGATTCCCCATCGTTGATCTTCATCGGGCATTTTCCTAATCGTTGATCTCCAGATTGCGGGATGCGGGATTTCAACTATCCTCTTTTTCCTTTCCGCAAGATCCTTCCCACAAGCTTCTTTTCGTACTTTTCTTTCCTGTCGTCGATCTCTTTTTAGCGGCAGTAATATCAGTTGTCCGATCTTCCAGATTGCGGGATGGGGGATGCCGAATGCGGGTTCATAAAGTATTGAACGTTACTTCCACAATTTCCTTTCCGTATTGCGGATTGCGGGATGCAGGATGTGGAATCACACTTTCCTATTTTGGAATTTTGCAATTTCCTTTCCGCAACTTTGTTTCCGCATTTTCCTGGACCGTTGATTTCCTTGTGGATTTATCCTTGACCGTCCGATCTTGATCTTTTGCAGAACTTTGTCTTTTTCTCCTATCTTTTGTGGGATGCTTACTAACCATTGGATCTGGTGTGGGATCAATGCCTACTGTCTGATCTTGATGTTTTTCGGAATCTTTAGCCTTCCTGCCTAATTTATGTAAACTTAATCTTCACCGTCCGATCTAGTGCAGGTCGCTCCCTCACCGTCCATTATAGGACTAATGCGAATCTTTATTCCGTCTTTGCGGATTATACAAAAATGATCCTCATCCATCAGATCTCATGCAGATAACTATGCCACCTCATCATCGTGCCATGTCCTAACTACCTTCATCTATGCCACCTCATCATCATGCCATTTTGTCTTTACTTTAACTTATGATGTGTTAACTCTGCCATGGTATCTTTTGGTTTTGCTTTGTACTTCATAAACAACTTTTCCATCACTACCTTAGTCTTTCATCATCATTAGGACACCATCATAATCCATGTCATCATATGTGTCATGCCACATTCTCAACTATGCCATCATATTCCTTATTTCTTTCACTGATTTTTTCCTACCATCATATCCATTGGTTATTCCTTTGTCATTCATGAACACCTTTGACATCAATGACAACTATAACCCAATTTTTCCAACAATCTCCCCGTTTGGCATTGATGGCAACCTCTAAACATTCTCTCCCTTTGACAACAATGACAAAGTATAACTTGGTATACCAATGTTGCACCCATTTTGATATAGGATTTCTTGTCTCTCTTTTTGACAACTCCTCTTGTAATCATATCTCCCCTTTAAAATGAACTTGGTTATTTAACCAATGTATTATCATTTATCTTAACATTTCCTATTCTTGAATGATAGCTTAACTGATAGATCCATGGACTCCCCCTGTCACTGTACTTCTTCTCCTTTGTCAACATTTTTTGTGACAGAGTCTACACTCAACATTTTTCCAACACTTATCCATTTTCTTTTCTAGGATACAGGTTTCCTTTTTTTTAAACTGTGTTCCTGCTGCCATATCTAATGGTTTATTCTACCTGTAAGTTAACTGGCTTCTGCTTTTATCAGAATTCCTTAATCATGTCCATTTAGATATTCATATAAAAAGCAGCAGACACAGTCTTCATACTTCATATCTTCACTAACAAACATACTCTGTTGAAACTCTGTTGCTTCTTGCTGCTAATCATATCTGGATCATAGAGATGCATTTTTCTCTCTTATCATATCACATATAGACATACAAAGACACACATCTTCTTCTTTAGATCCTGGTTATTCATAGAAGAAACACCCTCAACTTCCTCGATCTGTTGATTATATATATCTCTTCAATGATTTGAACCAACGCACCATTTCATCAAACGTGTCTTAACAAACACATTCCTTCATTAACAGTCAGGCCCTTTCAATGACAAAATCACATCCTTCTAAACTTCTATAAAACACACTCTTTCATTTAAATAACACTTCTCTATTGTATTCGATAACACTTTATCATTTATTAATCCTTTGATTAAAAAATAATATAAAATCTATTTTTACTTCTGTTTATAACCAAATCATTTGTTTAGAATTCGTTGTTTATATATATATATATATATATAACTATGTTTATATATAAGGCACACAATTATCCTATCCACCACATCATGCTTTCACCATATCTGTGTCCATTATCTTTCATAGATTGTGCAGGCATATTTCTCAACATTGCATAGGCATATTTCACCTCTGTGCAAGATACCTCATTTTATACATAGTTTTTTTAATTTTAATATGACTTTTTACTAACTTGGAAGATGTATACTTTGTACATGTGGCCACCATATGGAAGACTGAAGCCATGACCATATGGACAATACATCAATGAACAAACCCATGTCATCAGTCAAAATTATTTTCCCAAGGACACCAACTAGCGTGCATTTCTAAAAGACAGTTTCTTTGAAGCGAGCATATTTAACGCGTTCTATGTCATCCATACACCAACCTTGATCACCCATAATCTTTTAAGAAGATAGACTTCAACATTAGATTCCAATTGAATTTTTTCTTAGATACCAATCGGAATTTTCTAACTTTAACTTCCCTTGAGTATAAGATCCCTTCTAATGTTATTTTCAGGGTTTTCTTTAAATCATGAGAGATCTTTTTAGAAAAGGATCCCACGGTCATCACTGCATCCTTCTTCATCACCTTCATATTTATCGGTGTATTCTTTTATATCTCCATCTTGATTTTCCTCATAAAGGATGTCATCCTTATTTATGCCTCTATTATGCTCATTGTTATCTTTGGATACTTCACTGATGTTTGAAATCTTTATTTCTTCTACATCTTTGGAGTTTTCCTTTCTTCTCCACATCTTTCCATGAGGTATTCTATGTATTGGTTTCTCATTTCTTTGTTTCTTGATTTTCATCTTCCATACCTTCTTATGAGTTTCCTTGGAAGGTCCGCATGTACTATTCTTGCAATGTCTTGCAAAGTGTCCAATATTGTGACATATAAAACACAAAATATGTCTTTTTCTATTAGAGATGTTGGAGTCTTCTTCCTTAACAACCCTTCATCTTTTTCCTTGATTCTACAATCATCATCCTTGTGACCAACCTTGTGACAGCAATGACAATATCCATACAATGTATGTTTGGAGAATCTCTGGTTTTTCTGCTTGTAATGACTCTTTTCTTTTGCATGTCTTCTAAAATTTTTCATTTTGGGAGGATGAGCAGAATTATGATGATTGGACTTCAATTCCTTTTGATTCTTCTGCTGCTTGGGTGCATCTTTGGAGGCATCATGTTGACTTTTAATATTTTCAACATTTTCATGAATGATGGATCCTGATTCCTTATGATTATCCAAGACTTGTTTTATCCCTTGGGGATATTTGTAAGCTGAGGACTTTATTAAGAGCTTCAGCACTTTCCTTGAACTTTTGACTAACAGTCAGTTGATCTTTTATCTTCTTTACTTCTTCCTTGAATTCAACAACTTCTTGTTTTAATATTTTGACCTCTTCCATACTAGCCAACACTTGTTTCCTTGAATTGCGTAGCTCTTCTTGGAGGGTTTTGACTTCCTCTTCTTTTGACTTCTTCTCTTCTTCATATTTTAACAATTTTTCTTTCAAGATTTTGTTCTTTTTCCTACATTTTTCAATTTTATCTACAGCAGCCATGTATTGGGCTTCTATGTCCACTTTTGATTCCTCATCTGAGTTTGTTGTCCCTATAAATATTTTTTCTTCATCTTTACTTATCTTTTCATCTACACTAACATCCTCGAGAATAGAAAGTCTTCCTTCTGCTCTTTTCTCAACTGAGTAGAGGTATTTTATCTTGTCCCAAAGTTCCTTTACAGAGTTATATTCGCCTATTTTTTATTTGACATCATCAGGTAATCCATCAAGGATTGAAGCCATTTCCATTGAGTTACTTTTATTGGATTTATTTTGAGCTGGAGTCCTTATCCTCTTTGGTGGGAAGTAATTAGTGATCACTGAATTCCATACATCATGTCCCAATGCCTTCAAATAAATTTTCATTCTTGTAATCCAAACTATGTATTCTTCTTTTCCAAGTATTGGAGATCCATTTACTATGTAAATCTCTTCTTGTTGATCCATAGTGTTTTTGATGGGATCTTCCTTCCAGTGTTTAAATTGTAGTAAAGGAACCTGCTCTGATACCAATTGTTGGCTTATTGGTTAATACTGATAGGGGGGTGAATCAGTATTGTTAACTTTTTACGATTTTAACCACATTTAAATCTATCATTAGAAACACATAACAACAAGAATACACAGAACACAAATTTAACGTGGAATCCCAATAGGGTAAACCACCAATACATCCTATTACTGCAAAATTGTTATTTACAAATAGTTTTTCCTACTGCTACAGACAAGGATGGTATTACACCCTATTTACCAATACCAATTGGAAGGAGTCTGTGACCCCCTGGTTTATCAGCTACGACTGAAAGGATGCTATGGTACCCTATTTACCAATGCCAATTGGAAGGAGGCTACAACCCCCTGGTTTATCAGCTGTTACTGAAAGGATGCTACGACACCTTATTTTGTCAGCTACAACTAACAGGGTGCTCCTACACCCTATTTACCAGCTTCTTCTAGAAGGAGGAAACAACCCCCCACAGGCTTGTTTCCTGCCCTAGCTACACCCTGCCACCCTAATATGTTTTCTGTAATATGTTATATTTCTTTCTCCCTCCATTCTCTGTCACACCCACTGGTCTCTGTATTATGCTATGGATGCATTGATATCGATCACACAGACACCTTTTTTCACTCATACTTCTGCATATAAGTATCTTCATGTTTCCTATGGATGTATCTCTTTGTTTTGGAAACATACCCTTTCACAATCATTCCCTTTCAAATCTTATCGTCAGACCTTTTCAACAATCTATGACTAATGATTTTTAATTAAATAATTAATTAAAAACGTCTTGATCACTTCTGATCTGCAAGCTCCCTTCCTCTCTGATCTTAGGATTCATCAAACCAATGCCTATGGACTTACTCTCCTCCATCAGCAAGAATACTCTATCTTCATACCTTTGAGCTTTTCTTTTTCTCATGCCTGTGGGCTTCTTAGGCTTCCTCTACGCGTTATCTTCATCGCAAGCTCATCTATACATGTTTTTCTCACAAAACATGGTCTTCACCTTCCATCTATTAGTTTCATGTTGGAAATTCTTCTTTACCATTTATGGACGCACCTGAGAATTCATTTTTGCAGCTCATCTTAACGTTTTCTGGTGCTTCCGCAATCTCCTTCTCCAAAATCAATCCAGGTTGTTGATATAATTTTGAGTCTCTGTGGTCCGTCGATCTAACGCATAGATTTCCTCCTCGAAATTTTATTTCCACACCATGGTTTCCTCATCAACGATTCCCCGCCGTTGATCTCCATCGGGCATATTTCTGACCGTTGATCTCTAGATTGCGGGATGTCGACTGTCCGATTTTTCCTTTCTTCAAGCTCCTCCCCACAATCTTCTTTCCGCACTTTTCTTCTGCTTTGTCGTTCTCTTTTTAGCGGAACTAATATCAGCCGTCCGATCTTCCAGATTGCAGGATGCAAGTTCATAAAATATTGAACGTTACTTCCACAATTTCCTTTCCGCATTGTGGATTGCGGGTTGTAGGATGTGGAATCACACTTTTCGATTTCGTACTTTCACAAATTTGTTTCCGCATTTTCCTGGACCGTTGATTTCCTTGCAGATTTATCCTTGACCATCCGATCTTGATCTTTTGTGGAACTTTGGCTTTTCTGCCTATCTTTTGCGAGATGCTTATTAACTATTGGATCTGGTGTGGGATCAATACCTACCGTCTGATCTTGATCTTTTTTGGAATATTTATCCTTATTGCCTAATTTATGTAAACTTAATCTTCACCATCCGATCTAGTGCGGGTCGCTCCCTGACTGTCCATTCTAGGACTAATGCAGATCTGCATTCTGTCTTTGTGGATTATACAAAAAATGATCCTCATTCATCAGATCTCATGCAAATAACTATGCCACCTCATCATCATTCCATGTCCTCACTACCTTTGTCTATTCCACCTCATCATCATCCCATTTTATGTTTACTGTGACTTATGTTGCGTTAACTCTGCCATGGTATCTTTTTCTTATGCTTTGTACTTCATAAACAACTTTTCCATCACTTAGTCTTTCATCATCATAAGGACACCATCATAATCCATGTCATCATATGTGTCATGCCACATTCTCAACTATGCCATCATATTCCTTATGTCGTTCACTGATTTTGTCATGCCATCATATCCACTGGTTATTCCTTTGTCATTTGCAAACACCATTGACATCAATGACAACTATAACCCAAATTTTCCAACACTAGCTTGATATCAGCAAACCCCAATGCCACCAACTTGTTGGTAGAGATTTCAGATATCTCTGTTGTGTCTAGAGTAAATGTTACTCTCTTGGCTTCACCAATGTGTCATTTTTTACATTGAGAGTAGGTTTGCTTCCAATTCTGGTACAAACAATACATTATTGAAATACCCGTCTTCTAGATCGATCCTGCCAATCCCCTTAGATTGGATCTCTGAATCATCACCCATTTGAACAGTTGGTCCATTGTATGAATACATGGATGTGAATAAATCTTTGACATAGTCCATGTGCCTGGATGCTCCTGAATCAATGATGAAGGATGAAGAATCTAAAGAACCAACAACCAAAGCATGGCGCCTTTCTTTGTTGTTTGAGCCTGAACTCCATCCTTCTTCCTTGCACCCTCTGGGACTAGGATCTTGTTCTTCTCTAACAGTTGTGCAATCACGTCTATGGTTTTCTTCATGCATGAAATCTCTATATGCCACCCTTTCTTACAATAGGTGCATTTGGTATTCTCTTGCTTCTTCTTGTCCTTGTTCTTGCAAGGATTGAACCCCCATCTATAAATTTGGGTCCGTCTTGATTATTCTTGTCTTACTACCTCAAATCCTTGGATTTCTTCTTGCCTTTGGATGGATTCGAAACCCTTGCAGCAAGAGCTTGGTATTTACTAGATTTGATGGTACCCATATGCACTAGCTTTTCTTTCTCTTGGTCCAAATACTCCATAAACTCAGCCAATGCAGGCATTCGCCAGTTTCAAGCTGTGGGCTTTCTAGAGTGAAATGTGCTTACAAACACAGAGTACTTTGGCCCTAGATTCGAAAGTATGGACAATTTGAGTTACTCTTCCTTCTTCTCTATGCCGCATTGCTTGAGTTGAAGCACCAATGACTTGAATTTGGTGAAGAAATATTGTATTGTCACAAAATGAGCTGGACTCAAGGATATGAGCTCATTTTCAAGCTAGTGACCTCTAATCTCATCATTCTTCGCAAACAAAACTTCAAGATTCAGACATACTTCATTGGGAGTAGCTATATTGTCAACATGGAAGAGCAAGTCTCTCAAAATTTTGAGACAAATAATTCCAAACGCTTCATCAAGTCTATTGAAGAACTTTGATTTTTCAACCGTAGAGTTTGGTTCGGACTATGTCCCCTTGGTGACCCTGTACATGCCTTTTGACCTAATTTGAATCACCATTTCTACCTTCCATTCAAAATAGTTGAATGGTGTTAACAAAACGTGGGTTTGCTCCATTTCTGCTTGCACTCTTGGTGACAAATTGTTGAATGTACCTGCATTGAAAACTCTTGAATCTATCTGGAGAATCGCTTTAATAACAAATCAAACACTATGGAATGGATTTTCAACTCCAAATAGCTCTGATACCATGTGATAAATGATTCACAAATGGATCTAGGAGCCAAATAAACTCTCACAATTTGCTATAGTTTACAAAAAATGCACAAAATGGTTGAAAGACTAAAAAATTGCAGACACACGTGAATTCAATAACATATATTATTATGACTGTCCAACATGTAACTATGTCTGGAACAAGTATATAGTACAATATGGAAAAATTGTGGGGCCTTGGAGGCCATCTAGATGCATACAAATGTTAGCTCAAGATTTGACCCTCAAACCCCCTAGGTGGACCAATGAGCCTCCTAATCATCCCAAATGGTCATGAATACTTATGTGAACATGGGAAAGGCATGTTGGAACATAAATGAAGGTATGAAAGGCATGGGTGATCACATGGATGAGTGGGAGTGGCTCTAGGAGAGAAATAAATTCCCAAGAGAGTCCAAAAACCACCAACACCAAGCACTGACGCCTCAAGTTGGACCAAATCCTTGTAATTGGGGAAGGGGAGTGCATTCTCATTGACGGTCATCAATGTGGGTGCCTGGTTTGTTAGAATGATCAACCTGGAGTGCCTCAACTATGTAGAATGATAAACCTGGAGCGCCTCAACTGTCATAATTGTCAATTTCCCTAAGTTTAAACCATGGAAAACACCACATGAAAGTAAATGGATGTGCCTAAGGTCTAAGACTATGGTACTAGGATGGATTATTAATCTAACAACTTGGTTTATCCAATACATACATTCATGGCATATCTTCTAACACTTGATTAATTCTTTCAGTTTGTCCATATGTTTAAGGATGATTAGCAGTACTGAAATTCCATATCTTGATTAGAAATCACAACCTTTGGAATACCATGTAACCAGAATATTTCTTTCATAAAAATATCAGCTATATTAATGGCTTTAAAAGTAGATTTTACAGGTATGAAGTGGTCAGCTTTACTTAATTTATCAACAACTACCATTATTGAATCTCTAATGAGAATTTGAGGAGTTCAATATTGACAAGGTATATGTTGTTTGGGGAGGGGAGGTTATGTATGGTGTAAGAAGGGAATGGGGATTTGTAACACCGAATCCAAGTGTTATGGGAAAATTTGTATCCGAATATTAAAGAAGAGAAACTATCTTTAGGAATAAATATATAAATGGTTGTTGAATAAAATATATGATGATATAAGTTATAAAGTTGGTCCTCTTAAATACAACTTGGGATTTACATATTGAAAGGTCGTGTCCTCTTGCTTACGATATTTAATATTTATTATTATTATTAATTATTAATTTATTATATAGTTGTTATTAATGTTTTTATTTTTTTATTTACTAACATTTCCCTTCCCTTAAGC
Source organism: Pseudotsuga menziesii (assembly GCA_001517045.1). NCBI lineage: Eukaryota > Viridiplantae > Streptophyta > Pinopsida > Pinales > Pinaceae > Pseudotsuga > Pseudotsuga menziesii. The sequence goes on from LPNX010570948.1 coordinate 212,747, forward strand.
ACAACTTTGTCCTCAAAGCAGAGAGAGTTGGTGTCCTCTTATTATGGATTGTGTCTGAAGTACTGACTCGAACGCCACAATCTTAGATTGATTTCATTCTATGGATGTGATTTTGGAACTTGTGTTGTAATCCTTTCTTCTTAAGTGGCGCGTTTTTGAAACAATATAGCTTGTACTTATTTTTTTTCCATGTCGCCTTTTGGATTCTAGTTATGCGCAATTGTGGATCTTCTTAACTTCCAATTTTTATAGCAGTTGTGGATTGTTTAGTCACATCATCCAAAGTTTGAACTTGAGCTACTGGTTTAGAATTGACAAGTGGCTCAGAGATAGGATATACTTTGGTTGTATCATTTACAATATTTTTCTTAGTTACACCATTGTAAGGTTGTTCAGTTTTTTATTCCTTTTGATTAATTGGGCCTTGTGGAACTTCCCTCTGCTACTTGTCATTATTGTGTACCTCATTTTTTTATCCCTTTTGACTAATTGAGCCTTGTGGAACTTCCCTTTGTTGCTTGTCTTTATTTTGTACCTCATCGACAACAAGGGGTAGATCCTTCACAATTGTTGTGGATGAGGCCATCAATTTACTCGAAGTACTTTGTTGTTTAGGAGGATTACTAGATCTATAATTTACCAAAATATTTTTGATAGAGTCTATCTTGTTGTTCATCCTTGCCTCCAATTTATCGAATTGGTTTTTTAATTATCAATGGTCTAGTATGTGGAGTCATATAATTTGAAGCCATTTCATATTTTATATATATTATAATAATAGTTATTAAATAATAATATTACTATATTTTATATATTTTTATTATAATGTATCACACTTTGGAAAAAAATGCATGTGGTTTTATAAACCACATGTGTTTTTACTTCTTATTATTTTTAGCATTTTTTGTTTAAATCTTTTTTTTTTTTTACTTTTTGTTCACGAGTCTTTCTTGCTTCCTTCTCATTTTCAGAAAACCATGTGTTGTTTTACTTCTAAAACCACGAGTCGACTCTGATACCACCATAACACCAAATCCTAGTGTTATGGGAAAATCTGTATCCAGATGTTAAAGAAGAGAATCCATATTCAATAATGAATATATAAATAAAAGTTGAATAAAATAGATGATGATATAATTTACAACGTTGGCCCACTTAAATATAGCTTGGACTTTACATATTAGAAGGTCATGTCCCCTTATGATATTTTATATTTATTATTAATTTATTATATAATTGTTATTAGTGTTTTTATTTATTTTTATCTATGTAACATGATTAAGGGAATATGTAGGGGGTGATGGTTAGAGAAATATAATAGGGAGGGAAGGATTAGGAAATGGGAAGAAAATGGAAAAACAAGGGAATATATGGGGGTTGTAATTAGTGGAACATATTGGAAGAAGAGGGGATATGAAGTTGGGGACATGGAGATATCAGGTGAGGAAATACAAGGGAGGGAATATGGGAAGGGGGTGAGTAAGAGGATTAAGGGAAATGGATGTAATTATATATTATTTTAAATTTTGGTGAGTGAAAGAAGTAAGGGAATTGGATGTAATTATTTTTTATTTTTTATTTTTTTTGTTAATTTTTTTTTTAATTTTACGGGATGTTTTTTTGTTTGTTTGTTTTAAATTAAAGTTTTTATATAATTGTTTTCCATATTGAAATATATATATTTATATGAAACACAAATTTGAAGAAATCATATATTTGTTATTAATTCAATTACTAAAATAATTTTTATTAATAAAATGTTTAAAAAATAATCAATTTTAAAAAATAAGTTGTTTTAAAATAACTCATGACAAAACAATCATCAATTTTATTCATTTTTTTGAAATGAATATGAGAATATTACTAGTAAACTCATAAATTTGACTCTATATTTATAACATTGTTGACTTTCTTTTCTAGTATGAAAGCTTCGTATATTTATTTTTCATATTAATATGAATCACACCCAATGTCCATCCAAGGATATCCATTAATAATATCCATATCATTTTTATCTATAATGTGAAAATTTGAATGTAAAACATATTTATCAAATTTAATATTAAATTCTTTAAAAAAAAATGAATATTTTCACCCTCGACATGTGTGCTTTGAATATGTTTTATAAGGACCTATAGTCCCTTAGACAAATTGGCATTGATGAAATTATACTTGTATCTAGGCTTATATAAATAATAATGTGTTCTTGTATCCATAGTTCTCTTTTTATTATTCTTTGTAGTATGAGAATATGTGTCCCCATTTTCATATTCTTCCTCATAAAGGTGTAATTACGCCGTAAGGCGTTTCAATAAGTGGGAATTGACTCCCTGAATTTAATGTTTTTTTTTTCATCCGACGATTGGGGTCATCTGCCTCATTGATCTTGATCTGCTGCCTCTGGTACCTGGCATTGGCAATTAAACTGGTACCTGCTCCCTTAAATGCACATCAATCCCTGTGTGCCCTGTCGACGCTCTTAGACACTCTTAGGCATCAGGCCGATCCGCTGTCGTGGCGGCGAAGTTCAGTGTTCAGTCTTTCATATACTACACCGGGAGTGTGCAGCTGTGGTTGTGTGGGCAATTGAAACGCTGGGAGCATGCAACTGTGGTTGTGTGGTCAATTGAAATGTTGGGACGAGGAGCATCCTCTTCCAAAGATCGCAGCTTGGAGAGAATGCCCAAATTTGTGCAAATAAAGATCAACGAACACATGGAATTCATGAAGCTTGTAAATCGTTCTAGAAGTAGCACTCCTCCTTACGTAAACTCATGGCGAATTTCTTTAGCATAACTACTTCAAACCTATAAATTTGTTGAAAATACATAGATGTAATTAGTTACTATGTTCATGGAGAATGAAGGATAACAAACCCTCTACAGAGTGAATTGATGTAATTACACAAAATTGATGAGAAACTGCAAATCGCCTGAGAGAAAGTGTATTCATGGTGTGCTACACTCTGCAAAATGATGGAATAACATCTGTTAATTGATGCAACTACACAAAATTGATGAGAAAACTGCAAATCACCTCACAGAAAGCATATTCATGGTGTGCTTCGATGGTGGGTTTTTTCATGCCATCTGCACAAAATTGATGAGAAACTGCAAATCACCTGAGTGAATGTGTATTCATGGTGTGCTACACTCTGCAAAATGATGGAATAACATCCGTTAATTGATGTAACTACACAAAATTGATGAGAAACTGCAAATCACCTCACAAAAAGCATATTCATGATGTGCTTTGATGGAATTGATGAGAAACTGCAAATCACATGAGAGAAAGTGTATTCATGGTGTGTTAAGCTCTACAAAATGATGGAATAACATCCGTTAATTGATGTAACTACACAAAATTGATGAGAAAACTGCAAATCACCTCACAGAAAGCGTATTCATGGTGTGCTTCGATGGAATTGATGAGAAACTGCAAATCACCTGAGAGAAAGCGTATTCATGGTGTGCTATGCTCTACAAAATGATGGAATAACATTCGTTAATTGATGTAACTACACAAAATTGATGAGAAAACTGCAAATCACCTCACAAAAAGCGTATTCATGGTGGGTTTTTTCATGCCATCTACATAAAATTGATGAGAACTGCAAATCACCTGAGAGAAAGTGTATTCATGGTGCCCTACACTCTGAAAAATGATGGAATAGCATCTGTTAATTGATGTAACTACACAAAATTGATGAAAAAACTGCAAATCACCTCACATAGATCGTATTCATGGTGTGCTTCGATGGTGGTTTTTTTCATGTCATCTGGGCAGCATGCAAGATGGGCATGCAAGTGTTACTATTATGTGTACACATTGAGTATATGGACACGCATCGAAGGGCACTTAAGGTTTAATACAAACTCAATGTTTGGGCTAGAACATGGTCATCATTGAAGGTTATAAGAGAGAAGAGGCTAAGTTGGAAGGATCTTGCATCTTTGAGGTCACTAACATGATAAACAATGGAAATTCAATGAATAACATGATAAACAATTAAAATTCAATGAATTTCATATGGTTGTTTATTCAAATTTTGAACATATATTAATAAAATGTCGGCACTAAACATTAATAATGCATATATAGTCTATGAATCTAGGTGAAGTCCTGGCTACAAGTTAGTACAAGTTTGAATTTTGAAAGACATACAACCCGTGTAAATCCTAATTGCAAGTGAAATCCATATAAGCTTGACGTCAAAATCCTCGGAAGTGAATTCAATATTAAGATGACGAATTTTTGGGAAAGTGATATTTGTATGAGATTTGAATTCCTGGTGATATTAAATTAACCTCCTTCTCAATTTTGGATAAGTTTTCTTGTAGTCCTAGCCATATTTATTTTCCCAATTTTTTGTTGGGAGCTTATGCAACATTGACAATAGGGTATAGTATGCACTTCAATAGGCAGAAGTAGGTTAAAGTTGCTTTTGGTAGATTATTGAGATTCTTTTATGGTTTTCAAGGGATCTTGGAGGATTCTTACTGCATGTTGATCACATTTGGCCGGAAAATCATGCTTTGAAACTTAAAATTTATATAAAGAATCCAACTAAATTGCATGAAACATGGAAATATGTACTAGTTTTGGAAACATGAATGATTAAAAATGCAACCCTCCCAAATGGTATGTCGAGGGGAACATAATATATATATAGATTGTAGAATTTGGGTTTTTAGACTTCTTATGGGTTTTACATCCCTTATGGGATCTTGGGCATTTCCAAGATGTTTCTTAGGAATTTCCACATTTCCATGAGTTTATAGTACTAGTACATGGGAAACTTAGGAGTTTATTCCAATAGAGGAATCCAACATGCGTGCACATTATAATGTATATTTGATTCCACCAAATTGATGGGATATGTGGAGTCTTGAATTCACCTCCTACAAAGGAGAAGCCTCCAACCTCCATCCTTTTTACAAATTTAGAAGCCAATATGTTTCAGGATGGCTTGGATTTCTTCTCTGCTTCATCAATAAGATCCTTGAATACAGATGGCAATTGGGATGTAGTAGGAACCTAGTGATGAGAAGCCTCTATCCTCCATCCTTTTCACAAACTTGGAAACAAATACATTTCAGGAAGATTAGTTTTCTTCTATTCTTCATTGGTAAGATTTGTTAACCCAAAAATCCCTCACTTAGCTCTACACGGCCTACACCACCCAAGGACACCCATGCATGACCCTCATTTCACCCCATTGGACCCCCACACCCTCAAAAAGGCTTAAGAATGAGCAAAAGGGCTTAAAAACCCCAAAAAAGATCCTAAATAGTTCTCCTAGGGGCGAAAGCCTCCAAAAAGGGGCTAAAACCCCTCAAAGGAGTTAAAAACCCCAAAAAGAGCTAAAGATAGGGAGAAAGGGGCTAAAATCCCAAAGAAGGGGCTAAATCCCCAACCAGGGGCTTAAAACCCTAAAAAGTCCCCAAAAAGCTATAAATAGAGGGGTGGGGGTCACTCTCAAAACACTTCTCCCTTGCATACTGTTATGTTGCCTGAGTGGATGCCTTAAGACCCTTTGTCTCTCAAGCCACCCACACTCCCTCTCATCCATTCATCCATTGAGCCATAGCTCCCCCTTCCAAGAGAGGTGCTTCTCCAAGCTAGGGCATGGTCTCCCATTCCATCAAGAGAAGGTATGGCTTGTTGTTTATGTTGTTTATTTGTTTTCTCTAATCCATTGTTTGTTTGCAGGTTTATCGTCTAACATGTTTTTGCAGGTATTTTGGATCTAACATTTATTTGCACATAGCTGGGGCTAAACCCTAACAGTGTTTGTAGAGGGGTTTCCATCCCATTTCTTTTATTTCTGTTCTGTTTCAGTTACTATCTGTTTTTCTTGCATTTCACCACCAGGAACATACCCTTCTGTCCTATAGATGGAAGGTAGCCATTCCTGCCTTATAGCAAGGGAGAAATCCCTGCTACAGAACTGGTGACCATACTAGGTCGATCCCACAAGATCCCTGGGTTTTATTTCTATAGGTTTAGTTTTTTTGCCCTAGGTTAATTTTTTTGTTAAATCTAGCTTAAATTTTTTTATTTACATTTTCTATTACTACTGAGCCTCCACAAGGAAAATCTGAGTCCATTTGGCCATAGTATAGGTTACTGTCGGCCGGATCTGACTCGGGGTCAAAAAATTTCACTTTTCGAAGCAGGTCACACTTATCGGGCCCAGACAGGGGACCAAGTCACTCATTTGGGCCTCACAGGTGTGACCAAGTCACGCTTTTACCCTCAAAAGGTGCGATCCCCTTCCAAAAGACAGCCCGCTTCTGTCTGCAAAATCTGAGCGACCCCCTCACCTGTTTCTGGAAAAATTCCATGACACCCTCGCCACATTTGACCCGAAAAGTGCGATCTGTCACTCAGAATTGGGTTTTTTAATAATTAAGGACTGTCAGTGCGGCTCAGGCACCTCTGTCCATCTAAACTGTTTTATTTCTGTTTCTGTTTATGTTTATTGCAATTTCATTTACATAACAAAGTGTAAATTAAATAATGAATGGCTTAATGGATATAGTTTGACTAAAACTCACTTAAAATCAACAATCTTGCTTAACCCTTCCTCCTCTACCCATTCATCACCTTTCGGGGTATTCTGGGATAAGACGAAGGGCATAGCTCATATAGTAATAGGCACTTCACCCAATATTGTTCGAAACCACTAAAAATGGGTGACTTGGAAGGTAGAGGGGGTAGAGAAGGAGGGCTTCTCACGGCGCTCAGCGTCCTCCCTATTGACCAACCTTGCATCCGGAAGGTGACCTATGGATCTATAGATGGGCTTAGTCCCATTGTGTTGAGAGCCTAACACCTTCTCTTGGTTGAAGAAGAATATAGGTGTAAGGTAGTCACCTAGTCAGGCTATCACAATTCATGATAAAAAATGGTGCATGTCTAAAACATTTCTGATTAATATTTACTACTTTCACCCACAATGATATGAATTCTGTGAAATATTCATAAACCATTTGCAGCCACCAGATATAACAGAAACACAAAAAGACATAAACACCATACCATGTAAATCGACCCAACTCAGTTCATGACGCTGAGAGAGCCACTAAAATTTACAAAATTACACTAAGGTAAAAATCTGCAGTCGTTGAGGACATAAGTCACTGACTGCTTTAACCGTGGGAAGTAATTGGGCTCAGCCCAGAAACTCATTGTGAGGAGTACCACGGGAACCCCAAAGTAGCTAGCCACTGAGAGGAATTACCAAGTGAAATGGGCAATGACCCCACCAATAAAGTAGCACGCCCGTGAGAAAAAATCCAAGTGCTGTCTTCTGGCAGTCTTGGTGGCCGAGTGGCCACCTACAGCCAATAGGAAGCCATTGAAATCGGGGTCCAATAATCATTACCACCAGTTTGACATTCAAAATTTACACAATTGATCCCTCATGCTCTTCCTCACGCCTAAGAGGCGAACCACCATTGTTCGGGTCATTAAACCGACATCGTCGAGACCACTCTCGATGACCTCCCACACCATTAGAAGGACACACAGCCTCTGATTCATATTCAGACCCATATAAGTCTGAACTAGATCTACACACTACACCATCAAGCCCCATGGCTGGTGCAAACCCGGATCCATTTTCCGGCATAGCAATCGCTAGTGGACCCATGTCCACCCCACAAACTATCACCAACAACCCTGCGGGTGGCCCCAGCACGGTTATGCAAACCGTGATAAGTCAGCTGCCACCACCCATATTAATCATTCAAGCTGCCCCTCCTATCACACATGGGGGCAGTGGCCCTTCCACATAAACTGCCCCTCCTGTCACACATGGGGGTAGTGGCCCTTCCACCTACACTGCCCCTCCTATCACACATGGGGGCAGTCGCCCTTCCACCTACACTGTCCCTCCCACCACACTTGGGGGCACTGGCCCATCCACAATGGTACCACAAGTACCCCCAGCAATGTAGGTGCATTATGCACCTGCAAACCCCACCACCATGGCTGCCCCATCTCACATCAATCTAGGGTCAAACCTCCCTTTCATGGCACATTTCAACTTTCCTGATTTGGCCTGGTTAACATATGACCCCATCCGGCATCAAACTTTTTGGCCTCCCATGCCAACCAAAATACCCTCAGATATTCCCAAGTTTGAAGGGAAGGGAGGGGAGTACCCCCAAAACCGCATCATGATGTTTCATTTATGGTGCTCATCAAACAGCATCATAGATGATTTGATCAGGCTAAGACTATTCCAATGCACCCTCACAGGTGTTGCAGCCATGTGGTACATTGAGCTACCACAAGCCAAGTACCCAGATTTCAACTCCCTGGCTTTCATGTTCCAGCAATATTTCCAACTCCCCTCATTCAGATATGACGAAGGGGTGGAGATCTTGTTATCTTGCCGCCAGAACACTGCGACCCACATAACTGACCACATCCATGAGTGGTGACGACACCGTAGTTTGTGTGAGATCCAACTCAATGACAGGATCTTCCTAGATTGGTTCCTCAAAACCTTACTCCCACCTATAGCAAAGGGCGTCGCATCCGAACATCCCCAATTAGAAGAGGAGGCCATCTTGAAATCCCAGTAGTTTGATCTAATTTATGCATAGTCCGGGTACCTTTACACTATCATTCCAGACGCTCCCCGTGCAGATACCTCCTATCGAGATGCACCAGGGGCATCCCATGCTGCAGATGGCATCATAGGCTCGGTCTCTCACCAACCATAGCATCGTCCAACACCACCTGCAGTATCACCACAACCAAGCAACACTGCTAGTGTTTCCTACCAAAACCAAACTCCAGACTATGCAAGAATGATGTCCCAGTATAGAGCCACAACTTCTTATGCACAACCTACACCACTGCAGCAGGCTCAGGCCTTGGCTTGGCCAACACAACAATACGCGGGGAAAATTCCCACATTTGTGGCACCGCCACCCACCCAAATCTACTATGCACCACCAGTGCAAGCGGTTCAAGCCCCTGCCCCTGCTCCACCCGCTCCATTGGGACATGTGTTTGTACAACAAAACCGTCCCAACCAGCCAGCCCCCAATAATCAACAAGGGAAAGCTAGGAATAACCAACCCCAGAACCAAGGCAACAATCAACCACAGGGAGGCGATCAACAACCAAACCCTCCCAACAATGTCGAGTAAAACCAACCAGCCCAAAATATTCCACGACCAAATGCACCGAGATGCAAGCCCTGTTGCGTACAAACCAACCATGCACATTTTGTGAGGTCTACGGGCACTACACATTCAAGTGTCCCTTCATGGGTCGTGCTAAGCAGGCCATTAGGAACGAGGTTCAACATGCCACCAACACAACAGACCAATCCCAACCCAACCCAGGACCACAAGGACCTCCTCCTATGGTAATTCAAAACCCATTACTAGTCCAAGGATTGGTGGCAACCGCACCCCCTCCCCAACCCAATCCCAACGCTACGGGGGCACCTCCCACGATAGAAATAGGTGTCCACCACCTGCTAGCTATGACAATTAAAGAGGTCAATCTACAAACTAGACGAAATCAGTACGGAACGAACACCGAACCCACTAACACATCAGCGACATCTACGTCTAAAACAGTCAATGCACCTCTTCAGTTACCCCCTTTCCCGCGCCCCCCCCATATGCCAGGTTTCCAATAACGCCAGAGCTAGAACTGCTGTCAGCTACAGGATTGTGGATGATTTGGCCCAAACACCCACCACCATGTCTGCTCTTGAGGTACTCAAAACTTGCCCAATGCAGCGGAAATCCTTACTAGCATCCCTTGGTTTCGTGGATCCTTTTGACTCCAAGTTGATCACATTTGACACGGAGAATGGAGAACCATGGATGCCATCAACCATTTCCTTCCAAATCCCGGTGTCTATCCAGAATTTGGTCGTGCACTGGTGCATAGTGGATGAGGGGGCATCCACATGCATTATTTCTACCCTAGTCTGGTAGAAGCTTGGATCCCCAATTATGTAACCATCCTCTACTACTATGCAGGATTATGATGGTCCTCCCACTAAAGCCCAAGGAATCCTCCCCCACATCCCCATCACATTAGCCGAGAAAACAATATTGATTGACGTAGAGGTTGTCAATGCTCAATTGGACTATAATCTTCTCCTTTGAAGGAGTTATATGTATGCCATGAGAGCTATAGCATCAACTATTTTCCGTCTCATGATGTTCCCCCACGAAGGGAAAATCGTGACGGTTGACCAACTGACTTATCATGATATACAAGGGCTAACAACACCTGCCAACATTATCCCTATGATCAACACCATTGATCCACAAGGGATGACCACACACACCAATGTTATACCTGTGGTCAACACCATGGTTGACAACATACCAGCCTCCCCATTGCTGAATGTGGGCCCTGGGTTGTTTGTCGATACCATCATGATGGCTTCTTCCCCTTAGTGTCACCACCACCGACACTAAACGAGACTGTGGACCTGTGTATGCTCTCATCCAACACCACTGCACCCAAACAACAACTGCAGCCACAACCCCAACCGCAACCACAACACCATCCACAGCCGCAACATCAACAACAGTCGCAACATCATCCGCAGCCACAACATTATGCGAAACCACAACCACAACCTCATCCCCACATACAACCATCAGGGAGTTATCTGGGCTCCTCTCTAGTCCATACAATTCCCTTCCTCTTCCCACCCCTGGTGTCATGAGCAAGCCAGTAATGGCCACCTTAAACTTACCCAACTTTACATTGGGAATTCCCGTGTGGTATCTTGATCCACCAGCTCAACCACTAATGCCCCAGGTAGTCTTAAACCCCGTGCAACCCATTGCGGTTGAGTCTTATCCTCCACCCGACCCGCAAAAACCAACCACCAAACCCGCACCCGCACCACCCCACCCAAAAAGGGCCAGGGGAAAAAATGCGAAAGCTATCACTGAACCTCGACAGATCTCACCTTGCGCCATCTGCAAAGAACAGGGCCATCCAACTCAAAACTACCCTGAGATTCCTATAATCCGTGCACATTTGGATGCCATGGATACAACGAAAAACCTCCCCATGGTTGAACTTCTAAGCGCGCCAATAGTGAGAAACAAGTCATTGAGAACAAACCATGCTTACGCCCTATGTGGTTTGTATGGACACTATTCTCACCATTGCCAAGACTTGTCTGAGTTCCGAATGGATTTAGCCGACCTTCGACAACATTCCCTTGAATCTGAGATTACTCTGATCGAAGAAGTTCACCCCCCACCTCCTTCTACAGACACCATGTCCATCTACATAATGTCTAGTTCTACAGACCCTCTTGTATCCACCACCACCAACGGTCCATCAGACCTGTCTCTTTCGTTGTTTTTGCAACCACAGCTCTATCCATAGTCGCAACCTCAGTTGCGACCTCAACCTCAGTTACTAAGGAAACAGTGGGGTTCATTCCCAATCAACACGATCCTTTTTCTTGTTCTTTTCCTTTTCCTTTTCCTTTTCCTACCATCCGAGATCGTAAGTAAGTCTGTCTTGGAAACCTGCAATCTACAGGATTTCACATTGGGAGATCCTGTGTGGTACCTTGAACCACCTACCCTACCTCTGAGGCCACAGAATGTGTTGACTCATGTCCATCCAATTGAGATGATGTTGCACCTACCTCTAGGTCCATCAAAGACTCCTCTTGTCTCCAGGCCTGCCCCTCTTCCTCCAACAGAGACTGGGGGCAAAGCCACAAAAACCACAACCAATACCGTTTACATGATCTCTAGCACCATTTTCCCTTCCATCTCGTCGAATGTGGAAGATCCACCTAATCTATCATGGCACCACTTACGCTATGACGGAGAGATATGTAAGACCGCCTCCAATTTTACCCCATTCCCTTCAAACCATAGTGTGGAATCGGTTCTTCCCATAGAAGACCAGATTCCTTCACCCCGCCTTGCCAGTAACCTTTGTCTCAGCAAGGGGGCATACCTCTTCGCTGACTCAGATGGTCAACTCTTGAAGAAGCCGCACAATGGGTTCCACCTCAAGAAAGCCTATGACTAATACCACCACTATGAATCCCTTATAGTGTAGTTTTCTCCCTTTTTGTTTTGCAACGTTTTTATCACAAATTAGAAACCCCCCCATTTAGGGGTAGCACCATTAGCTGCTAATACAAAGTCACCCAAAACCTATTCAAGACACCTCTCACACCTCCAGGCTCAAATTTCCATCTCCTTATGAGACCATCGTCTCAGGTTTAACAAACAAATTTCGGGACCACTTCCCAAAAGTTACCTCGATTTACGAGCCACATCATGATGATGGAAGTGTCTATAGACCTGTACTTGCATCACACTTGCCTACCTCTACTCATGCAGGTTCTCGTGCCACCGCCTGTTAAGGAACATCATTTTTTATTTTAGCATATAGCCATCTACTTCATCCACCGCACCTTATGCGGATCTCTAGACCATTCTCCAGAAGACGAATTATTTCTCTTGCATGTATTTGGCATATAACTGCCTCCGGACTTGCATGCACATCACATGTAGTCAAGTCCGTCCACCGCAACTCACACACAGCTCTCCTGACCTCTATCTGAGAGCCACCTCGGTTTGCATGCCTCTGTCGCACCGACACGCGTGCCTCTGCCGCGATCTATCCCGTGCATGTATTGGTATGTTTGAGAGCCACCTGCTCCGTCCATACTATGCAGATGACCTTTGGACCACTGTCCACCGTCCCGACATGGGGCACCGCCTGTGCCACCACAATCGGTTGACCATATTAGAGTTTCGTTTAAGCTCTTTTCTGACTCCTCAAAGAATGAAAAGATTGTCGAGCGCAGGTGCTTCCTTCCCTGCTCGTTAAAGTATAGGAAAGGGCATCTACATCGTCTTGTTCATCTACTTTTGTGGATTATGTAGACCATCAAATGAAAAGGACCACCTTGGCATATTCAATCCAAGACCGTTCCCCTCTGCATACTTTTATGCTTTCTCGGGCAGAGGGGCCGAACTTTACGAAAAAGCTCACCATGGGTTGTCGTTAAGCTCTTGTCGTTAAGCTCTTAAGATCTTTTCGTTAAGATTACCGAGCAAACTTGGTTTTGTTCATGCTTGTAAAATTATCTGAATGACCGTCCAATCAGTATAGGTTTAACCTTTTCCAGCCTGATTGGACTACCAACGGTAAAGAAGTCTCTCATCCCCTACAGGATGGGAAAGCTCTCCTGTGCATACTTTTATCCTTTTTCGAGCACAAGAGACTACCAATGAAAAAGAGCCCCCATTGGAGTCTTTTTCGTGCTTTCAAACTCTCTAAAATTGAAAGCACCATCGAGCATTTACTTTCTCTGGCTCGCCAAAAATCCATGAGATCGTACCACAATGGTGTCTCTAAACACCACCCCACAAAAAACAGTTTGGCAGCATTCCCACTTTGGGTCACCTTTGTTCAGAGTACTCTGCAGTGTGTCTTCCTTGGATCCCATCAATATCAAAAGTATCTACCTCCCCCAAGTATTTCCCATCTACAGTGACATTCCTGGTATTACAGCTATGATCCCATTCCCATGAGTCAGTTTCATTCGATGCCTGGTCCGCCCTACCGTCATACTCTGAACAAAGGAAGTTTGAGTCTACTACACTCTCCCTACCCCTGTTCAACTCTTTCCCTCTCCCCCCGCCCATTCAGTGGGTCAATCCGTAGATTGTCTCACATCTTTCGATTCTTCTGGTCAAGGAAACATCATTTCCTTGACTAGGGGCAAGTCTCCCTTTGTTGACGACAACACACATATTCCAAAGGATAGACCCAGAGGTCCATGTATCTTGGTTTCATTAACCTCATTGATGAGTTCCTTGGACCACTTGAGAGGAGCCCTTAGTGCCTCTTGAGATGGTTGTTTCTCATGTGCTCAACTCCAACTACATCATCGCACCATTGAGATTCATACAGGGTATTGTTCCATGCAGCATTTGGTTGAAGACCCCAGATGTCACCTGACTCTAGCGCATTGATGAGTCTATTTGAGAGACCTAAACAGGTTATGTCCCTTATGATTTTCGGGTTGCGTTGGAAAAAGTGTTTAGAAGCCCCAGCAGCGCTTCTATATAGATTTATGATTGATGCAGCATACTTGTACCACAGAGACTCTGACTCTCCATTACTGAGTCCATACAGTTATGTACCATTCCATATCCAGTAAGCTATCAGTCATGAAAATATAGAATTCCATGAGAATGCCATGAGTCCAATGTAGCAGTTCTTCAGATCATTAATGTATTCAACCTCTCAGTGAGGCAACCACTATGTATCATCAGTTGTATATGATTGGCTCTTGTATTATAGAGCATAGATCACATTATTCTTTTGACATTGTTACAAGCATGGGGATGCCCGCCTCGTCCATATACATGTCACACATTATTTGTATCTCACCCATTGATGGGAGAACCATATTAATCTAAAACCAAAAGCCACCATGCCCCAACCTAGGAAGCACCACCTCTCCGCAGAAAATCCTATGATGTCCATCGGCCATACGATGAGCTCCTTCCCTCACACATCAGGGGGTAATCTGTTAACCCAAAAAATCCCTCACTCAGCTCTACATGGCCTACACCACCCAAGGACACCCATGCACGACCCTCATTTCACCCCATTGGACCCCCACACCCTCAAAAAGGCTTAAGAATGAGCAAAAGGGCTTAAAAACCCCCAAAAAGAGCCTAAATAGTTCTCCTAGGGGATAAATCCTCCAAAAAGGGGCTAAAACCCCTCAAAGGAGCTAAAAACCCCAAAAGGAGCCAAAGATATGGCGAAAGGGGCTAAAATCCCAAAGAAGGGGCTAGAGCCCCAAAAAAGCTATAAATAGAGGGGTGGGGGTCACTCTCAAAACACTTCTCCCTTGCATAATGTTATGTTGCCCGAGTGGATGCCTTGAGACCCTTTGTCTCTCAAGCCACCCACACTCCCTCTCCTCCATTCATCCATTGAGCCATAGCTCCCCCTTCCAAGAGAGGTGCTTCTCCAAGCTAGGGCATGGTGGCCCATTCCATCAAGAGAAGGTATAGCTTGTTGTTTATGTTGTTTATTTTTTTTCTCTAATCCATTGTTTGTTTGCAGGTTCATTGTCTAACATGTTTTTGTAGGCATTTTGGTTCTAACATTTGTTTGCAAGTAGCTGGAGCTAAACCTTAACAGTGTTTGCAGAGGGGTTTCCATCCCATTTCTTTTATTTCTGTTCTGTTTCAGTTTCTATCCATTTTTCTTGCATTTCACCACCAGGAACCTACCCTTCCGTCCTATAGATGGAAGGTAGCCATTCCTGCCCTGTAGCAAGGGAGAAATCCATGCTACAAGATCCTTAAAAGCAACCGACACCTATACTAAGGGACGTGATAGGTGATGTACATTAGAGCATACAAAATGGGGGTTCTCAGCTATTTCCTCTCATGGAAAAAAACTATTAAAAAGATGAAAGAGTAATTTTTTTCATTCTCTCTAATAAAAAATGGTAGATTTTATATTGAAAGGGGGTTGTTGGAAAACTAGAGAGATTTAAAGTACAAGGAGTTGAAAAGTCTTTAGTGAGATTGGTAAGCTAAGTTGATATGAAGCATAATCTGCTTTAATCACTATGGGCATCGAAACTCGGTGGTAAACCTACTTCAAAATTTTGGAAACACAAGCCCGCCCAAATATATTTAGCCCAGATATATTTATTTTTGATTAGTTTACCTATGCAAAAACTTAATTAATATTGTAAGATTTAATACAGAAGCATTCTATTTTTAGTATTCCTTTACATCATTTCAAGCTAACTCCAAATTCTCCCTTCTCCCTTCTCCCTAACTACTTTTCTACTTTTCATGTGCAGGATCTACTCCTCAACAAGCTACAAATTGCTTGTTGTAATCTACATATCAATGTTCTATTTTGCATTAACATATATGTACTCGCACCAAAACATTATAATGTAAGAGGATCAAAATGTATATGAATTCATTTGAATAGTCCAAACAATTTGACAAAAAAAATCACAATTGCTTGGCTTTTATATTTGTAGACCTACTAAATTCTTAAATGAAAGGATATATGAATCAAATTATAATTTTTTCATAATATTATAAATCTTTTTTTTATTATGAATTTAATTTATCTTTATCTAGATATATCCAACAATTTTAAGTTTTTCTTTATATTTTTTTAGATATTTTCCAATGATGTCCATTAACCTACCCTCTTTTTTTATATTATTAGAATTTGGACAATTTTAAGTTTTTCTTTATATTTTTTGAGATATTTTCCAATGATGTCCATTAACCTACCCTTTTTTTTTGGTGAGATTCAAAATGTTATGATTACCATATTAATGATCCACATTTAAGGAATGTATAAATAAATTATTTATTGTTTCTTTATAAATTTGAAATATTTTTATTTATTTAGTACATAGATCCATAAATTTATGCAATGTTACTTGATTGTAACATAAGAACTACAAAAACTAACAATCCATTCTCATTTGGATGAGAGAAGAATACTTTTCATGATTACTTTTGAAATGTCGATAATGTAATGGCCAATTATGTGAAGAATATAATGTCTTGTTGTATATGTCCACATCTCCTTGCTTAGCTTGCAACAAGGTGTTCTTTTATTGCACCCCTAGGTACAATTGCTAGTATCTTAACAAAGTAAGTGACTTCCATCATACAACACCATACGTCAACACTAACCTTTAAAATCATGTTTAGCAAGGGTCTCCAATGGGTTGGAGTTTGTGACTTAATGCCCATTATGTATTCTTCACAGGACCATCATATTTTTTTCTAAAATACATTTTTTTTTGTGAAAACCTTGAAAATAGAATGAAGGATTTGGAAGAAATATCATACTTTTCAATGTAGCTCCTTTGTGTGGCTAGGGTTTTGAGGTTATGATTTAAAATGACAATAAATTGTATAATATTAATCCTAAATGTTATTATGAACCAAATCCACAAATGGCATGGCCACTACACTTTTGGTGACATTGGTGTAGTTTAAATCTAATTCATAAAGATGGAGATAATCATGTTGTAAGAATTTCCTTTGAGGGTTTTAAGGCCACAACTTGCAATGGGTGTAACTTTTGTGATCCTTGTCAAAATATTTGTTATGACCCCAATTTGAAATGATGGCATGTTGTTTTGTTTCTAATGGTATTGGTCTAACAACAATTTGGTTCATCAATAGAGAGAAAAGTGCACCACTAGAATTTCTTGTGAGGTTTGGAGGCTTCAACTTGAAATGGGTGTAACTTCCATTATACTTCTTAGCATAGCTATTACCCCAATTTAGAAGTGGAACAACCACCTTAATTCAAATGACACTAGTGAAATTGTGGCTTGGTTGGTATGTCAAGAAAAAAACCCAACACAGGAAGACCTTAAAAGGGGGGGGACTTCCCTTGGGCCCAAGAAAGTTCTTTGATACCACTTGTCATGATCCTTAATAGGCTAGATACACACTTAATAATGACAAATGAATCCACACATTAATCAACACAAATATAGATAATAACCCTAAGGTAGGACAACACCATTAATTACTCATCATTATAATGAATCACTCCTCAAGTTATGCTTGTCGTTGTACAAAATTGCAACATGTTTAATATAATGATATACCTATGTATATTTGTTAAAGAAGGCTAAATGTTTTATGAATTATTTTTTATCTTGTTCATTATGATTAGAATCCAACCATGAAATCTTGCCAAATTTGCAATTTTGGATCGATTAAATTATTGTTTTTAGTGCAAAAATGTATTCATCACTCTCAGATAACTCTATTGCAATCAAATTGAGCAATGTGACATTTAATATATGCAACTTCATCAAAATAAAATTATTCCTGGTAGATCTCAAGTTAAAATAATCAATATCATTTCACATTATTTTGAGTGATTGGAAAAAGAGCAGCTTTGTAGAATGTTTAGACTATGGCATTCAAGGTCAAATTCTTTTTTTCTTTAACTATATCTCAACCTTCCTGGGGTGATTCTTCTTCTCCTATTATGTCCAATCAACATTCTCTTATTAAACTCTTATGTTGGAACTATATCCTATAGTTCTACCCAACACCTTATCCTTCTATTGTTGGAATTACCTCAATAATTTTACCTACCAATTTACTTCTCTAATGATGGAGTTGATTTCTCTACAACATCTTCCCAACAATGGCCATAGTTTATACAAATTCCTCTTTTACAGTTCTATCTAGCAACTTCCCTCTCTATTGTAATTCTAACTCCCTTAGAACATTCTACCCACAAATTCAATTATGGATCTGTAACATACCCAAACTCCTCTTTACTATTTCAAGAGATGGGGTATGATTTTTTTTCAGCATCCACACAATTAGTAAATTAACCCCACTAATACATATTGAATACTCATAACCAAGGATACTCCCATCACTTATATTCTTACTTAAGAGGAACATAAAACCACTTCCTCTCTTCCTTCATCAAAACAAACATTAAAACGTATATATATATAGTTGTGAACTCTCATGCAACCATTCATTGAATCAACTCTATTTACTTCAATAAACAAGATAAATTGATTTCAAATCATCCTTACTAGAAATATAATGTCTATCTAATCAACATGAGGCATACTATGTATTCAACAATACATTGAACCTTTGAACACCCTTTACTTACTTTAATTAAGAGGAACATATACATCTCAATATATATTAGTTAATCAAGTAAAATGTTGATATTTTAAATGATTTCCAAAGTATAAAGGTTAAGGCATCCACCATAAAGTTTACATCTTTAAAGGATATGTGCACAACATTCCTTGTGATACTTTCTACAAGCCTAGTCAATAACTTGGCCTTAGCTTATCCAACTTCCTTTTACATGGCTCAATTCATAATTAAGATTAAGAACTATCCACTCTTAAGAACTCGGTATTACATAGTTAAGAGTATTATTGTAACTTTCATTCAAAACCATGGATATCTATTAATAAATACGAAGTTAGACTTTACTTAATGCACTTACAAACAACTAAATTATAAACAACAAATAGCATTAAAACATAGAACACTGTTATATATAAGGTTATAAGTTTTAATCATAGAACATTGTTATATATAAGGTTATAAGTTTTAATGTTTGTTTTGACGAAGGAAGAGAGGAAGTGGTTTTATGTTCCTCTTAAGTAAAATATAATTGATGGGAATATTCTTGGTAAGAATATAATTGATGGGAATATCCTTGGTTATGACCAATCAATATGTATTAGTGAGACTAATTTACTAATTGTGTGAATGCTGGAAAAATAAAATCATGCCCCATCTCCCAAAATAGTAAAGAGGAGTTTGGGTATGTTTTAGGATTTAGTTCAAATTTCAAACAAAGTCTACCCAATATATGTTTTCTCATAAGTAATATTATGGGCTTATCCCAAACTACAATTTAGTGTTACATTCCATAAATTATTACCCACCAACTACCTACTGGGCCTTATTCAATGAGTATGACCCATTAAATTAATTAATGATTTTGTACACCAATAACTTAGTGGGCCTTATTCCTTGAGTACAACCCCATTACAATAATATCCTCCTTATGTACCTCCCTTGAGACCTAACATTACATTATTTTCCTTCCATATGTACCTCCCTAGGTACATTCCATTCTACTTGGCCATTTTTTACATAACTCCCTATTATGATCTAATTTGGTTAAGGATGGAATATGAAAGCGAGCATGGTGAGTTGCCTCCAAGTGATCCAAAGGTATCAATTAAGATATTAACCATAACTCTATAATATCCAAAGGTATCAATTAAGATATTAACCATAACTCTATAATTTCATGGTTTCTCTGAGATTATTTTTCTTTTAGAATAAAATGCTTCTTATTCATTTTATTCATCCATTAAAAATCCAAATACGAAATCATCAAAGCCAATTCATTGGTATAGTGTAATCTCTTCTCACTATTTAGATAACGAGTACGTTAAAGGGAAGGTCTTTATTTTTAGGGGTTAACATGATCCATTTGTTATCTTTGTTATTGAGATAGTGCTTATGTTAGAGGGAAGGTGTTTATTTTTAGAGGTTAACTCCATCTATTTGTTTTGGTCACATTCAATCAAAATTGGCTTTCATTCGTTATTGCTAATCTCAAGCTTCACATATTATTAGCTTTAAAAGATTACTAAAAGTACACTAAAAAATTTGTTAGACATATTCACTGCAAGAACCTAAGATGAAAACTAACTTCTATGGTGTAGAATATTTGCCCAGTATAATTGTCTGGATTTCTTTATTATAGCAAAATTTCAGGTAATAAATCCAACAAAAAATTGAATGCCAAACATACTTTAATAGATCAAAGTGAACAACGGAAGAACTTCACACTATCAATGTTTACCATATCTATAGGGAGCATAATTAGTTGGCAAACAGGTTGTCCAAGTTTGCAAAGGACAATGAAGAAGAGATCCTATTTTGGGAGGAAATTCTAGAAAATTCACAAACAGATTTGGGATCACAATATATTTTTGGTTTAGATCTTATATTTACTATATGTATTTGGATGTCTTTGGATAAGTCTTGATCAAGAGGGATATGTTTTGTGTCTTGGTTGGAGATAACTCTTAGCTTTTGGATACTATAGACTGTAAAGTTAGTTAATCGATTGTACTTGGAAAGTTTTGTATTTTTGTATTCATATTTGAATAATAAAAATAAATTTATTTCATCTAAAAAATCAAAATACTAAAAATATATGTTTGCCATACCCCTAACTATTTTAAAATCTCTAAATCACCTAACTATATTAGTTTTTTTTTTTCACTTAACCAAATTAAGAAAGTGAAGTTTCGAGAACCATTTTAGGACAGTGGAGTTTCCAAAACCATTTTGGATGACTAATATCCTAGTACATTTTTTACATTAATAATAATCATTAACAACACAAGTAACTAAAGCGAAAGTACCATGTAAAGGCGCACTGACCCAAAAATCTATCCACCTCTAACGTGGCTCGAGTAAATTCTTAAATGATTAAACCGCCCCATGTGACACTTTTATTTAACTCCATTCAAATATGTGAATGCGGCAGCGTTTAAGAGAAAGTTCCATTCATTATAGTATATATATGACGCCTTGTTTTAAACGAAACAATTAAATATAGTTAAATATTACAACAAGGAAACTCAAATAATCTTTAAATTATTTATCTAGAGTTTGGTTGTTATACGACAAAATTATGGATGTTATAATTTTTTATTTTTTATTTCAATTATATATGTAAAATGATGATGATCATGAGTTAATTTTAAATGTTTTTATGGTTTAAGCATATTTGTTTGAATATAATTTATTTTTTTTAAACTTAGTTGAATACCTACTTCAGTTGGTTGGGCTTCAGTTGATAATCTTTTTCTAAGTTAAAAGTTAGGGGTTTAATTTATGATCTCGTTGGGGTTAGGCCTCCTCTACTAAGGTAGTTGAATCTTTCTGGTAATTGGTGCCTCAGAGTGAGGCTTCTTGGTCGTTTCCAGTCAAAAAAAAAAAAAAATTCTAACTTTCTCAATCCTTTGCCTTTTTCTTAGAATAGAAAATATACTTTTCTTTGCACTTTCTCAATCCTTTTCCTTTTTTTCATAATACAAAATATCATAATAAAAAATATACATTTCTTTGCACTTATATAAGAGTAACCTCTCTGACATGTCCATCTTCCACTATCTAGCTAGATGTTACAATAGAGGGGTAGATGAACAAGCCACATATATGAGCAAGGGCTAGGGAAGGCACTATATGTCTCAAAATACAAAATAAAGTATGAAAGTATGTCATCTCAACCGAGCTTGGTTTTTATACCTCAAAATGACATTTAGAAAGGTGGCAACATTGTCTTTCTAGAGATTTTGGGCATTCCCTCCAATGATGTTGAGGTGTCTCAACATATTCTCTTTATTAACAACATTGCATGCAACAACTCCTTTGATAGAATTTGATATGATATCATGTGCTTCACATTATTTTGATGCTCATCAATCATCCTAGTGACATCTCCATAAGTTCTATGGATGTTTGAAACGATTTCATACCTCATACAATGAGAAGAACCCTACGCTTACAATGCATTCCTCTCTTGTTTGGTGTTATCCCTCCTTTCCCTTGCTTTGTTGTGCTCTTTTTCCTTAGAGATATAGACCTAAGTCATGTGCAACAAACCTTGATGATCCTAGGTGCATCTACAAAGAGATACAACTCTCAGAGGGAAGATATTGATAGTCTCAAGGTTAACTGATCTCTTAAAGACACTTACTCGTTACAACTTGCATAGATGAATTGAGCTCTTTCTTTAAGAACTTCATTCAATTCATGGCAACATGAAGGATGCTCATGGACAACTTGTAGTGTTATAACGAAAGGTTGAGGAGCTTTGAGTTGAGTTGGTTAAGTTCAAAGACCAACACAATAAGCTATTGGACAACTTGAGAATAATGAAAGAATATTTTGTCAAGCTTCAAGGAATTTTGCATCCACAATGTGCTAATGATCAATTTGTCCAGGCTTGCTCCCCCTTAGAGGCAAACAATTGCATCCAAAACCTCGAAGTTGAGTCATTGATCATTGATTCTCGATACCCACAACATTGAATGTAGTGAAAATATACATTTTTGTCAAGTAGTTCCATTAAGCAAATTCCATGTAAACATGAATGCAATTCTCTTAGTTACAATGTAGACATGATTTGTGTTTTGAATTCTATGCACTAGATCAAGCAGTTTTGTATGTTCTTTCATCTCCTTTAAGCTTTCTCACTCTGCATACATTGGCTATTGAGGTTCCACAATAGTGATTCTCTTTGACTAATACAAACTCATTATTGTTAGTGTTAAAATAAACATGGAACCAACATGTACACTCCAAGTTAGCTATTGATCATGCGTCTAGTTTGATTGTTAATGAATATAATCCTAAATGGATACAATCAAATCAAATGTGTCATAAGGCCAATCAAAGCGGCAAGGAGATAGGTAACTAAGGCATTGCCAAAGTAATCGAGCATTTGATTAAATACATCACAACATGGCAGAGGGGGGTCTTGATACAATCCAAAATGTATTTTTATTTACTCAAGGAAGTTTAGATGGATATTCATTATATATGTGTTTATTTTACATATACATAATACATATCTAACCATGTGTTGGGTTATGTACCATGTTTAACATTAATCATACATATAATGTTAAGAGAATGACACAATGAGCTATTGGACACATTAATAGTAGTGTGAGAAGATTTAGTTGAGCTATGAGCCATTATACATCCACATTGTGTTAGTGATTAGTTTGTCCATGGTCCACCCCCCCATAGACAAACAATCATATTGTGAATTTCGAAGCCAAGTTGTTGACCATTACTGCCTAATACTTACACCAATGAATGTAGTGCAAAAGCACATTTTTGTCCAATAGTTTCATTAAATTATTTCCCTGTAAACATGAATGCAATGCTCTTATGACAATGGAGTATCTACCAAATCAAATAGTTATTTTTGTTCTTTTGTGATCTCCTTCAAGCTTGCTCACTATGTGTACATCAACTATCCAGGTTCAATAACAATGGTTCTCCATTATTGTTATTGTAAAAAAGCATGTTAGCAACATGTATACTCCGAGTTAGTTATTATTATTGTGTTTAGTTTGGTAGTTAATGAATAGTCTTAGGGTTCTACAATTAAATCAAAGTTTCCATAAGGCTAATTAAGCTAATGCCAAAATAATTAAGCGTATGATTAAAAACACATCACAATACAACAAGAGGTTTTGAGTCAATCTAACTGGTTTTTTAATTTATTCAAAAAGACTTCGATCTATATATAATTTATATAGACACAAAACCCTTTTTTTTTTTAAATCACATTTACTAAATAAAGATAATGTTTTTATAAATATGCGAAGAAAGAAAAATTACCATGAAACTTGAGACATGAATTTCCGTTAAAGACCATCTAAATAACTCATATGAAGGGTGGGGCATACCAAAAAAAATCCAATATTAGACCTGTATTTCCATGAAAGATAACCTAGATATCTCATATAAGGGTGGGACATACCTTCATATAAGGGTTAGGGTGGGAGATACATGTGAAAACCAAACTTAAACATACATGGTGATATGTCAAATCAAGGTTGGAATTCGAGTGACATCTTTGTCTATAAGTGTTGTTAACACCCAAAAATGGTTAACTACCTCATCTACCTTACTACATGGCTCATTTGTCCATTTGCCTACCATATTTCCCTGAAAATCCCACAAAAAGCCTCCAAAAGGCCTAAAATGCCTCTAAAAGGCCACAAAACCATCTAAAAAGCCTCCAAAAGGCCTAAAATGCCTCCAAAAGGCCAAAAAACCCCTTTTCCTCCAAAAATAGCCAAAATTCCTCTAAAAATAGCAAAAATCCTCAAAAAGGGAAGAAAAGGAATAAAAATAATGAGGAAAAAGGAGGAAAACCCTAAAACAGCAAAAAACCTAAACAAGCTGCCCTAAACCACATGGTTTCCCAAAACCATGGGCAAGCACTCCACCACTAAAAAACTATAAATAAGTGATGGAGACCCCTCATTTCATAATCCACAGTCATAGCACCCTTACTCTGCCAAAACGTCTCGTGAAACCCTAGCTTACCATCAAGCTATTTTCACTGCTGAGAACCCATCTTTGGCCTATTTTCCACCATCGGAGAAGGAGAAGGAGCAGCTCGGAGCTCGGAGCCACCGACATCGGACCAGCGCAACGGACTCCACCTACCTCTTCATCAGAGGTAATACAAATACAAAAACTTTTTATACATCTTCTTGTCATTTTTATTTTCTGTCATTTACTTTTACTGTCTTAGGTTAATTTGTTTTCGTTTACATCAATCGAACTGCTACTAAGGAATCCAGATTCCTTAGTAGGTGCTCATCAGCACAAGCTAGAGTGAAAACTCTAGCTACAAGTGTAACCTCTGACAATCAAACTTGAACATACATGTTGAATTAAGGTTGAAATTTGGTTGGCACCCTTATCCATAAATATGTTTAATTGGTACTGATTCCATTGTCAATAATCTTTAATCATGATTTCACTTTATAAAGATCACCCAATTTATTTCATGTAGCTACCTGTAATCAAAATCTCATCAACATAGAGTACAATGACATGAAATACATCACCAATATTATGCAAATAAACATTAGGATCATATTTTCATCTTTCAAAGCCAAGTGATATCAGAAAATTGTCCATCTTGGCATACCAAGCCCTTGGGGCTTGCTTCAAGCCATAGAGAGACTTCTTTAAGCTGCATACAAGAGAAGGATCCCTTTGGAAACCTTCAAGGTGATGCATATATATATCCTCTTGTATCTCACCATGAAGAAATGCACTTTTAACATCCATGTGGTTAACCTCCCAACGCTTGGATGCAGCAATGGCTAAAACTAGTCTAATAGAGTCCATCTTTGCAACCAGTGCTAATGTCTTTATATAGTCCACTCCTTGGACTTAAGAGAGGAATTTGGAAGCCAATATGGAAGTATACTTTATACCATACCCATCAGTAGTAAGTTTGGTCATATAGACCTATTTGCATTACACTAGCTTCCTCTTGGAGGGCAAGGGAACCAATTCCCAAGTCTCATTTTCCTGTAGAGACTTGAACTCTTCTTGCATGGTTTTTTCCATATTGGATCAATTTATGCTCCCTAATATGATTGAGGATTAGATACAACCATCATGAAGCATTGTTTAGCAAGAAAAAATTCACTTGCAAAGTAAGCAGTGTGAAATTGTGATCTAGTCTTCCTAGGATCTAGTGGATTTCTAGCTAAATCCCCACCTGCTTCTATGGTTTTCTCAGCCCATTTTGGCCGAATGGGTTAGCCATGATCATCATCATCATATTCAGAAATATCTGAAATATCTGAAAATATTCATCACTTACATCATCTTGGTGTTGAGGAGATGAGCATTCCTTGGGTGCTAGTTCAAGCTCTAGCATAAGTTCTTCTTCGAATTGCACACTTCTTTCAATGAAGGTATTTTGAGATAAGGCATCAAAGAGATTGCGTCCCTTTGCATATTCGTCATATCCAACCATCATGCATTCCTTTCTTTGTGGATGCAAGGCCTTTCTCTTCTCTGAAGTAATCCTAGCCCAAGCCCTTGAGCCAAAAATATTGAAATGAGAAATATTTGGATTGTGACCAAACCAAGATTCATATGGTGTTTTTCCATCTACTGATTTGTGAATATATTTGTTTTGGATGTATTCAGCAAAATTGATGGCTTCATACCATATATTAGGATTCAAATCCTTGGATTCAATCATACAGGCTGTCATCTCCTTGAGAGCCCTGTTTTTGCGCTCTGCCACACCATTTTGTTGTGGTGTGTAGGGGACCGAATGCTGCATTTTGATGCCACATTCTTCATAGATATGCTGCAAACTCTTATTCATATACTCTTTTTTATTATCAGTCCTAAGGAATTTGATTGTATTCCCACACTGATTCTAACCTATGGATTTCCAAACCTTGAGTGTCTCAAAGACTTCATATTTGAGTTTGAGAAAGTAAACCCAGAAAAACCTTGATAAATAATCTATGAAGGTCAACACATACCTTGATCCTCCATATGAAGTTGTAGGGAGAGTTCCAATAAGATTTGAATGCACCAATCCAAGCACTTGAGTAGCTCTCATTACTTTCCCTTTCAAATAGTTGTGCTCCATATTCTTTCCCACCACACAACCAATGCATGGGCCATTGGAGATCTTGATAGAAGGAATCCCTTCCACCATTCCTTCTTTGCTCAACTCCTGGAGGTATATGTAGCTTAGATGGTTGAATCTCTCATGACACAACTTGCTTGACTCATTGGCATGAGTTAGGATCACATTCCCTCTGGAGTAGGTAAGGAAATGGGAGAATTTGTATATCCTATTTGTTGCTTTATTAGTCAATAATCAGAGGGAGGGTGAATTAGTATTGTTAACTTTTATTCTATTTTAACCACTCTCAAATCTATCATTAGAAACACATAACAACAAGAATACACAGAACACAAATTTAACGTGGAAGCCCAATAGGGTAAACCACAAATACGTCCTATTACTGCAAAATTTTTATTTACAAATAGTTTTTCTTGCTGCAACAGATAAGGATGGTATTACACCCTGTTTACCAATGCCAATTGGAAGGAGGCTACAACCCCCTGGTTTATCATCTACGACTGAAAGGATACTATGACACCCTATTTACCAATGCCAATTGGAAGGAGTCTATGACCCACTGGTTTATCAGTTGCTACTAAAAGGTTGATATGACACCATGTTTTGTCAGCTACAACTGATAGGATGCTCCCACACCCTATTTACCAGCTTATGCTAGAAGGAGGCACCAACCCCCTGTAGGCTTGTTTCCTGCCCTAGCTCCACCCTGCCACCCTAATATGTTTTCAGTAATATGTTAGATTTCTTTCTCTCTCCATTCTCTGTCACACCCACTGATCTTTGTCTTATGCTATGGCTACATCGATATTGATCACACAGACGCCTTCTCTCACTCATACTTCTACGTATAAGTATCTTCATGTTTCCTATGGATGCATCTCTTTATTCTGGAAACATACCCTTTCACAATCATGCCCTTTCAAATCTGATTGTCACACCTTTTCAACAGTATGTGACTAACAATTTTTTATTAAATAATTAATTAAAAACATCTTGATCGCTTCTAATCTGCAAGCTCCCTTCCTCTCTGATCGTAGGATTCATCAAACCAATGCCTATGGACTTCCTCTCCTCCATCAGCAGGAATACTCTATCTTCAGACCTTCGGGATTTTCTTTTTCTCATGCCTATGGGCTTCTTTTCTTCCTCTGTGAGGTATATTCATCACAGGCTCATCTGTACATGTTTTTCTCACAAAACACGGTCTTCACCTTCCATCTATGAGTTTCGTGTTGGACATTCTTCTTTACCATTTATGGACGCACCTAAGAATTCATTTCCGCGGCTCAGCTTAACGTTTTTTGGTGCCTCCACAATCTGCTTCTCCAGAATCAATCCAGGCTGTTGATCTAATTTTGAGTCTCTCCAGTCCATCGATCTAACACATATATTTCCTCCTCAAAATCGTATTTCCTCACCACAGTTTCCTCATCAATGATTCCTCGTCGTTGATCTTCGTCGGGCATTTTCCTAACCATTGATCTCTAGATTGTGGGATGTGGGATGCAGGATGCCAACTCTCCTCTTTTTCCTTTATGCAAGCTCCTTCCCACAAGCTTCTTTCTGTACTTTTCTTTCGTGTCGTCGATCTCTTTTTAGCGAAACTAATATCAGCTGTCTGATCTTCCAAATTGCGGGATGCGGAATGCAGGTTCATAAAATATTGAATGTTACTTCCACATTTTGTTTTCGCATTGCAGATTGTGGGATGTGGGATGCGGAATCACACTTTCCTATTTTGGACTTTTGCAATTTCCTTTCTGCAATTTTGTTTCCACATTTTCCTAGACCGTTGATTTCCTTACGGATTTATCCCTGACCGTCCGATCTTGATCTTTTGCGAAACTTTGGCTTTCCTGCCTATCTTTTGTGGGATGCTTACTAACCATTGGATCTAGTGTAGGATCAATGCCTACCATCTAATCTTGATTTTTTTCAGAATCTTTAGCCTTCCTGCCTAATTTATGTAAACTTAATATTCACCGTCCGATCTAGTGCAGGTCGCTCCCTCACCGTCCATTCTAGGACTAATGCGGATCTGCATTGTGTCTTTGCGGATTATACAAAAACTGATCCTCATTCATTGGATCTCATGCAAATAACTATGCCACCTCATCATCGTTCTGTGTCCTCACTACCTTCGTCTATGCCAGCTCATCATCATGCCATTTTGTCTTTTCTTTGACTTATGTTGCGTTAACTCTGCCATGGTATCTTTTGCTTATGATTTGTACTTCATAAACAAATTTTCCATCACTACCTTAGTGTTTCATCATCAATAGGACACCATCATAATCCATTTCATCATATGTTTCATGCCACATTCTCAACTATGCCATCATATTCCTTATTTCTTTCACTAATTTTGGCCTACCATCATATCCATTGGTTATTCCTTTGTCATCCATGAACACCTTTGACATCAATGACAACTATAACCCAAATTTGCCAACAATCTCCCCCTTTGGCATTGATTGCAACCTCTAAACATTCTCTCCCTTTGACAAAAATGACAAAGGATAACCTAGTATGCCAATGTTGCACCCATTTTGATATAGGATTTCTTGTCTCTCTTTTTGACAACTCCTCTTGTCATCATATCTCCCCTTTAAAATGAACTTGGTTATTTAACCAATGTATTATCATTTATCTTAATATTTCTTGTTCTTGAATGATAACTTAACTGATAGATCCATGGACTCCCCCTATCATTGTACTTCTTCTCCTTTGTCAACATTTTTTGACAGAGTCTACACTCAGCATTTTTCCAACACTTATCCATTTTATTTTATAGGATACAGGTTTCCCTTTTTTTTAAACTGTGTTCCTGCTACCATATCTAATGGTTTATTCTGCCTGTAAGTTAACCGGCTTCCACTTTTACCAGAATTCCTTAATCCTGTGCATTTAGATGTTCATATAAAGAGTAGCAGACATAGTCTTCATACTTCATATCTTCACTAACAAACATACTCTACTAAAACTCTATTGCTTCTTGCTGCTACTCATATCTGGATCATAGAGACGCGTTTTTCTCTCTTATCATATCACACAGAGACATACAGAGACACACATCTTCTTCGTTAGATCCTTGTTATTCATAGAAGAAACACCCTCAACTTCCTTGATATGTTGATTATATATATCTCTTCAATGATTTGAACCAACACACCCTTTCATCAAACGTGTCTTAACAAACACATTCCTTGATTAACAGTCACGCCCTTTAAATGACAAAATCACATCCTGCTAAACTTCTGTAAAACACACCCTTTCATTTAAATAACACTTCTATGCCGTATTCGATAACACTTTATCATTTATTAATCCTTTGATTAAATAATAATAGAAACTCTATTTTTACTTCTGTTTATAACCAAATCATTTGTTTATAAGTTGTTGTTTATATATATATAACTATGTTTATATATAAGTCACACAATTATCCTATACACCACATCATGCTTTCACCATATATGTCTGCATTACCTTTCATAGATTGTCCAGGCATATTCTCAACACTGCACATGCATATTTCACCTCTGTGCAAGATACCCCCTTTTATACACAATTTTTTTAATTTTAATATGACTTTTTAATGACTTAGAAGGTGTATATTTTGTATGTGTGGCCACCATATGGAAGACTCAAGCCATGACCATATGGACAATACATCAATGAACAGACCCATGTCATCAGACAAAATTATTTTCCCAAGGACACCAACTAGCCTGCATTTCTAAAGGACGGTTTCTTTGAAGCGAGCATATTTCATGCGTTCTATGTCATCCATACACCAACCTTGATCACCCATATCTTTGAAGAAGATAGACTTCAACATTAGATTCAAATTGAATTTTTTCTTAGATACCAAATGGAATTTTCTGACTTTAACTCCCCTTGAGTATAAGATCCCTTCTAAT
This sequence comes from Pseudotsuga menziesii, assembly GCA_001517045.1. Lineage (NCBI taxonomy): Eukaryota > Viridiplantae > Streptophyta > Pinopsida > Pinales > Pinaceae > Pseudotsuga > Pseudotsuga menziesii. The sequence continues at coordinate 243,484 of LPNX010570948.1, forward strand.
GTTATTTTCAGGGTTTTCTTTAAATCACGAGAGACTTTTTAGAAAAGGATCCCATGGTCATCACTACATCCTTCTTCATCACCTTCATATTTATCGGTGTATTCTTTTATATCTCCATCTTGATTTTCCTCATAAAGGATGTCATCCTTATTTATGCCTCTATTATGCTCATCGTTATCTTTGGATACTTCATTGATGTTTGAAATCTTTATTTCTTCTACATATTTGGAGTTTTCCTTTCTTCTCCACATCTTTCCATGAGGTATTCTGCATATTGGTTTCTCATTTCTTTGTTTATTGATTTTCATCTTCCATACCTTCTTATGAGTTTCCTTGGAAGGTTTGCATGTAATATTCTCGCAATGTCTTGCAAAGTGTCCAATATTGTGACATATGAAACACAAAATATGTCTTTTTCTATTAGAGATGTTGGAGTCTTCTTCCTTAATAGCCCTTCATATTTTTCCTTGATTCTACAATCATCAACCTTGTGACCAACATTGTGACAGAATGACAATATCCATAGAATGTATGTTTGGAGAATCTTTGGTTTTTCTTCTTGTAATGACTCATTTCTTTTGCATGTCTTCTAAAATTTTTCATTTTGGGAGGATGAGCAGAATTATGATGACTGGACTTCAATTCCGTGTGATTCTTCTGCCGCTTGGGTGTATCTTTGGAGGCATCATGTTGACTTTTAATATTTTCAACATTTTCATGAATGATGGAGCTTGATCCCTTATGATTATCCAAGACTTGTTTTATCCCTTGGGGATATTTGTAAGCTGAGGACTTTATTAAGAGATTCAGCACTTTCCTTGAACTTTTTACTAACAGTCAGTCGATCTTTTAGCTTCTTTACTTCTTCCTTGAATTCAACAACTTCTTGTTTTAATATTTTGACCTCTTCCTACTAGCCAACTCTTGTTGCCTTGAATTGCGTAGCTCTTCTTGGAGGGTTTTGACTTCCTCTTCTTTTGACTTCTTCTCTTCTTGATATTTGAACAATTTTTCTTTCAAGACTTTGTTCTTTTTCCTACATTTTTTCAGTTTTATCTACAGCAGCCATGTATTGGTCTTCTATGTCCACTTTAGATTCCTCGTCTAATTTTGTTGTCCCTATAAATAAATTTTCTTCATCTTTACTTATCTTTTCATCTACACTAACATCCTCGAGAATAGAAAGTCTTCCTTCTGCTCTTTGCTCAACTGAGTAGAGGTATTTTATCTTGTCCCAAAGTTCCTTTGCAGAGTTATATTCACCTATTTTTTATTTGACATCATCAGGTAATCCATCAAGGATTGAAGCCATTGCCATTGAGTTACTTTTACTGAAGTTCTTTTGAGTTGGAGTCCTTATCCTCTTTGGTGGGAAGTAATCAATGATCACTGAATTCCATACATCATGTCCCAATTCCTTCAAATAAATTTTCATTCTTGTAATCCAAAATATGTATTCTTCTTTTCGAAGTATTGGAGATCCATTTACTATGTAAATCTCTTCTTGTTGATGCATAGTGGTTTTAATGGGATCTTCCTTCCAGTGTTTAAACTGTAGTAAAGGAACCTGCTCTGATACCAATTGTTGGTTTATTGGTCAATATTGAGAGGGGGGTGGATCAGTATTGTTAAATATTTACTATTTTAACCACTTTTAAATCTATCATTAGAAACACATAACAACAAGAATACATAGAACACAAATTTAACGTGGAAGCCCAATAGGGTAAACCACCAATACGTCCTATTACAGCAAAATTGTTATTTACAAATAGTTTTTCCTACTGCTACAGAAAAGGATGGTATTACACCCTGTTTACCAATACCAATTGGAAGGAGTCTATGACCCCCTGGTTTATCAGCTACGACTGAAAGGATGCTACGGCACCCTATTTACCAATGCCAATTGGAAGGAGGCTACGACCCCCTGGTTTATCAGTTTCTCCTGAAAGGATGCTACGACACCCTATTTTTTCAGCTACGACTAACAGGATGCTCCTACACCCTATTTACCAGAACTAATATCTGTAGTCCGATCTTTCGGATTGCAAGATGCAGGTTCATAAAATCTTGAACGTTACTTCCACAATTTCCTTTCCGCATTGTGGATTGTGGGATGTAGGATGTGGAATCACACTTTCCGATTTTGGACTTTCGCAACTTTGTTTCCACATTTTCCTGGACTGTTTATTTCCTTGCGGATTTATCCCTGACCATTCGATCTTGATCTTTTGCAAAACTTTGGGTTTTCTGCCTATCTTTTGCGGGATGCTTATTAACTGTCGGATCTGGTGTGGGATCAATTCCTGCCTTCTGATCTTGATCTTTTTCAGAATATTTATCCTTATTGCCTAATTTATGTAAACTTGATCTTCATCGTCTGATCTAGTGCAGGTCGCTCCCTGACTGTCCATTCTAGGACTAATGCGGATCTACATTTTATCTTTGTGGATTATACAAAAGATGATCCTCATTCATCGGATCTCATGCAAATAACTATGCCACCTCATCATCGTTCCATGTCCTCACTACCTTCATCTATGCCACCTCATCATCATGCCATTTTGTCTTTACTTTGACTTATGTTGCATTAACTCTGCCATGGTATCTTTTGCTTATGCTTTGTAATTCATAAACAACTTTTCCATCACTACCTTAGTATTTCATCATTATAAGGACACCATCATAATCCATGTCATCATATGTGTCATGCCACATTCTCAACTATGCCATCATATTCCTTATGTCTTTCACTAATTTTGTCCTGCCACCATATCCACTAGTTATTCCTTTATTATTCGTGAACACCTTTGACATCAATGACAACTATAACCCAAAATTTCCAACACTAGCTTGATATTAGCAAACCCCAATGCCTGCAGCTTGTTGGTAGAGATTTCAGATATCTATGTTGTGTCTGGAGTAAATGTTACTCTCTTGGATTCGCCAATGTGTGTCATTTTGTACACTGAGAGTAGGTTTGCTTCCAATTCTGGTACAAACAATACATTATTGAAATACCCATCTTCTAGATCGATCCTGCCAATCCCCTTGGATTAGATCTCTGAATCATCACCCATTTGAACAGTTGGTCCATTGTATGAATACATGGATGTGACTAAATCTTTGACATAGTCCATATGCCTGGATGCTCCCGAATCAATGTTGAAGGATGAAGAATCTGAAGAACCAGCAACCAAAGCATGGCACCTTTCTTTGTTGTCTAAGCCTGAACTCCATCCTTCTTCCTTGCACCCTCTGGGACTGGGATCTTGTTATTCTCTAACAGTTGTGCAATCATGTCTATGGTTTTCTTCATGCATGTAGTCTCTATATGCCACCCTTTCTTACAGTAGGTGCATTTGGTATTCTCTTGCTTCTTCTTGTCCTTGCAAGGATTTGAACCCCCATCTAGAAATTAGGGTCTGTCTTGATTCTTCTTGTCTTACTACCTCAAATCCTTGGCTTTCTTCTTGCCTTTGGATGGATTCGAAACCCTTGCAGCAAGAGCTTGGTATTTACTAGATTTGATGGTACCCATATGCACTATCTTGTCTTGCTCTTGGTCCAAAGACTCCATGAACTCAACCAATGCAGGCATTCGCCAGTTTCGAGCTGTGGGAGTTCTAGAGTGAAATGTGCTTACAAACACAGAGTACTCTGGCCCAAGATTCAAAAGTATGGACAATATGAGCTTCTCTTCCTTCTTCTCTATGCCGCATTGCTTGAGTTGAAGCACCAATGACTTGAATTTGGTGAAGAAATATTGTATTATCTCAAAATGAGCTGGACTCAAGGATATAAGCTCATTTTCGAGCTACTGACCTCTCATCTCATCATTCTTCCGAAACAAAACTTCAATATTCAGCCATACTTCATTGGTAGTAGCTATATTATCAACATGGAAGAGCAAGTCTCTCAAAATGTTGAGACAAAGCATTCCAAATGCTTCATCAAGTCTATTGAAGAACTTCAATTTTTCAATCGTAGAGTTTGGTTTGGCCTATGTCCCCATGGTGACCTTGTACATGCCTTTTGACCTAATTTGAATCACCATTTTGACCTTCCATTCAAAATAGTTGAATGGTGTTAACAAAACATGGGTCTGCACCATTTCTGCTTGCGCTCTTAGTGACAAATTGTTGAATGTACTTGCATTGAAAACTCTTGAATGTATTTGGAGAATCGCTCTAACAACAAATCAAACACTATGGAATGGATTTTCAACTCCAAATAGCTCTGATACCATGTGATAATTGATTCACATATGGATCTAGGATCCAAATAAACTCTCACAATTCGCTATAGTTTACAAAAAATGCACAAAATGGATGAAAGACTAAAAAAATGCATACACACATGAATTCAATAACAGATATTATTATGACTATCCAACATGTAACTATGTCTGGAACAAGTATATAGTACAATATGGAAAAATCATGAGGCCTTGGAGGCCATCTGGATGCATACAAGTGTCAGCTCAAGATTTGACCCTCAAACCCCCCTAGTGGACCAATGAGCCTCCTAATCATCCCAAATGGTCACAAATCCTTATGTGAACATGGCAAAGGAATGCTGGAACATAAATGAAGGTATGATAGGAATGGGTGAGTGGGAGTGGCTCTAGGAGAGAAATAAATTCCCAAGACAGTCCAAAAACCACCAACACCAAGCATTAACGCCTCAAGTTGGACCAAATCCTTGAAATTGGGGAAGGGGAGCACATTCTCGTTGACTGTCATTAATGTGGGTGCCTGGTTTGTTAGAATGATCAACCTGGGGTGCCTCAACTATGCAGAATGATCAACCTGGAATGCCTCAACTGTCATAATTGTCAATTTCCCTAAGTTTAAACCATGGAAAACACCGCATGAAAGCAAATGAATGTACCTAAGGTATAAGAATATGGTACTAGGATGGATTATTAGTCTAACAACTTGGTTCATCCAATACATACATTCGTGGCATATCTTCTAACACTTGATTAATTCTTTCAGTTTGTCCATATGTTTGAGGATGATTAGCAGTACTGAAATTCAGTTGTGTGTCTAGACCCTTAAACAAGGATTTCCAAAAATTACCAATAAATTCCATATCTCGATCAGAAATCTCAACCTTTGGAATACCATGTAACCAGAATATTTCTTTCATAAAAATATCAGCTATATTAATGGCTTTAAAAATAGATTTTACAGGTATGAAGTGGTCAGCTTTACTTGATTTATCAACAACTACCATTATTGAATCTCTAATGAGAATTTGAGGAGTTCAATATTGACAAGGTATATGTTGTTTGGGGAGGGGAGGTTATGTATGGTGTAAGAAGGGAATGGGGATTTGTAACACCGAATCCAAGTGTTATGGGAAAATTTGTATCCGGATGTTAAAGAAGAGAAACTATCTTCAAGAATAAATATATAAATGGTTGTTGAATAAAATAGATGATGATATAATTTATAAAGTTGGTCCTCTTAAATACAACTTGGGATTTACATATTGAAAGGTCGTGTCCTCTTGCTTACGATATTTAATATTTATTATTATTAATAATTATTAATTTATTATATAGTTGTTATTAATGTTTTTTATTTTTTTATTTACTAACATTTCCCTTCCCTTAAGCACAACTTAGTCCTCAAAGCAGAGAGTGTTGATGTCCTCTTATTATGGATTGTGTTTGAAGTACTGACTCGAATGCCACAATCTTGGATTGATTTCATTCTATGGATGTGGTTTTGGAACTTGTGTTGTAATCCTTTCTTCTTAAGTGGTGAGTTTTTGAAACAATATAGCTTGTACTTATTTGTTTTCCATGTCACCTTTTGGATTCTAGTTATGCGCAATTGTGGATCTTCTTAACTTCCAATTTTTACGGTAGTTGTGGATTGTTTAGTCACATCATCGAGAGCTTGAACTTGAGCTACTGGTTTCGAATTGACAAGTGGATCAGAGATAGGATATACTTTGGTTATATCATTTACAATATTTTTCTTAGTTACACCATTGTGAGGTTGCTCAGTTTTTTATTCATTTTGATTAACTGGGCCTTGTGGAACTTCCCTCCGCTACTTGTCATTATTATGTACCTCATTTTTTTATCTGTTTTGACTAATTGAGCCTTGTGAAACTTCCCTTTGTTGCTTGTCTTTATTTTGTACCTCCTCAACAACAAGGGGTAGCTCCTTCACAATTGTTGTGGATGAGGCCATCAATTTACTCGAAGTACTTTGTTGTTTAGGAGGATTACTAGATCTATAATTTACCAAAATATTTTTGATAGAGTCTATCTTGTCGTTCATCCTTGCCTCCAATTTATCGAATTGGTTTTTTAATTATCAATGGTCTAGTATGTGGAGTCATATAATTTGAAGCCATTTCATATTTTATGAAAAATAAAATATATATTATAATAATAGTTATTAAATAATAATATTACTATATTTTATATATTTTTATTATAACGTATCACACTTTGGAAAAAAATGCATGTGGTTTTATAAACCAAGTGTGGTTTTACTTCTTATTATTTTTAGCATTTTTTGTTTAAATGTTTTTTTTTCTTTTTACTTTTTGTTCACGAGTCTTTCTTGCTTCCTTCTCATTTTAAGAAAACCATGTGTGGTTTTACTTCTAAAACCATGTGTCGACTCTGATACCACCGTAACACCAAATCCTAGTGTTATGGGAAAATTTGTATCCAGATGTTAAAGAAGAGAATCCATATTCAATAATGAATATATAAATAAAAGTTGAATAAAATAGATAATGATATAATTTACAAAGTTGGCCCACTTAAATATAGCCTGGACTTTACACATTAAAAGGTCATGTCCTCTTGCTTATGATATTTTATATTTATTATTAATTTATTACATAGTTGTTATTAGTGTTTTTATTTATTTTTATCTATGCAACATGATTAAGGGAATATGTAGGGGGCGATGGTTAGAGAAAAATAATAGGGAGGGAAGGATTAGGAAATGGGAAGAAAATGGCAAAACAAGGGAATATGTGGGGGTTGTAGTTAGTGGAACATATTGGAAGAAGAGGGGATATCAAGTGGGGGACATGGAGATATCAAGTGGGGAAATATGAGGGAGGGAATATGGGAAGGGGGTGAGTGAGAGGATTAAGGGAAATGGATGTAATTATCTATTATTTTTAATTTTGGTGAGTGAAAGAAGTAAGGGAATTGGATGTAATTATTATTATTTTTTAATTTTTTTTAATTTTATGGGATGTTTTTTTGTTTGTTTGTTTTAAATTAAAGTTTCTGTATAATTGTTTTCCATATTTATATATATATATATATATATATATGAAACACAATTTTGAAGAAATCATATATTTGTTATTAATTCAATTACTAAAACAATTTTTATTAATAAAATGTTTAAAAAATAAGTTGTTTTAAAATAACTCATGAAAAAACAAATCATCAATTTTATTCATTTTTTTGAAATGAATATTCTGAGAATATTACTAGTAAACTCATAAATTTGATTCTATATTTATAACATTGTTGACTTTCTTTTCTAGTATGAAAGCTTCGTATATTTATTTTTCATATTAATATGAATCACACCCAATGTCCATCCAAGGATATCCATTAATAATATCCATATCATTTTTATCTATAATGTGAAAATTTGAATGTAAAACATATTTATCAAATTTAATACTAAATTCCTTGAAAAATGAACATTTCCACCCTCGACATGCGTGCTTTATAAAGACTTATAGTACCTTAGACAAATTGTCATTGATGAAATTATACTTGTATCTAGGCTTATATAAATAATAATGTGTTCTTGTATCCATAGTTCTCTTTTTATTCTTCTTTGTAGTATGAGAATATGTGTCCCCATTTTTATATTCTTCTCATAAAGGTGTAATTACACCATAAGGTATTTCAACAAGTGGGAGTCAACTCCCCGAATTTAATGTTTTTCTTTATTTTCATCCATAGGATGCTTTCATTCGACGATTGGGGTCATCTGCCTCGTTGATCTTGATCTGCTTCCTCTGCTACCTGGCATTGGCAGTTAAACCGACACCTGCTCCCTTAAAAGCACATCAATCCCTGCGTGCCCTGCTGACACTCTTAGACACCCTTAGGCATCAGGCCGATCTGCTACTGTGGCGGCGAAGTTCAGTGTCCAGTCTTTCATATATTACACCGGTAGCGCGCAACTGTGGTTGTGTGGGCAATTGAAATGCTGGGAGTGCGCAACTATGGTTGTGTGGGAAATTGAAATGCTGGGACGAGGAGCATCCTCTTTCAGAGATCGCAGCTTGGAGGGAATGCTCGAATTTGTGCAAATGCAGATCAACGAACACATGGAATTCATGAAGCTTGTAAACCGTTCTAGAAGTAGCACTTCTCCTGATGAAAACTCATGGAAAATTTCTTTAACAGATCTACTTCAAACCTATAAATTTGTTGAAAATACATAGATGTAATTAGTTACTATGTTTGTGGAGAATGAAGGATAACAAACCCTCTACATAGTGAATTGATGTAACTACACAAAATTGATGAGAAACTACAAATCACCTGAGAGAAAGCGTATTCATGGTGTGCTACGCTCTGCAAAATGATGGAATAACATCCGTTAATTGATGTAACTACACAAAATTGATGAGAAAACTGCAAATCACCTCACAGAAAGCGTATTCATGGTGTGCTTTGATGGTGGGTTTTTTCATGCCATCTGCACAAAATTGATGAGAAACTACAAATCACCTGAGATAAAGCGTATTCATGGTGTGCTACGCTCTGTAGAATGATGGAATAACATCTGTTAATTGATGTAACTACACAAAATTGATGAGAAACTACAAATCACCTCACAAAAAGCGTATTCATGGTGTGCTTCAATGGAATTGATGAGAAACTGCAAATCACCTGAGAGAAAGCGTATTCATGGTGTTCTACGCTCTGCAAAATGATGGAATAACATTCATTAATTGATGTAACTACACAAAATTGATGAGAAAACTACAAATCACCTCACAGAAAGCGTATTCATGGTGTGCTTCGATGGAATTGATGAGATATTGCAAATCGCTTGAGAGAAAGCGTATTCATGGTGTGCTACGCTCTGCAAAATGATGTTATAACATCCGTTAATTGATGTAACTACACAAAATTGATGAGAAAACTGCAAATCACCTCACATAAAGCATATTCATGGTGTGCCTGGATGGTGGGTTTTTTCATGCCATCTGCACAAAATTGATGAGAAACTGCAAATCACCTAAGAGAAAGCGTATTCATGGTGTGCTATGCTCTACAAAATGATGGAATAACATCCATTAATTGATGTAACTACACAAAATTGATGAGAAAACTACAAATCACCTCACAGAAAGTGTATTCATGGTGTGCTTCGATGGTGGGTTTTTTCATGCCATCTGGGTGACATGCAAGGTGGGCATGCAAGTGTTACTATTATGTGTACACATCGAGTATATGGACATGCGTCGAAGGGAACTTAAGGTTTAATACAAACTCAATGTTTGGGCTAGCACATGGTCATCGCCAAAGGTTATAAGAGAGAAGAGGCTAAGTTGGAAGGATCTTGCATCTTTGAGGTCACTAACATGATAAACAATGGAAATTCAATGAATTTCATATGGTTTTTTATTCAAATTTTGAACATATATTAATAAAATGCCGACACTAAACATTAATAATGCATATATATTCTATGAATCTAGGTGAAGTCCTCACTACAAGTTAGTACAAGTTTGAAGTTTGAAAGACATACAACCCGTGTAATTCCTAATTGCAAGCGAAGTCCATATAAGCTTGACATCAAAATCCTCGGAAGTGAATTCAATATTAAGATGATGAATGTTTTGGGAAAGTGATATTTGTATGAGATTTAAATTCCTGGTGATATTAAATTAACCTCTTTCTCAATTTTGGATAAGTTTTCTTGTAGTCCTAGCCATATTTATTTTCCCAATTTTTTGTTGGGAGCTTGTGCAACATTGACAATAGGGTATGGTATGCACTTCAACAGGCAAAAGTAGGTTAAAGTTCCTTTTGGTAGATTATTGAGATTCTTTTATGGTTTTCAAGGGATCTTAGAGGATTCTTACTGCATGTTGATCACATTTGGCCAGAAAAATCATGCTTTGAAACTTAAAATTTATATAAAGAATCCAACTAAATTGCATGAAACATGGAAATATGTACTAGTTTTGGAAACATGAATGATTAAAAATGCAACCCTCCCAAATGGGTATGTCGAGGGGAACACAATATATATATATTGTAGAATTGGGTTTTTAGACTTCTTATGGCTTTTACGTCCCTTGTGGGATCTTGGGCATTTCCAAGAAGTTTCTTAGGAATTTCCACATTTCCATGAGTTTATAGTACTAGTACATGGGAAACTTAGGAGTTTATTCCAATAGAGGAATCCAACATGCATGCAAATTATAATGTATATTTGATTCCACCAAATTGATGGGATATGTGGAGTCTTGAATTCACCTCCTACAAAGGAGAAGCCTCCAACGTCCATCCTTTTTACAAATTTAGAAGCCAATACGTTTCAGGATGGCTTGGATTTCTTCTCTGCTTCATCAATAAGATCCTTGAATATAGATGGCAATTGTATTAAGGGATGTAGTAGGAACCTAGTGATGAGAAGCCTCTATCCTCCATCCTTTTCACAAACTTGGAAACCAATACATTTTAGGAAGATTGGTTTTCTTCTATTCTTCATTAGTAAGATCCTTAAAAGCAACTAACACCTATACTAAGGGATGTGATAGGGGATGTACATTAGAGCATACAAAATGGGGGTTCTGAGCTATTTCCTCTCATGGAAAAAAACTATTAAAAAGATGAAAGAGTAATTTTTTTCATTCTCTCTCATTAGAGGAAATTTCAACTCAAAATGGGCCTTTTAACTTTAATTCAAATTCCATGTCATCATGTGTTAGCCAATGAAATTGCTTTAAATTTGAAATACTGTATAGGTCTTAAATACTTATTTAATATAAATTTGGGGATACGTAACATAAAAAACTACTTTTGTTTGTATTTTTGACATATCTCCTCGTTTTTTTACTCAAATTTCATCAGGAGAGCTCATTGGATGCAGAATTAAATTCTGCATCCAATGAGTACCCACTCGGCATACTTTTGATGGACCCCTCTACCCCAAAAACAAGGAATACCTGAAAAAAAATGTGATGATGACATCATCATCACGTTTTTTCAAGTATTCCTTGTTTTTGGGATAGCTGGGTCCGTCAAAAGTATGCCGAGTTGGTACTCGTTGGATGCATAATTTAATTCCGCAACCAACGAGCTCTCCCGATCGAAATTTCAGTAGAAACACGGGGAGATATGTCGAAAATACAAACAAAAAAGTAGTTTTTTCTTTTCTTCCTCCAAAATTAATAAATATTATTTTATTATTTTAACTATTCTTTTTTTTTTTAGGAGGCCCATTTTGAGTTGAAATTTCCTCTAATGAATAAAAAATGGGTAGATTTTTATATTGAAAGGGAGTTGTTGGAAAACTAGAGAGCTTCTAAAGTACAAGGAGTTGAAAAGTCTTTAGTGAAATTGGTAAGCTAAGTTGATATGAAGCATAATCTGCTTTAATCACTATTGGCATTGAAACTCGGTGGTAAACCTACTTCAAAATTTTGGAAATGCAAGCCCACCCAAACATATTTATTTCTGATTAGTTTGCCTATGCAAAAACTTAATTAATATTGTAAGATTTAATACAGAAGCATTCTATTTTTAGTATTCATTTACATCATTTCAAGCTAACTCCAAATTATCCCTTCTCCCTAACTACTTTTCTACTTTTCATGTGCAGGATCTACTCCTCAACAAGCTACAAATTGCTTGTTGTAATCTACATATCAATGTTCTATTTTGCATTAGCATATATGTACTCGCATCAAAACATTATAATGTAAGAGGATCAAAATGTATATGAATTCATTTAAATAGTCAAAACAATTTGACAAAAAAAATTAGAATTGCTTGGCTTTTATATTTGTAGACCTACTAAATTCTTAAATGAAAGGATATATGGATCAAATGTCACTTGATTGTAACATTAGAACTACAAAAACTAACAATCCATTCTCATTTGGATGAGAGAAGAATACTTTTCATGATTACTTTTGAAATGCCGATAATGTAATGGCCAATTATGTGAAGAATATAATGTCTTGTTGTATATGTCCACATATCCTTGCTTAGCTTGCAACACGATGTTCTTTTATTGCACCCCTAGGTACAATTGCTAGTATCTTAACAAAGTGAGTGACTTCCATCATACAACACCATACGACAACACTGACCTTTAAAATCATGTTTAGAAAGGGTCTCCAATGGGTTGGAGTTTGTGGCTTAATGCCCATTATGTATTCTTCCTAGGACCATCATATTTGTTTCTAAAATACATTTTTTTTGTGAAAACCTTGAAAATAGAATGAAGGATTTGGAAGAAATATCATACTTTTCAATGTAGCTCCTTTGTGTGGCTAGGGTTTTGAGGTAATGATTTAAAATGACAATAAATTGTATAATATTAATCCTAAATGTTATTATGAACCAAATCCACAAATGGCATGGCCACTACACTTTTGGTGACATTACTGTAGTTTCAATCTAATTCATAAAGATAGAGATAATCATGTTGTAAGAATTTCCTTTGAGGGTTTTAAGGCCACAACTTGCAATGGGTGTAACTTTTGTGATACTTGTCAAAATATTTGTTATGACCCCAATTTGAAATGATGGCATGTTGTTTTGTTTCTAATGGTATTGGTTTAACAACAATTTGGTTCATCAATAGAGAGAAAAGTTCACCACTAGAATTTCTTGTGAGGTTTGGAGGCTTCAACTTGAAATGGGTGTAACTTCCATTATACTTCTTAGAATAGCTATTACCCCAATTTAGAAGTGGAACAACCACCTTAATTCAAATGACACTAGTGAAATTGTGGCTTGGTTGGTATGTCAAGAAAAAAACCCAACACATGAAGACCGTAAAATGGGGGGGACTTCCCTTTGGCCCAAGAAGGTTCTTTGATACCACTTGTCATGATCCTTAATAGGCTAGATACATACTTAATAATGATAATGGAATCCACACATTAATCAACACAAATATAGATAATAACCCTAAGGTAGGACAACACCATTAATTACTCATTATATAATGAATCACTCCTCAAGTTATTCTTGTCGCTGTACAAAATTGCAACATGTTTAATATAATGATATACCTATGTATATTTGTTGAAGAATGCTAAATGTTCTGTGAATTATTTTTTATCTTGTTCATTATGATTAGAATCCAACCATGAAATCTTGCCAAATTTGCAATTTTGGATCAATTAAATTATTGTTTTTAGTGCAAAAATGTATTCATCACCCTCATATAACTCTATTTCAATCAAATTGAGCAATGCGACATTTAATATATGCAACTTCATCAAAATCAAAATGATTCGTGCTAGATCTCAAGTTAAAATAGTCAATATCACTTCACATTATTTTGAGTGATAGGGAAAAGAGCAGACTCTGTAGAATGTTTAGACTATGGCATTCAAGGTCAAATTCTTTTTTTCTTTAATTATCTTTCAACCTTCCTGGGGTGATTCTTCTTCTCCTATTATGCCCAATCAACATTCTCTTATTAAACTCTTACATTGGAACTATATCATATAGTTCTACCCAACACCTTATCCTTCTATTGTTGGAATTACCTCAATAATTTTACCTATCAATTTACTTCTCTAATGATGGATTTGATTTCTCTACAACATCTTCCCAACAATGGCCATCGTTTGTACAAATTCCTCTTTTACAGTTCTATCCAACAACTTCCCTCTGTATTGTAATTCTAACTCCCTTAGAACATTCTACCCACAAATTCAATTATGGATCTGTAACATACCCAAGCTCCTCTTTACTATTTCAGGAGACGGGGTATGATTTTTTTCAGCATCCACACAATTAGTAAATTAACCCCACTAATACATATTGAATACTCATAACCAAGGATACTCCCATCACTTATATTCTTACTTAAAAGGAACATAAAACCACTTCCTCTCTTCCTTCATCAAAACAAACTTTAAAACTTATATATATATATATATATATATATATATATATATATATATATATTTGTGAACTCTCATGCAACCGTTCATTGAATCAACTCTATTTACTTCAATAAACAAGATAAATTGATTTCAAATCATCTTTACTAGAAATATAATGTCTATATAATCAACATGAGGTATACTATGTATTCAACAATACATTGAACCTTTGAACACCCTTTACTTACTTTAATTAAGACGAACATATACATCTCAAGATATATATTAGTTAATCGAGTAAAATGTTGATACTTTAAATGATTTCCAAAGTATAAAGGTTAAGGCATTCACCATAAAGTTTACATCTTCAAAGGATATGTGGACAACATTCCTTGTGATACTTTCTACAAGCCTAATCAATAACTTGGCCTTAGCTTATCCAACTTCCTTTTACATGGCTCAATTCATAATTAAGATTAAGAACTATACACTCTTAAGAGCTTGGTATTATATAGTTAAGAGTACTATTGTAACTTTCATTCAAATCCATGGATATCTATTAATAAATACGAAGTTAGACTTTACTCAATGCACTTAAAATAACTAAATATAAACAACAAATAGCATTAAAACATAGAACACTGTTATATATAAGTTTATACGTTTTAATCATAGAACATTGTTATATATAAGGTTAGAAGTTTTAATGTTTGTTTTGACGAAGGAAGAGAGGAAGTGGTTTTATGTTCCTCTTAAGTAAGAATATAATTGATGGGAATATCCTTGGTTATGACCAATCAATATGTATTAGTGAGACTAATTTATTAATTGTGTGAATGATAGAAAAATAAAATCATGCCCCATCTCCCGAAATAGTAAACAGGAGTTTGGGTATGTTATAGGATTAGTAGTTCAAATTTCAAACAAAGTCTACCCAATAAATGTTTTCTCATAAGTAATATTATGGGCTTATCCCAAACTACAATTTAGTGTTACATTCCATAAATTATTACCCACCAACTACCTACTGGGCCTTATTCAATGAGTATGACCCATTACATTAATTAATGAGTTTGTACACCAATAACTTAGTGGGCCTTATTCCTTGAGTACAACCCCATTACAATAATATCCTCCTTATGTACCTCCCTTGAGACCTAACATTACATTATTTTCCTTCCATATGTACCTCCCTAGGTACATTCCATTCTACTTGGCCATTTTTTACATAACTCCCTATTATGATCTAATGTGGTTAAGGATGGAATATGAAAGCGAGCATGGTGAGTTGCCTCCAAGTGATCCAAAGGTATCAATTAAGATACTAACCATAACTCTATAATATCCAAAGGTATCAATTAAGATATTAACCATAACTCTATAATTTCATGGTTTCTTTGAGATTATTTTTCTTTTAGAATAAAATGCTTCTTATTCATTTTATTCATCCATTAAAAATCCAAATACGAAATCATCAAAGCCAATTCATTGGTATAGTGTAATCTCTACTCACTATTTAGATAACGAGTATGTTAAAGGGAAGGTCTTTATTTTTAGGGGTTAACATGATCCATTTGTTATCTTTGTTATTGAGATAGTGCCTATGTTAGAGGGAAGGTGTTTATTTTTAGAGGTTAACTCCATCTATTTGTTTTGGTCACATTCAATCAAAATTGCCTCTCATTCATTATTGCTAATCTCAAGCTTCACATATTAAAGATTACTAGAAGTACACTAAAAAATTCGTTGGACATATTCACTTCAAGAACCTACGATGAAAACTAACTTTTATGGGGTAGAATATTTGCTGAAGTATAATTGTTTGGATTTCTTTATTTATAGTGAAAATTTAGGTAATAAATCCAACAAAAAATTGAATGCCAAACATACTTTAATAGATCAAAGTGAACAACGAAAGAACTTCACACTATCAATGTTTACCATATCTATAGGGAGCATAATTAGTTGGCAAACAGATTGTCAAAGTTTGCAAAGGACAATGAAGAAGAGATCCTATTTTGGGAGGAAATTCTAGAAAATTCACGAACAGATTTGAGATCACAATATATTTTTGGTTTAGATCTTATATTCACTGTATGTATTTGGATGTATTTGGATAAGTCTTGATCAAGAAGGATATGTTTTGTGTCTTGGTTGGAGATGACTTTTAGCTTTTGGATACTTTAGACTATAAAGTTAGTTTATAGATTGTACTTGAAAAGTTTTGTATTTTGTATTCATATTTGAATAATAAAAATATTTTTTTTTCAACTTTCAGATGAAAATACTAAAAATATATTTTTACCGTACCCCTAACTATTTTAAAATCTCTAAATCACCTAACTATATTAGTCTATTTTTTTTACTTAACCAAATTAAGAAAGTGAAGTTTCGAGAACCATTTTAGGACAGTGGAGTTTCCAAAACCATTTTGGATGACTAATATCCTAGTACATTTTCTACATTAATAATAATCATTAACAACACAAGTAACTAAAGCGAAAGTACCATGTAAAGGCGCACTGACCCAAAAATCTATCCACCTCTAACGTGTCTCTAGTAAATTCTTAAATGATTAAGTAAACATATCAAATTGAATTAAAAATTATTTCAAAATTTTACAATACCAAACCGCCCCATGTGACACTTTATTTTAATATCGAGTAGTCCTCTTTATATTAACTCCATTCAAATATGTGAATGCGGCATCGTTCAAGAGAAAGTTCCATTCATTATAGTATATATATAATGCCTTGTTTTAAACGAAACAAATAAATATAGTTAAATATTACAACAAGGAAACTCAAATAGTCTTTGCACTTATATAAGAGTAACCTCTTTGACATGTCCATCTTCCACTATCTAGCTAGATGTTACAATAGAGGGGTAGATGAACAAGCCACATATATGAGCAAGGGCTAGGGAAGGCACTATATGTCTCAAAATACAAAATAAACTATGAGAGTATGTCATCTCAACCGAGCTTCTTGGTTTTTATACCTTAAAATGACATTTAGAAAGGTGGCAGCATTGTCTTTCTAGAGATTTTGGGCATTCCCTCCAATGATGTTGAGGTGTCTCAACATATTCTCTTAATTAACAACATTGCATGCAACAACTCCTTTGCTAGAATTTGGTATGATATCATGTGCTTCACATTATTTTGATGCTCATCAATCATCATAGTGACATCTCCATAAGTTCTATGGATGTTTGAAATGATTTCATACCTCATACGATGAGAAGAACCCTACGCTTACAATGCATTCCTCTCTTGTTTGGTGCTATCCCTCCTTTCCCTTGCTTTGTTGTGCTCTTTTTCCTTAGAGATATAGACCTAAGTCATGTGCAACAAACCTTGATGATCTTAGGTGCATCTACAAAGACATACAACTCTCAGAGGGAAGATATTGATAGTCTCAAGGTTAACCGATCTCTTAAAGACACTTACCCGTTACAACTTGCATAGATGAATTGAGCTCTTTCTTTAGGAACTTCATTCAATTCATGGCAACATGAAGGATGCTCATGGACAACTCGTAGTGCTATAGCGAAAGGTTGAGGAGCTTTGAGTTGAGTTGGTTAAGTTCAAAGACCAACACAATAAGCTATTGGACAGCTTGAGAATAATGAAAGAATATTTTGTCAAGCTTCAAGGAATTTTGCATCCACAATGTGCTAATGATCAATTTGTCCAGGCTTGCTCCCCCTTAGAGGCAAACAATTGCATCCAAAACCTCGAAGTTGAGTTGTTGATCATTGATTCTCGATACCCACAACATTGAATGTAGTGAAAATATAGATTTTTCTCAAGTAGTTCCATTAAGCAAATTCCATGTAAACATGAATGCAATTCTCTTAGTTACAATGTAGACATGATTTGTGTTTTGAATTCTATCCACTAGATCAAGCAGTTTTTTATGTTCTTTCATCTCCTTTAAGCTTTCTCACTCCGCATACATTGGCTATTGATGTTCCACAATAGTGGTTCTCTTTGACTAATACAAACTCGTTATTGTTAGTGTTAAAATAAACATGGAACCAACATGTACACTCCAAGTTAGCTATTGATCATGTGTCTAGTTTGATTGTTAATGAATACAATCCTAAATGGATACAATAAAATCAAATGTGTCACAAGGCCAATCAAAGGGGCAAGGAGATAGGTGACTAAGGCATTGCCGAATTAATCGAGCATTTGATTAAATACATCACAACATGTTAGAGGGGGGTCTTGATACAATCCAAAGGTATTTTTATTCACTCAAGGAAGTTTAGATGGATGTGCATGATATATGTGTTTATTTTACATATACATAATACATATCTAACCATGTGTTGGGTTATGTACCATGTTTAACATGAATCATACATATAATGTTAAGAGAACTACACAATGAGCTATTGGACACATTAATAGTAGTGCGAGAAGATTTAGTTGAGCTATGAGCCATTATATATCCACATTGTGTTAGTGATTAGTTTGTCCATGGTCCAGCCCCCCATAGACAAACAATCATATTGTGAATTTCGAAGCCAAGTTGTTGACCATTACTGCCTAATACTTACACCAATGAATGTAGTGCAAAAGCACATTTTTGTCCAATAGTTTCATTAAATTATTTCCATGTAAACATGAATGCAATGCTCTTATGACAATGGAGTATCTACCAAATCAAATAGTTATTTTTGTTCTTTTGTGATCTTCAAGCTTGCTCACTATTGTGTACATCAACTATCTAGGTTCAACAACAATGGTTCTCCATTATTGTTATTGTAAAAAAACATGTTAGCAATATGTATACTCCGAGTTAGTTATTATTATTGTGTTTAGTTTGGTAGTTAATGAATAGTCTTAGGGGTCTACAATTAAATCAAAGTTTCCATAAGGCTAATTAAGGTAATGCCAAAGTAAGTAATTAAGCATATGATTAAAAACACATCACAATACAACAAGAAGTTTTGAGTCAATCTAACTGGTTTTTTAATTTATTTAATTTATTTAAAAAGACTAGGATATATATACATTATATGTGCATAATTTATATAGACACAAAACCTTTTTTTTAATTACATTTACTAAATAAAGATGATGTTTTTAAAAACATGCGAACAAAGAAAAATTACCATGAAACTTGAGACATGAATTTCCATTAAAGGCCATCTAAATAACTCATATGAGGGGTGGGGCATACCAAAAAAATCCATTATTAGACTTGTATTTCCATGAAAGATAATCTAGATATCTCATCTAAGGGTGGGACATACCTTCATTTAAGGGGGTCAGGGTGGGACATACAGGTGAAAACCAAACTTAAACATACATGGTGATATGTCAAATCAAGGTTGGAATTTGAGTGACATCTTTGTCTAGAAGTGTAACCCTCTGACAATCAAACTTGAACATACATGTTGAATTAAGGTTGAAATTTGGTTGGCACCCTTATCCATAAATATGTTTAATTGGTACTGATTCCATTGTCAATAATCTTTAATCATGATTTCACTTTATAAAGATCACCCAACAAAATGAAAAAAGGACACATTAACCAATTTTGATTGTACAAACAAAATGAGAGTGGACACACCAACTAAATTGATTTGAGAAGCATACCTGTTCCCACTTAGACCCATAAGAGGGACGTGGACGGTGGACCCCATTGTTTTTTTTACAATGATATATTTATTGTTCACCGAAACATTTATCATTTCATGAATAAGCTGTGAGTCTCAAATAAAAACGCCGTACTGAAGCTCTGCATCCGTACAATGTTCGTACGATTACAAAATATCTGTACGATTTGCCGCATTCATGTCTCCGGAATTATGTGACGTTCACGTGGGGTGAAGCAGTAGAAGGAATTAGCCCAATCTTCGAACAGCCGGTAGCCGGTACTCAACCCCGGCAGCTCCCGGTAACGAAAGACGGAGACAGAACGTACGAGGGGCGGGCCCACCAGATCAGATCTCCGTGTAAGGACATCCACGTGGACGGTGGAAGTGCCGCCGGTGGCGGTAGTCTTACGCTACGTGCTAATAATTGCGGACGGCAACTTGCACACGTGGCGTCCAGTACCGATGCTAGCATTGCCTGCCCGTCAAAAGGACAAAGTCACCCGATTTTTTCGTAACACGTGTCAAAGGATTAAGATGCCCGTAGAGGATGGGGCTTCGTGATTAAATCGATTTGAAATGCTGTGTGGAGTCCGCATTGTATGGTCATGGTGTATTGCCAGAGATTTATGAGCGAGGAGAATCGAACATGGGATATATGTGAACCCTTAAAGTCTGTCGTCGTTGACGTGTGTGGATAAGGGGGGGCATGTTTGGCTCGGAATGTCCTAGCAAAGACCCCACCTTGTCATGTCATGGGTTTGAGTAACTGAGTTCAACATTTTTTCTAAAATGTTTGGAAATTGGAGACCACCCAAGGCAAGAGAGTCATGTTAAACCAAGTTAGTCAAGTGCAAGTGGCATGGTAACCAATTATCATGTAAGTTATTAAAATGATGAGAAAGTTACTTCATACATTTCATTTTTGTTTGTATTAAGGAATCAACAACTGGGGTGGGGTTCATACTTGTGTAATACGTTATTGATTTTTATTTGTTACTATTATATTGTTAGGTGTATTTATATTGTTTCTACATAGGTGCATAGGGTATTTAAGGTTTGAATTTGTGACGTCAAAATGAGTGTCTTGACAGTGCATCCTGTCGCCAACTGATCTACACCTCGAGGGATAAGCTAATTGATACATTAACAAAGACTTTGATCCATATCTATGTGAATTTTTATTTTTTTATTGGACTCTATTGTTCATGATGTGCTTTGAAACATGGATACCCCCACACTCAAGTTTGGTTGATAAAGTGTAGGTGGAAGTCCCTTCTAGTGCACATGAAATTTCAATCAAGAGCTACTTACTATAATGTATTATATATTAATTTCTCAGTATTACCTTCTACATGCGATATGCGATATAGGCTTGAAGTGAAACATAATTTAAATTTAAGCTCTAAACTATTTGATTAGATAATGATATGTACCGTGGTGTCAAAAAACCTCCCTTAGGCAATGGTTGCAATGGAATCCATTGAGAACCCTAAATAATTATAGTAGAGTCCACTTGGAATGCACTTTTCTATTGCATGTGAGTAGAGTATCTCTCAAGGTTCTATTCAAGATCTTGAAAGGACATCAACTTTTACAGACATGTTATTCTGTTGTCTTGCAAGTTAAAGCATATCACCTTTTGTTTTCTTTTGTTGTCTTACAAGTTAAAGCACACCACCTTTTGTTTTCAAGGTTTTCTGCGTTGAACTATTGAATCTCATACTTTTTTATGCATTGAAATGGAATGTTGAGGATCAAGGAGGTTTATCTGATGTTTTTGTTGGTTGGGTTGTGTTTCAATGGTAAATATGTGATAGTTTATCATAGTTGGATCAATTTTGATTTGCAATGCATCTTCATTCAATGCTTACATTTGGTGATAACTTTATTTAGGAATCCTCAAAATGACATGCTTTAGAAGCGAAGTCTTTTTTTTTAGTAAATAAAAAACCCAAAATTCATATTCCATGGTGAAAATGGGGACTATGTGTACCATGAGGAGTTCCCTTAGGTGTCCAATATTTTCTTTTCTTAGCTTAAGATAGAAGGCTAGCTAGGTAGTGTGAAACCGTAGAGAGTGCCAGAGTTGGCCTCCTCCTTGACTGGACAAAGATAAATTCCTTCCCTCACCCCTTGCCATTTTAGAAGTGAAGAAGCCCATGAGCAATTAAATAATGTATGGCACCTTTATCAAGGGGACACCTATTATGCTTTTGCCATAACATTACTTGATTCATTCAGTCAAACTGTTGTCCTCGTCGTGCACTTGGGCACTTGGATCAATCTAGGGGACACCTATTAGAAGTGAAGAAGCCCATGAGCAGTTAAATAATGTATGGCACCTTTATCAAGGGGACACCTATTATGCTTTTGCCATAACATTACTTGATTCATTCAGTCAAACTGTTGTCCCCGTCATGCACTTGGGCACTTGGATCAATCTAGGGTCCAAATCACAACAAGAAAGAGGATCCACTACGTGACATGGGGACAATAAATATAATTGATGTTTGGTTTTGTCCTATATAACAACCCTTATATTTTGGACCTTTGGTTTATGTTTTATGTGGTTTGTAGTCTTAGGATTATGGACATTACTATTTTTTAATTGTAGTTTTAAACACTGGTAGATGTTCTGAAGCCTTAGATTTGTAGCTTTTTCTAAGTGAAAAAAGAAGATTTATAGCCTTTTGCTTTTAACTATGGATTTTTTATAACACACCTTTTTTTTTATAAATAAATACCTTAAACACATTGTTGTATTAACAATAACCACGTGGTGGAAATATACATGCACCATTGTGTCATGTCCCATTCCTAGAAGCATATGGATCCACTCCACTTACCCATTAGGTTCCCATGGGTTCAAGAGAGAATTTTAATTACATCCATGGGATTAATTAAAATAATAACAAAAATTGCCTAGTGAAAAAATTGTAAAAATTCATCTAAGGTAAAATTTTCCACTTATGGATTGGGATTTAGATAGGTGTGAAAGGGTCCTAAGGGGCGTTATTATTGCTTATTAAGTGTTCAAAAGGTTGAAGAGGCACTCGGGTCAAGTTTGGACCAAATCTGGTCCATTTCCATAAAATAGGGAAATTCCATGATTTAAGGGAAGTTGTTGGAATTCTGCATTGGGAGTTAGATCTAACCTCCCTTGAGGTGGTTATGAGTTTTAATAATGAAGATTGAGTCCAAGAGGTCGAAATCATCCTTGTGGAGCTGTAGGTGTTCCAAGGGGGACGCACTTGTGGAGGTTCATTGACGAAATTGTCATACATAAGCATCTTTGACTAGATATCTTTAAAGGAGTTGGAAGTTGGTTAATGGTTTCTTCTTACTCGTGGTATTTTCTCATGGTTTTGACGGTCCTCTAAGTCTTTATAAAAAACAACTAGCACACTTCTAGGGGTTTGTTAATTTTTATATTGAAATTGTTAGTTTGCTTGAGCAAATTCTACAACTTGGGAGATGTTCCCCTTGATATCCATGAGGGAGATGGGCCCCTCACCTTTATATTGAGAAGTGGATTACTAAGCTCCATTCACTTTGTTTTTTACATATTTTTATAGTAGTGGTACCTAGTGTGTTGTGGTGGTGGAAAATCATATGTCACATTTTGTTGGTGTCGAGATTTCTATGCATGTTTGGGTGTTCTAGTGAAGCAATCTTGTTCTAGAAGAGCCATTGGGATCCATTGGATGAATAAAACACTCTTTGGTGTATTTTTAACCTCTACAACAATATAATAATAAATCTTGAGTTCTGGTTCTGAGTTTATGTGTCTTTGCGCATCATTAAAAACTGCCTATGCTCTTTGTGGGGTTAAATCTGACTAGTTTTCACTTTCGAGTTGGAAAACTAACTTATGGGTGTCCAAATGAAAATATAAAGGTACTTATAGGTAGATAAGACAAAATTGGACCATACCATACCATCCTTCCAGAAAATAGTGAGCCTTAAGGGCGGTTTTGGGGACTTGGAAATCACCTTCCCGCGCAGTCCCAATCTAGTAATTTCCATTTCCATAGCTTCTCTTGTCCCAAAATGACCTCTATAGTTTTCTGAAAACATTCCTACTATAGAATTTATGATACCAGAGACTAGAGACCTGTTCCAAAACTCTTCCTTAAGTTCCAAATCCTCCTACCTACTCGAAAGTCAATTTTTAGTGTCATTCTTGCCTCTTTAAGCTAGTGTGCCTATTCCCTTAGTAATTTTGGCCTAGGTACATTACAATGGTATCAGATCACTTTCATGTATCCATGTGTGGTATCCATTTATGATTCCAAAGAGAAGACAACCTCCTAGGTGGGATAATCCCAGGCAACCAATTCCAGAAAGGCAGGAAGATTGAGATTCCATTGAAGCGGAGATCCAAGTAGAAGAAGAGACTCCAAGTATTGCAGAGAATCATAATGGAATGCAGTCTGATTTGTAGACTATGTCACAATAGGTTGGGGATTTATCAAATTCCATTACATCCATGACCCAACAAATTACACAAGCCATAACGCAAACGGGACCCCAAATTCAAAAGGGGAAGAGCCATAGTCCCCATCGTGAAGGGAAGAGACCTTATGGTGAGACTCTTTTCTCAAGAACAAGGCCTAACAATAAACCATATGATTACATAGAAGAACGTGAAGCTCCATTGGATGAACCTTTCAATGGTTTATTTCCTGATTCGAGTGGTGAAGGTAGAGGTGAATACTAAGTATTCTGAGAGTATCATGATGATCCAAGATGACCAAGAGGAGGCTACAAGGGACTAGCCCCAAATCAGAAGCTATGTAATGCACTGAATAAGATCACACTTCCATACTTTGATGGATCCCGAAGTATGGATGATAATGAATGGATCGAAAAGCTTGAGACTTTCTTCGAGTTGAATCCCTTAGCACCAGGAGATCAACTCAAGATGGTTGTCCTCCACCTAACGAGAGACAGACATAATTGGTGACATCATGGAAAGTTCACTTTGGGCCATAGGCATGTGACAATATTTCAGGAGTTCACCGGTATATTCTTTGAGAGGTTTGACAAGGGGGATCCCCACAAATTTTTTTGGGAGCTTACACAACTCAAGCAAAATGGGTCTCTTGAAGCTTACATTCAAGAGTTTTTGAAGCTCTCAATAAGGGTGCATGAGGTATCTCGAGAAAGGTTGTTGCATATGTTCTTGGAAGGAATAACCAAGCCATTGAAGGGGTTTGTCAAATATGGTGGACCAACCACTTTACAGAATGCCTTGAGTAGAATTAGAGATCTATAGGGTATAGTGCCTAGCTTCAGATCTACTCCTAGACCCAATGTTCCCACAATGTTCAAGGACTATAGATTTGCACTAAAGGACCATAGATATTTGCAAAAGGGTCCCATGGGTGGCACACAAAGGAAGGATAGCACTTTCAGGGACAAAAGATGAGTTAAGGAGGAATAAACTATGCTTCACTTGTCAGGAGCCATGGGTTCCAGGTGCCAAAGGGAAGACCTATTGCATTGAGGTCCTCCCGAAGGGTGTATTTAAATATTTAAGTGAAGAAGAAGAGGAAGAAGGCTATGAGATAATAGAAGAAGAGAAGACACCACCTGAAGGTGGAAAGATTGTTGTCCTCACAGGAGCAATCCCACACTACCACACTCTTATATTCAAAGGAGTGGTATAGGGGAAACGAGTCATAGTTTTGGTTTTTGGAGGTGCTACTCACAACTTTAGTGATTCAACTTTGGTGGAAAGAAGGAAGCTTCCCACAAAAATATTTTATGGTTTCACTGCCATCAATCTAGGTAATAACTCCATGGATTGTACTAGGTGGATTCCAAGGTTGCAGGTTATCGTAAGAGATTATACCTTGACTGATAGCTTCTATGTGGTTGGTGTGGTTGATACCAACATGGTATTGGGGGTTCAATGATTGTTATCTATTTGGGAGCATTCTATGAATTACAAGGTTCCTGAAATGAAGTTCAAGGGTCCAAATGGGAAGCATGTGACTTTGAAGGGAATGCATACTTATCCAAATCAAGTGGTCTCTTCACATAGCATGAGATCTATCATGAGGCATGGAGACATTGAGTGGTATGTTGAGTGTCTTATCACTTCCCAATGCACAACCATTGAAATTTCTCATCATCATGAGGACATCCAGACACTCTTGCACAAGCATGAGAGGGTGTTTTAAGATCTTCCACATGGAAAACCTCCTGACAAGGGAGTTGTGAATAGGATTGAATTGGAGTTGGGTACTCAACCCATAAAGATCCATCCCTACAAGCATCCAAAGAGGATCAAGGGTGAGATAGAGAAATCCATCGAGGAGTTCCTTGATTTGGGGCACATTAGACCAAGCTCAAGCCCATTTGCATCATTAGTGGTCTTAGTGAAGAAGAAATATGGAACCTTGTACATGTGCATCGAATATAGAGCCCTCAACAAGAATACCATCTAGAATAGATATCCTATTCCAAGGATTGATGAGTTCATGGATGAACTTCATGGAGAAAAGTACTTCTCCATGATAGATATGCGCTCTGGTTACCACTAATTCAAGATGCATGAGGAAGACATTCACAAGACAACTTTATGACTCCATTATGGTCACTTTGAGTTCTTAGTCATGCCTTTTGGGTTTACTAAAGCACCATCCACTTTCCACTCTTGCATGAACATGGTGTTTGGTAAGCAATTGCATAAGTTTGTTCTTGTATTCTTTGATGATATTTTGATTTATAGCAAGTCTTGGGAAGAGCATATGCACAATTTGGATATTGTGCTAACCATTTGAGCAGATCAATCCTTTATACCAAGGTGTCCAAATGTGAGTTTGGAATGATTGATATTCTCTATCTTGGTCATGTGATTGGACAAGAGGGAGTCAAGGTTCATATGGAAAAGATCAAGACCATCCTTGAATGGACTACCACAATGAACCTCAATGAGTTGAGGGGTTTCATTGGAATTTGCACTTACTACACAAAGTTTGATAAAGGATTCTCCAAGTTCACTTCTCCATTGACAGATATCGCTAAGAAGGGTGCATTCAATTGGTCCAAGGAAGCTAAGCAATAATTCAAGCAAATGAAGGAATTCAAGAGTAGTTTCCCAGTTCTAGCACTTCCATATTTCACTCAACCATTTATGCCGGAGTGTGATGCTTCAAGAGAAGGTATTGGGGTTGTTTTGAGCAAAATAGGCACCCCATTGCTTATGAGAGCATAAATTTGCATCCACATGAGAGGCACTATTCCATATATGATAAGGAGATGCTAGACGTCATGCATGCTTTGTCCAAGTTTAGACAATATCTGGTGGGTGAAAAATTCATTGTGAAGGCCCATCATAATAGTTTGAAGCACTTCTTGTCACAAAAGGAGCCCAATCAAAGGAAGCAAAAATGGGTAAGTAGGATACAATCCCATGAATTTTATATTGAGTATAAGAAGGGTAAAATAAATGTGGTGATTGATGCACTTTCTAGGAGTCCAACTATCTCTTTGATGCATGTTCCTAATGATTGGAAATATCAACTAGCGATTGAATATTCCAAAGATAAATTTGTATGTGAAGTGTTGGATGGGTTAGTACATGATGATCCATTCAAGGTTCTCAATGATTTCATATACTATAAGGATAGAATATTTTTAGTGCCCAACTCAAATCTTTAAAAGAAGATCCTAGAGGTTGCCCACAACTCTCCCTTAGCAGGTGAGTCTGGGTTTAATGAAGACATATAGGAGGGTAAGATAGAGGTTCTCATGTAAGGGACTCAAGAATGATGTATTGGGGCATGTTAGAGGATGTATGACATTCCAACAAAGAAAGGTGAAGAACACACACCTAGGTGGCTTATTGCATCCCTTTCCCATTCAAAACAAAAATGGGAAAGCATATCAATGGATTTCATCACTGGTTCGCCAAAGGTTCAAGACAAGGACTGCAATTTTGTTGTGGTTGATAGATTGACCAAGTATGCAAATTTATTTGCTATACCATCCACATTTTCAGAAATACAGGTGGATTCCCTCTTCTTTCATGAAATTTTCAAGTTGCTTGGGTTGCCCAAGTCCATTGTGAGTGATCTGGATAGAAAATTAACAAGCATCTTTTGGCAATAATTGTTCAAGATGGTGGGAACTAGTTTGGATATTAGTACAATCTATCATCCTAAAAGTGATGGAAAAACAGAAAGGGTGAATTAGTGTCTGGAAGATTACTTTAGAAGTTATGTTATAGGGCAGAAAAAATCTTGGGTCACATGGTTACACTTCGGAGAATTTGCTACAATATTATATTCCATGTCTCCATCGGTATGTCTCCTTTTAAGGCTTTGTATGGATATGATGCTCCCACTTTTGCAGATATGGTTTTTGATGATTGTAGGGCCTAGAAAGTAGAGGATTGGATGCAATATAGTCAACACATATATTTCTCAAAAAAAACTTTCAAGTTTCCCAAAATCAGTACAAGTTGTATACTGACAAACATAGGGTGGAGTGTTCCTTCCAAGTGGGAGATATGGTGTTTTTAAGGTTGCAACATTATAGGAAATGTTCATTGCAGGTAAAGGTGGATGAGAATTTGCATCCAAGGTTATATGGACCATACAAGGTGAAAATAAAGGTGGGTGAAGTAGCTTATGAGTTGGAGTTACCAGAAGGAAGCAATATACATAATGTGTGCCATGCATCTTGCATTAACAAGGCAATTGAGAAAATGGTTGTGGCATCAAAGAATATTCATCCCATTGAGGATGAGGGACATTTGGAGCTGATACCAGAGGAAATATTTCAGGTCATAGAAAAGAAGCTAAGGAACAACACCATCAAATAATATCTGGTGCAATGGAAGGGCCTCTCGAGTGAGGATGCAACTTGGTAAGGAGAAGAAATTTTGAAACATCCCGATTTGATGATGCTTGAGGACAGTAATTATTGGGAGGGGAGGAATAACATGTCCCCTTAATAGTAGAATATGGATCCACTCCACTTAACCATTAGTTTCCCATGGGTTCAAGTGGGAATTAATTATATCCATGGATTAATTAAAATAATAATAAAAATTGCCTAGCGAAAAAAATTGTAAAAATTCATACGAGGCAAATTTGTTCACTTATGGATTGGGATTATAGATAGGTGTGAAAGGGTACAAAGGGGTTTTATTATTTCTTATTAAGTGTTCAAAAAGTTAAAGAGGCACTCAGGTCAATTTTGGACCAAATCTGGCCCATTTCCATAAAATAGGGAATTTCCATGAATTAAGGGAAGTTGTTGGAATTCTACATTGGGACTTAGATCTAACCTCCCTTGAGGTGGTTATGAGTTTTGATGATGAATATTGAGTCAAAGAGGTTGAAATAATCCTTGTGGAGCTATAGGTTTTCCAGGGGGGATGCATTTGTAAAGGTTCATTGAAGAGATTGTCAAACCCAAGCATCTTTGACTAGATCTCTTCAAAGCAGTTGGAAATTGGTTGATGGTTTGAGTAAAAATGCTTTCTTCTTTCCCATGTATTTACCCATGGTTTCCATCTGAACCATCATGGCACTTACACCAGACAGAGTTCCCATGTATGAATGTTGAAAAAAGGCTATGTATGGACTGGAGCAAGCTCCTAGAGATTGGTATGGTAGAATATATAGATTCTTGATAAGCATGGGATTTACCAAGAGTAAAGCTGATCATAATCTTCATATGAAGATTATGGATGATGAACCAGTCATACTATTACTATATGGGGATGATCTATTTCTCACTGGAAATGAATAACAGATCACAGATTACAAGAAGAAGCTAGCTGAAGAATTCGAGATGAAAGATCTTGAATTGATGCATTATTTCCTAGGGTTGGAAGTGTGGCATAGCCCATAAGGAATATTTCCGAATTAGGGAAAGTAGGTATAAATATTGAAAATATTTGATATGTTGGATTGTAAAGCCATGGCCACACCCATGGAAACCAATCTGAAGCTGTTGTCTGATGAGAAATCAGAGTTAGTGGATATGACTCAGTACAAACAGATTATTGGGTCATTGATGTATCAGAAGAACAACACAAGGCCATATACATTCTTTGCTGTGAACACCTTGAGTCAGTATATAGTTAAACCTAGACAGGTTCACCGAATAGCTGCAAAGCATGTGATAAGGTACCTAAAAGGTACAATATATTTGTGACTTTACTATGGTAGAGATCACGACTACAGATTATATGGATATACGGATTCAGATTGGGTTGGAAGTGCTGTAGACAGGAAGAGCACCTCAAGTGGATGTATGATTGTCTGGGATCCACCATGATATCATGGTTTAGTAAGAAACAATCCAATGTTGCTCTCGGTAGAGATGAAACATAGTACATTGTAGCTTACTCTGCTTGTTGTGAAGCGATATGGCTTCATAAGCATATGTTAGGACTATTTGACATGAAGTTGGACACCACAGTGATTCTTTGTGACAACTAAAGTTGTATAAATATGACAGAGAATCCAGTGTTCCATGACAAATTGAAGCACATAGAAATCTGATATTTTTATATAAGCGATATGGTACAAAAGTGAGCTATAAAACTCCAGTATGTGAGTACCGATGACAAATTTGCTGATGTACTGACCAAGCCTCTACATCGAGTAAATTTTGAATATTTCCATGACAAGCTTGGTGTTATATGAAAATAATTTCCCCGCAAGTAGGAACAATGATGGTACTATAAATGATGAAGATATGGAACTTCTTGAAAAATCAGGAACAAGTTGAAGATATGGACTCTCCTCGGAAAGGAAGAACAGGTCAAAAACATGAACCCTCCTTTGACAAAGGGGGAGTAGGTTGATAATATGGATCCTCCCAGGAAAGGTGGGAATGATGATGAGACTGACATCGATGATGTGATGGCAGTGATGATCCATCATGAAAGATGCCAATTGTGCCCGAAGATGCTGACAAGATTAGACATTCACTTGTGGACGATAATATCCTCCTTGAGGATGGAAGGTATAATACTCTGTGCATGAGAGTGGTCCTTACTAGCTAAGGATGGCCCTGTAGATGTTACCCTTGCATGGAGGGTACCCATATTCAGTTGTGGATACCGTAGAATAACACTCTCTTAGGAGTGTTCCTAACCTTAGTGGTATGGATGCTCTACGATGAGTCCTCATGAACGACAGGGGATGACACTGGTATGTAGTCAAGATCTTCTCTGTAGACAATACTCTTGTATGGAGAGTATTCCTACATTCATATGTAGATGCCATAGAATAACACTCAGTTGGGAGTGGTCCTAACCTCAGTGGTATGGATGCTCTATGATGAGTCCTCATGTACATCATAGTATAACAATCAATTGGGACTATTCCTAAGCTCAGTGGTAAGGATGTTCTATGATGAGGGACGACATTTTGTATGCGATCGATATTTGCTCTGCAGAAAATACTCTTGCATGGAAGAGTATTCCTACACATCAGTGTAGATACCATAGTATAACACTCACTTGGGAGTGTTCCTAACCTTAGTGGTATGGATGGTCTACGATGACTCCTCATGGATGATAGGGCCTACATCTAGGTGCATTTGAGATCTACATTTAGCTGTAGAGGATTAAACTGGTGGATATCATGGACAAGGTTGATGGAGGATTCCATCATCCTTGGACTTATGTCCTAAAGAGATAGGGATTGATCATCCCACGAAGAGATCATGTGTATTTCATGTAGCGTTGCGACAAAGGATCAAGTAGATCAAAGTACGGTGACAAAGGATCAAGAAGGATCGAAGTGCTGCTGCTAAGGATCAAAAAGATCAAAGTGATGTTGCAAAGGATCAAAGTGATGTTGCAAAGGATCGAGAAGATCGAAGTGTTGTTGCAAAGGATCGAAGTGCTGTTGCAAAGGATTGAGAATATCGAAGTGTTGTTGCAAAGGATCAAGAATATTGAAGTACTGCTACAAAGGATCAGAAGATCGAAGTGTTTCTATGAAGGATCGAAAGGTCAAAGAGTTACTACAAAAAGGATCAAGTGATCGTGTGATGCATAAGATGAAGACATTGAAGAGTAACTGTTCCAGTTACTTATTGTGAAAACTTCCTATGACATATAGATGTATTAACTCGATATTGCTGAAGATATTGTCTCTCTGCTCTCATATAGTCTATGATGATGTTTTTTGTAGAATAACCTTCTCGTTAAGGGGGAGTGTTGAATATTGTAACTTCAAAAGATATTCCAAATGTATTTTACTGATGTAACCTAAGGGATATGCTATTATTCCTCCATTGGGGTGTCACTATTGTAATTGGTCATGATAGAGTCATGAGGTAAGGCCTCCATTGTAAGTCAGGTCATTAGTACCCTAATGAATGATATAAAATACTGTTTTTTGTCTTCCTAGGTGAAGTTAGCCCAGACAGTTTAGTGGGGCTGGCTTGTTTAGGGTAAAAGTTAGTTGGCTCAATGTGTATAAATAGAAGTGATGTGCTTCTCATTTGAACACATAGACACTCACTTGTGTAGCACATAGGAGAGAGAGAGAGAGAAAACAAAAAGGAGGAGAATAATTGATTTGGGATTATATCTTATACATCTTATACAAAGGAAGTTTTGTTGGGTTTTCTTCCCCTTGAGGGTTTCCCAACATAAATATTGTGTCTATCTTGTGATTGTGTTTCTATCAGTGATTATGCATATGCTACTATTGTGAATTTGAATTGAACACTAATGATATCTAGTCTAGCATATGAAATCTTAACATGGTATTAGACCTAGCTTGAATAGGACATCTTTCACAAGGTGAAACTCCCTCTCCTCCCTCTCCAGAAGAAATTAGGGTTTCTGCAAAATTTGGAATTTGGAATATCTGCTTGCATAGAATGTCATGCCTCCCTGGAGTGCAACTATTGAGCCTAGAATCAATTTTTTTGGGTGGTTGAATCTCTGGGAAAGCCAAACCCTAGTTTGGTAGTGAACCAAAAAACTACAGAAAACCAGAACCAGAAATTTTGCAGAGATACAACCTTGCAAGCAGGATTTGAAGGGTGAAAATTTGGGATCTCTAGAAACCAGCTGGACCAACCAAATCACCTCATTCAAGAGCATATCTTGGTAAGTTCAACCTTTCATTTCGAGAAATTTCATTTTTTAGCGACCTACTGGATAGGATGGCCCCAAGAACTAAGCTTGAGGATAAAATGGAAGGCATAGAAAACTTCCTAGCATGAAAGTACATGATTGGTCTCATTATCAGAGAGAATGGCCTTGAGAAGTACATCAAGGATGAAATTTTAGAACCAACATAAATTGGAGCTAAGGAGAATCATGCACAAGACCTAGTCAAGACAATGAGGATCATTGCTGATTCTATTAAATATCACTTGATCCCTCAAGTGTCATTTAAGAAGACACCAAAGAAGATGTCTCATGCTCTTTCCAAAATGTATGAAGGAAGGAACATCAATAGAAAGATGAATCTAAGATCTCAACTAAAGGGAACCAAGATGAGAAGAGGAGAATCAATTCAAGAATACTTCATAAGGGTTTCCTAGTTCAGAGAAAAACTACGTGCTATTGGAGAAATCCTTGATGAAGATGAACTAGTTATGACTGCTCTCAATGGTCTCACTAGACCTTGGGACTCATTCATACAAACTCTGTGTTCTAGAAAATAAAGTATGAATTTTGACATAGTATGGGATGATTGCATTCAAGAAGAAGCTAGAGTAGCCAATAGGGAATCTCTACTTAGAGAAGATGATTAGGCTCTAGAAATCCATAATAAATAAAGGAAACAATCAAAATTCAAGAAGGGTAATCATAAAACTTCCAAGAAGAAGTTTCAAAATAAGAAGAAGGATTACTCAAAGTATCAATGTTACAAATGTCATAATATAGGACACCTATCCAAAGAGTGTCCATCACCAAAGAATAAGAAGAACAACAAGAGACATCATGCCCATCTAGATGAAGATGAGGATGAAGAAGAAAGACCCCGAAAGAGATTAACAAAAGAAGATGTAGATGGATATGTACTATTCTATGCACTCTCTGGGTCTGTAAAACATGGAGAAGAGACATGGATTATTGATAGTGGTGCCTCAAAGTACATGATAGGGAAGAAACAAACTCTGTCAAGAATTGAAGAAAATAACTCTCACCAAAAGGTATCATTCGGAGATGGCTATCAATATCCCATCAAAGGTATTGGTGAATCAAGCTACAAGCTTAACTCTGGGACTTCCATGAAGATGAAGGAAGTACTGTATGTACTAGGTTTGAAAAAGAACTTACTTTCCATCTCAACTCTAGATAAGAAAGGATATAGAGTTTATTTTATACATGGAAAATTACTTATGTGGTCCAAAAGAAAGACACTTGAATATGCTGTGGTAATTGGAGAAGAAGAAGGAGGACTATATAAACTCAAAGGACATCCAGAGATAGCCCTTGTCCATGGGACTATTAGCTCAAGTGAACTATGGCATAGGAGGCTTTCTCACATCAACTACAAAGCATTTCCCTATGTGATCAAGGTGGTAACAGGGTTACTTGATATTAATATTGATCATGAGGGAAATTAAAAAGGATGTGCAAGGGGAAAGAACATCAAGAATCCCTTTCAGAAAATTGAAACAAAGACTAAATGTACTGTTTAGAACTAATTCATTCTGATGTATATGGTCCTATTCCCTCCATATCCTTAAGTGGATATGAATATTATGTCACATTTATTGATGACTATTTAAGAAAGACTTGGATATAATTCTTGAAGAACAAGAGTGAAGTGTTCGGGAAATTCAAGGAATTCAAATCCTTGATAGAGAACCTTTCAGAAAAGAGTATCAAGACACTGAGAACATATAATGATGGAGAATACACTTCAAAGGAATTTGAACCATTATGTAAGGAGGGAGGAATCAAGAGGGAACTAACCACTCCCTATAATCCCCAACATAATGGTGTTGCAGAAAAAAAGAATAGAACCATTATGGAAGTAGTGAAAACTATTATTCATGACCAAGACCTCCCGATGCACCTATGGGATGAAGAAACAATAACAACCGTATATGTGTAGAATATATTATTTCATAGTGATCTTGGATTCAAGACTCCTAAAGAGATGTATACAAGAAAGAAACCTGAAGTGAGCCATTTCAAGATATTTGGCTGTCTAGTATATGTGCATATTCCGAAAGAGAAGAGAACAAAGTTGGATCCTTCTGGAAAGAACGGAATATTTGTTGGATACTGTGAAGTATCCAAATCCTTCATGGTATACATTTCAGGATTCCATCATATTGATATTAGTAGGGATGTAACATTTGTTGAAGATACAACTCTTAAGAAATCTAGAAGGTGTGATATTGAAGAAGTACATGAAGAGGATGTACCTCCTAGAATGGTAGAAGCTGAACCTTCTCCCTGAATAGTAGCATTTGAAGATCATGACATGCTAGAAACTCAGGAACCCCCTACTATGGATATCTCTCGAAAGGGAAAACATGTTTCGGTAAGAGAAATCATACAAGAAATAGAGAGATATGGAGCTCCAGAAGGGTCCACAAGAACCAACAAAATATCAAAGCCATACTCCAGTTATGTAGCTTTGATGTGTGATCTTGTAGATCAAGAACCCACAAGCTATGAGGAAGCTGCACAAAAGAAAGAATGGGTTGAAGCAATGACATAAGAATACCAATCAATAATGAATAATGGTGTTTGGGATATAGTACCCAAAACGGAAAACAAAAGTGTGGTATCTTCGAAATGGATCTACAAGATAAAACATGCTACTGATGGAAGTATTGAAAAGTACAAGGAAATATTTGTGGCTATAGGATTCTCTTAGAAAGAGGGGATTGATTATGAAGAGAAAATTTCTCCAATAGCAAGGTATACTTCCATCAGAACCATCATGGCACTTGCTTCCATGATGAAGTGGGACTTACACCATATGGATGTAAAGAAATCCTTCCTTAATGGTGTGATTTAGGGAGAGGTTTACATCAGACAACCACAATGATTTGAAGTTGAAGGAAGAGTGACTCATGTATGCAAGTTGAAAAAAGGATCTCTATAGACTAAAGCAAGCTCCGAGAGTTTGGTATGGTAGAATAGATAGCTTCTTGACAAGCATGGGATTTACCAAGAGTAAAGTTGATCCTAACCTTTATATGAAGATTATGGATGATGAACCAATCATACTATTACTGTATGTGGATGATATATTTCTGATTGGAAATGAGAAACAAATCACATGTTGCAAGAAGAATCTAGATGAAGAATTCGAGATGAAATATCTTGGATTGATGCACTATTTCCTAGGTCTAGAAGTGTGGCAGAGACCAGAAGGAATCTTTCAAAATAAGGGAAATTATGAAGTAGAAATACTGAAAATATTTTATATGTTGGATTTTAAATCCATGGCCACACCCATGGACACCAACCTGAAGTTGTTTTCTGATGAGACACCAGACTTAGTGGATATGACTTAGTATAGACAGATTATTGGTTCATTGATGTATTTGAAGAAGATAAGGCCTAATATATGATTTTCTATGAACACCTTGAGTCAGTATCTATTTAAACCTAGACAAGTTCACCTAGTAGCTACAAAGCATGTAATGAGGTACCTAAAAGGTACGATATATTTGGAACTTTACTATAGTAGAGATCATGACTACAGATTATATGGATATAAAAATTCAGATTGGGTTGGAAGTGCCATAGACAGGAAGGGCACCTCAACTAGATGTTATTGTATGGGATCCGCCATTATCTTATGGTTTAGTAAGAAACAGTCCAATGTTTCTCTCAGTACAACTGAATCATAGTACATTGCAACTTGATCTACTTGTTGTGAAGCGATATGGCTTCAGAAGCTGATGTCAGGATTATTTGACATGGAGTTGGACACCACAGTGATTCTTTATGACAATGAGAGTTGTATAAAGATGACAAAGAATCCGATGTTCCATGACAAATCAAAGCAAATAGAAATATGATATTTTTATATAAGGGATAGGTACAAAAGGGAGCTATAAATCTCCTGTATCTGAGTACCAATGAGCAATTTGTTGATGTACTGGCCAAGCCTCTATCTCGAGTAAAGTTTGAATATTTTTCGTGACAAGTTTGGTGTAGTATGTAAAGACTTTCCTCACAAGGAGGAACAATGATGGTACTACAAATCATGAATATATGGACCTTCTTTGAAAAAGGAGGAACAAGTCGAAGATATGGAATCTCCTCGAAAAGGAAGAACAAGTCGAAGACATGAAACCTCCTCAGACAAAGGGAGAGTAGGTTGATAATACAGATCCTCCCAAGAAAGGGGGCAATGATGATGAGACCGGAATTGATGATGGGATGACAATTATGCTCCAACATGAAAGAGGGTGATTGTGCTTGAATATGCTGACAAGGTATGACATTCACTTGTTGACAATAGTATCCTCTCTTGAGGATGGCAGGTATAACACTATGTGCATGAGACTGGTCCTTACTAGATAAGGATGGCCCTGCAAATGTTACTCTCGCATGGAGAGTATGTTAGGATTAGTAATCCTTCCTTGACCATACTGTCTATTAGTCTATTTATCCTAACTTAGGAACCTTAATTAATTAATTGGGTTCACTAGTACCATTGGGTCCACTTGGCCTAATGGGGCCACATGTACCAGTTACTAGAGTGTGGGGAACACTGTTAGAGGTTAACTGTCACTTATTGCATGTACATGCATCAATTTGGGCACCTCATAGACCAATCCCTACATTTTAGGAGCCACTGGGAGTCCCGATACCAACGTCCTTCAGTTAGTTAGAGTTGGAACTAATCAGTCTTAGTTAGCCCCCAATTACTTTCAGTTAGTTCACAATCAGTTAGCTAGTGCAAGATTTTCATGGCTAATGCATGGCTACATGTGGAGTAGGTGCCTTTTCCCACCTACCACACTCAGTTGCACTGAGTTAACTAGCTGTCACTGATTGTTTGAGTTGTTGGAGATCTGGGAGTTGATTTATTGGACTTTGATATTGATTCAGTCACCATAGGTTAGATGGTCAGTTAGATATAGTCACATCCAATGGATAGATTCAAATCCATCCCTAATTGATTCGAATTCTTTTCCTATGTAAACCATTGTAACACCGGATATTATTATTGTGAATGATACTTTAAATTCCTGAGCAATACTTGTCCATTTCCTGTGTGGTTTGTTTTGTTCAGTTTGTATCTTCATTCTCCATTTACTGCAAACATTATTAGAACTATATTCTTGAAGATATAAATGGAATTCAAATTCTAATATGGTATCAGAGCCTTCTCAGGCAGGTTTCATGCTTATTTCTCCCCATCAAACATCAGAAGCAGTTGGGTTTCCATAGAAGTCCCCTATGATGATTTGCTAGCTCTTGATTTATTTAGAGAAGCAGAGAGGGCGTGACGAACCCTGAAAACATGTTCATGTTGAGAGGAAAAGCATGATTCTAACAGTTCACATGTTTTAGTGTTTTTGTAGTAACAATTGACAGGTGCTACATAGCTCGTGTGAAGTTTTTGCAGTCTTTCAGTCAGAGCAATTATGAGTTCTCAAACTCCTGAACCATGGATCCTCACAACTTCTAATTATCTTGATTGGAGGATTGATATGTAGCTAGCCTTGTGCAAGCATTGCTATCATAGGATCATACATGGATGGGAGCTTGAGCCTCATCAACTAGTTGAAAGGAACAAGTTTCTGAACCATTGTGATGAAGCATTCGGGTACTTATGTACTTATATATCGAGAGATCTCCTCTTCAACCTAGAAGGCTTGAGGAATCCCAGAGAATCCTGGGAGAAGCTTGATAGCTTGTTTAACAAGCAAGATGAGCTTCGGGGACACATTCTAGAGAATGAGTTGGTATCTTTACATCCCAACAGTTTTGAGACTATTGATAAATTCTTTACTAAATTCAAGTCTCTAGTACTTCAATGCAGACAATGCGGAATAGAGCGGAAGGATGAGCAGAATGTCCTTTCCATACTTAGCAAACTAGGATCTGAGTATTCTATATTTGTTTCCATATTTCATTCCAAGCGAGAAAGCTTTCCTGATCGAAAAATTCCTTCATTAGATTCTTTTTTCTGATTCCTTAATCAAGGATCAAGACAAGTTGATTTGAATGGGATTCATCAAGACCTCCAAAGATCAAGCTCGCTTAGGTATTGACTCTTCCAAAGCACAAGAAAACGAGAAATAAAAGGAGAAGGATCCAAAAGCATCTGATTTGAGGCCTAAAAAGAATCATCAAACTTTCGAAGGAGCCTCCGGCTCTAAGCAGAAGAAGAAGTTTGAAAAGAATTTATGTCCCTACTATGAAAAGGGGTACCATATTGAATATCATTGTATGAGGAATGAACTTGATGAAATGTCAGCTCTTCTCAATCAATATAACATTGCTTCCCCAAGAGAAAAGATGTCTTATGATCTAGAAGAAGACATTCAAATCTCTTTTTTTGAAGAAAAACACTCCTATTCTTTGCAAAAATTCTCTAGTAATTCTTTAAATTTTGTACATAGTTTACCTGTGACTGTTTAAGAAAAGGTAGGCGAATTTGATTTCTCTATATCTAATAATGTTGATGGTGTGTAGATAAGTAATACCATGGATATTATGGAAATAATATCAGATTATAGGAGTGAGCTATTCACTCTCATTAATCTAGATCTTCCAGTAAATTCCTACAGGATTGCATGCATCGAAAATTAGAATTTTGAAGAAGAAGAAAATTGTGCATCTACCGTCTCGGTGGAGCACAGTTTTGGATCTGATTTATTTTCTGATCTGATAATATGTGCTTCAGGTTTTAATATTCAATAGCTTTAAGTATTGCTTGTAACTGGTTTCATCAATTTTGGTGTGACAAATCAAGCATCGCAAGTCTCCTTCGATTTTGCTGTTGAGGATTCAATGGTAGTTCTCTCTTATGAGTTTGCTGATATTAGATTTTTTGAATTATTATTTATTGATGAAGCTATATCAGATTATGGAACTCAAGAATTCACTCTCCACTGTCCCAGGTCTTCTCTACCTATCCATTTGATCACATGCTCATCTCCTCACATAACCAGTAAAGTTGGAGACATTCTGCATCTGCTTGGACACTTGCTCGTAACACTTGGGGATGATTTTACCACTCATGGTTTGATTTTCAAGGATGACATATATCAGATTCTTGGTTGTTCCTCACATGGTTCAAATTCTCAAGAAAATTTTCTCTCTCATCAGTTGATTTCAACTACTCTACATGGGTCCAGTTTTCACCATGTAGTTGTTTATATTTCTGATTCAGTTGAGTACATTGTTCTTCTTCCAAAGAGGAAGATTCCTCTAGACATAAGCACTTTTTTTGGATTCATGGGTTCACCTGCACAGAGGAACCAATATACTGCTACTGCATAGTGCTGCAAATATCAGCAAAAGTTTTCACAAGTTCTTTCAAAATTTGTATTTTTGCTTATTTTGAGGGGGGGGGGGTTTCCCATGAGGTTTTCCCCTATTTCCTATTTTGTATTAAGTGACATTATTTATTTTAGATTGTATTTGGGTGGCCTATGGCCTTGTTTCTAGGGCCCACATTTTTCCAAGTTAGGATTTAGGGGGGGTGTTAGGATTATCAATCCTACCTTGACCATACTGTCTATTAGATTATTTATCCTAACTTAGGAACCTTAATTAATTAATTGGGTCCACTAGTACCATTGGGTCCACTTGGCCTAATGGGGTCACATGTACCAGTTACTAGAGTGTGGGGAACACTGCTAGAGGTTAACTGCCACTTACTGCTTGTGCATGCATTAGTTTGGGTGCCTCCTAGACCAATCCCTACACTTTAGGAGCCACTGGGACTCCCGACACCAACCTCCTTTAGCTAGTTGGAGTTGGAACTAGTTAGTCTTAGTTAGACCCCAGTTACTTTAAGTTAGTTCACAATCAGTTAGCTAGCACAATATTTGCATGGCTAATGCATGGCTGCATGTGGAGTAGGTGCATTTTCCCACCTACCACACTTAGTTGCACTGAGTTAACTAGCTGTCACTGATTGTTTGAGTTGTTGGACATCCGGGAGCTGATTTATTGGACTCCGATATTGATTGAGTCACCATGAGTTAGATGGTCAGTTAGATACAGTCACATCTAGTGGATAGATTCGAATCCATCCCTAATTGGTTCGAATTCTTTTCCTATGTAAACTATTGTAACACCAGATATTATTATTGTGAATGATACTTAAATTCCTGAGCAGTATTCATCCATTTCCTGTGTGGTTTGTTTTTTTTAGTTTGTATCTTCATTCTCCATTTACTGCAAACATTATTAGAACTATCTGCTTGAATATCTAAATGGAATTCAATTTTTAATAGAGTACCCACATTAAGTTGTGGATACCATAGAATAACACTCGCTCAAGAGTGGTCCTAACCTTAGTGGTATGGATGCTCTACGATGAGTCCTCACGGATGACATGGATGACATTGGTATGCGGTCGATATCTGCTCTGCAGATAATAATATTGTGTGGAGAGTATGCCTACATTCATATGTAGATGCCATAGAATAACACTCGCTTGGGAGTGGTCCTAACCTCAGTGGTATGGATGCTCTATGATGATTCCTCATGGACGACATAGTATAACATTCAC
Organism: Pseudotsuga menziesii; assembly: GCA_001517045.1. NCBI lineage: Eukaryota > Viridiplantae > Streptophyta > Pinopsida > Pinales > Pinaceae > Pseudotsuga > Pseudotsuga menziesii. The sequence goes on from LPNX010570948.1 coordinate 284,886, forward strand.
TTGGGAGTGGTCCTAAACTCAGTGGTAAGGATGTTCTATGATGAGGGCCGGAATTTTGTATGTGGTCAAGATCTTATTTGCAAACAATACTCTTCCATGGAAGCGTATGCCTACACGTGAGTGTAGATACTGTAGTATAATACTCACTTGGGAATGGTCCTAACCTCAGTGGTATGGATGGTCTACGATGAGTCCTCACAGATGATAGGGCCTGCATTTAGGTGTGGTCGAGATATACATTTAGTTGTAGATGATTCAACAGGTCGATATGATGGACCAGGGTGATGGAGGATTGCATCATCCTTGGATTTATGTCCTAAAGAGACAGGGATTGATTATCCTGCAAAGAGATCATGTGTATTGCAGGTAGCATGGCGAAAAAGGATCAAGTAGATCGAAGTACGACGATAAAGGATCAAGAAAGATCTAAATGCTGCTAAAAAGGATTGAAAGGATTGAAGTGTTGGTGCAAAGGATTGAGAAGATCAAAGTGTTGCTGCAAAGGATCGAAAGGATTGAAGTGCCGGTGCAAAGGATCGAGAAGATGGAAGTTTTGCTGTAAAGGATAAAGAATATTGAAGTACTGCTACAAAGGATTAGAAGATCAAAGTGCTGCTACGAAGGATCTAAAGGTTGAAGTGTTGCTGCAAAAAGGATCAAGTGATCATGTGATGCAGAAGATGAAGACATTGAAGAGTAACTATTCCCGTTAATAATTGTGAAAAAATCCTATGACATATAGATGTATTACCTCGACACAACTGACGATATTGTCTCTCTGTTATCCTATAGTATATGATGATGTTATCAATGGAATAACCTTCTTGTTAAGGGGGAGTGTTGAATATTGTAACTTCAAAGGATATTATAAATGTATTTTACTGATGTAACCGAAGGGAGATGCTATTATTCCTCCGTCGAGGTGTCACTATTGTAATTGGTCATCATAGAGTCATGATTCAAAGCCTCCACTGTAAGTCAGGTCATTAGTACCATAATGAATAATATAAAATACTGTTTTGAGTCTTCTTAGGTGAAGTCATCCCAGACAATTTAGTGGGGCTAACTTGTTTAGGGTAAAATTTAGTTTGTTCAATGTGTATAAATAGAAGTGTTGTGCTTCTCATTTGAACACACAAAAACTCACTTGTGTAGCACATATGAGAGAGAGAGAGAGAGATAACATCAACGAGGAGAATAATTGTTTGGGGGTTATATCTTATACATCCCATACAAAGGAAGTTTTGCTGGGTTTTCTTCCCCTTGAGGGTTTCCCAGGATAAATACTATGTCTATATGGTGATTGTGTTTCTATTAGTGATTCTGCATATGCTGCTACTGTGAATTTGAATAGAACACTAATGATATCTATTCTATCATTTGAAATCTTAACAGTGAGTTTGTTTGAGAAAATTATCCATCTTGGGAGATGTTTCCGTTGCTATCCATGAGGGATATGGGTGTTAGTTTTTCTAATATAATTATCTTGATTAGGATATTTATCTAAAATAATAACAAGTACAACAAGATACACAAGACAAATATTTTCACTGGGGAAACCATAAAGGAGAAAGCCCCACAAAATTCCTCAGAATAGTCACAAAGACTATATCACAAGATGATCAAACCCAATAAGAAGAAGTATTCTAGAACTATATATCTCTCCTCCTCCTCCTCCTCCTCCTCTCTCTCTCTCTCTCCCCTCATGTGAATTGAGTGAGTGAGTGTGTGTATAAATGAGGGAGGGAACCTCCCTATTTATACCTTTCAAGTGACTGACCTAATACATGAATGGGGATGACCTCTTACCCTAACAGGGATGAATTTTCCTAGAGAGACTCCAAAATCACATTACATGATGTTACACTGGAGACTATTGCCCCGACTTACAATGGATGTTGTACCTCAAGTTCCATACACAATAATGACATCCCGAAAGGAGGAAAACACATCTCATATGGGGGTACAACGACATACAATGATAATATACATCATAATATATTGCAAAGTTAAAAATACAACAACACTCCATATTAACTAGGAAGGTATTCTCTCTCTCTCTCTCTCCACAGTCATCAACACATCGGGTCCAATCATCATCACAAAGTCATCATCATAACTACTGCTATATTCATCTTCTAGTCGATCATTGAATGGTACTATTTGTCATCGGAAGCTTCTACAGAGCCAACCCTTTTTCATGATGGGGTAGGCCTAGTTCTCATCCCAGTCTTCATTATATCCATGAGCAAGCCATTGCATAGGTACAACTCAGGACCTTATTTACATTTCCATGGAAATAACCTATGTCTCCTAATGTCATCTTGTCATATCCAGATCATCTCTTTGTCCTGCACAAAACAAAACAAAACACCCAAAGCATACAGAGAAAAAACCATATGTAGACCACCAACGTTCTACCAACACATGAACATGTTAGGATCTAACCTGCATCTACCAATATGAAAGAATCACCTAGGACCACATCAAGTGAATTACATCACCCTATAGTTAACTTGCATTCTACCAACATAGGAGAAATTCCAAGGTGCTCACCAAGTTCCTTGTGACCTCATCATCTCCAACATGGGAACACACACATACACATACTGAGTATGACCAAACAATCTGCGTATCAAGCCAAGATTTTTTCTATTCATGTCAACCTCAATGACTTATTACATTTGAATAACCTGTGTCCAAGATATTTTTCGTTCAGTAAACCTTCTAGAACTGATTACATCCAAGTAACCCATGCACCACGCTAGTACTCTCTATTTATGCTTAGACAACCTACATCACTTATTACATATGAGTAACCTATGTACTAATCTAGGAATATCTATTTACACTTGGGTAACCTATCTCAAGATTGATTTCATCCAAGGATAACCCGTGAGCATCACTAAAACTGATTACATCAGAGGACAACCTACAAGATTGATTACGCCTGAGAAACCTGCTACTACACCAATACTCTCTATTTACGCTCGAAAAACCTGTCTCATTTCCCATGTGAGATCTCATGCATCTACATCTTCTAGTCTCTGGTCATATTCTAGCATAGAGACACATCAAGAATGATTACGTCTAAGGATAACCTGCGATCTTCGCCAGGACTTATTACATTTGAGGACAACCTACATGGATGATTACATCACTAAGACAACTTGTATATCCAACTATTCTAGAACTCATATCCCTCTTTCGAGGGGTCTCATTCTAGATCACACCAAGTATTTCTATGAAGTAATCAAACTTCACTTTGGATAGAGGCTTGGTCAACACATCGACTATCTTCTTATCCATTTCCATGTACTGAGGCTTCACTGCTCCTCTTTGCACCATATCCCTAATATAGTGGAAGTCGATCTCTATGTGCTTCGACTTGTGATGGAACAATGGGTTCTCCGATAGATTCACACAACATTGATTTTCGCAGAAGGTATAAGTCACTTTTAACTGGATATCGAACAAATCATACAGTAGCTTTCACAGCCATACTTCCTCCCAACTAGCCAAGCAAGCAGAAACATACTCTGCCTTGTTTGTACTCAGTGCCACATAGGACTGCTTCCTGCTATACTAGGATATCATGCCAGATCCCAAACTGAAGCAATAGCCCAAGGTGCTCTTCCTATCAATGGCGCTACTTACCCAACCTGAATCAAAATAACCGTGCAGGTTAATTTTCTAATTTGCATCATACTTGAGACTATAATCCACTGTACCCTTTAGGTACCTCAATACATGCTTTGCAACAAACAGGTGAACATGTCTAGGATTTGTTAGGAACTAGCTCCGGGTGTTTAGAGCAAAGCATATGTCTGGTCTCGTATTCGTAAGATACACCAATGAGCCAATCATCTGACGATACATTAACGCATCAATCGACTCTAATGAAGCATCACACAAAATCTTCAATTTCAATTCCATATGTGTGGCTATCATATTGCAGTCCAACATTCTGAATCTCTTTAGAATATCCACTGTATACTTTCCTTGACCAAGGAAAATCCCATCTACATTTTTCCACACCTCCATGCCTAAGAAGTAGTGCCTAATCCCTAGGTATTTCATCTTGAACTCAGTAGAAATTCTCCTCTTTGCATCTTCAATGATTTCGTCATCTCTTGTTAGGAGTAGGTCATCGGGATATAGCAAGAGAATCATTGGTATTCTGACTTCAACCTTGAAGTAAATATTGGAATCGTCTTTACTCTTAGTAAATCCTAAGCTCATTCAGAATCTATCCATCCTGCCTTACCATGTACTGGGTTCCTGTTTCAATCCATACAAGGCCTTGTTCAATTTGCAGACATGAGTCTACCTGTCATGTGTCTCAAATCCTAGTGGTTGTTCTATGTACACTTCCTCCTAGAATACACCATTCAAGAATACTGTCTTGACATCCATATGGTGTATCTTCCATCTCATAATTGTAACCAATGCAAGAATATATGTTGGCTCAAACCTCAACCAACAAAACCCAGTTGATAGGGGTCCCACTCTGTCGACACTCGACTCGCCGCGATATTCCTGAGCATCGCCCCAGACACGTTTTACCCTGTCCAGCAACACCCACATAGTGGATAAATTCTCACCCAAGATGTTCAAGGGAGGGCTGATAGAACCAAGTTTTCGCAATACAGAATAGGATTAGGGCATTGACGATTCATCAGCTTAATGACCAGAACAGTTCAACAAAACCATTCATCTTTGCACATCATTCATTCATAACTGTAACAGATCTACTAGTGCAAAACAGATCTAAAATATGACAACATTCATAAACAGTAAACATTGCATCATAGATCCATATTTCAGATTCATTTAGCATTCATCATCGAATTTGCAGGAACAGAAAAGACAAAAAAAAGATAAAAGGAGATAACAACAATTCAGGTCAATATCCATCTTATCATATTACTTCTGTGCAATCAACCATAGATCAAAATAGATAAAAATTCATCTCCAGACTGATACCTCAGATGTCAATGATCAACTTGATCTCTACAAACTTATGTTCTCTCTCCTTAATTCATCTATTGATATATTCATTCATAATTCTTCTTCTATATATAGGCTTGCACCTTTACATTCATTGTCCACTTCTAACTAACTCCTAACTGATTTAACTGACTAATGACCAACATCCACAAAAAATGGTCAACAAGTACAAAAAGTGACATAAAATAATCAAGTGGTCTATCTTCTAACTATCGCTCTATTTTCATCTTGCGCGGTGTCTTCTGAGCTTGCATAGCATCCGTGATGTTGCACAACTTACCCCAACACCTTGCCAACAAGACCTTAACACAGTCTTGTGGCTCATCCTCGAGCCATGTCACGTGGACATGGAGTATTGGTTGATTTTGATATGGAAGTCTTCGTATTGCTAAGAAATTTTGGCAACCTGCGCTTTGAATTTCTCAGCAACATCTTGACACATAAAGCAATCCTGTTTCAAAGGGTACTCCACCATCTTCGCATTGAATTCCTTCTTGTCATCCTGGACAGCCTGTAATGAACTGACTGCTTTTACCGACAGTTGGGCTCCAATTTCTTGGAACTCATCAAGTTGGTCACCGCGTTTCCATTTTCTCTCCTGCGCTTTTCCCACTCGCTGTTGTAGCTCCTTTAGTTTTGCAGAACGCATGATTGACACAAGTGGAGACATTGTCCTCAGTGTTGTATTCAACATTTCCAACTGGTTCTCAGCTTCCTACAACTATGCAGTAAGTTTCTCTAGCTGTTCATCATGAAAAACACTACCCAAAAATTGTGTCGTTTCCTCCATGATCTTCTTTACATCCTGCTACATTTCATGAAACTATGTTGCAATCTCCTCAATGTAAGTATTTCGTTCCGTAACCTTATATAATGGTGTATTTGGGTAAACCATAGCATTTAGTAGGATATTTTCCAACTGGAGCTGTGCGATGACTTCTCTAAGTCACTTGGCTTTGGCAACTCCATGTAACTCCGCCATGCTTTCATGCATGTACTGGCACACATTCGTAATGGCCTCTTCTACCCGCCCCTAAATAGTGAAGAGCTGTGCCTTCTCAACAATAAGGCGGTGAGTTGCTTTCTTCAGCTCAGTTATTTCTTCTGCAGCCTTCATCTTCAGCTCTTCATGCGCTGTATTCAGTGCTACGATATCCTACAATTTTTCTGCTGTTAGTTGCTCTCTTACCCATCGTACTTCCTCTACTTCCTCCTTCATTGCCTCTTCTTTAGTTTGCGACTGCAAGTACTGGTCGATGAGCTCCTTTTGTCTATCAGGCAACTCCTGGTTGGTGACCCTCTACATGTATACTAAGGTCTAGGTCAATAGCTTGTTGATGTCCACCATGATGCTCTACAGCTACTACAGTGTAGAGTTCACTTCTTCTTTTCCAGTGTCGATTGCAGTCGAGGGAACCTGAATTTTCCTGGCCCGTGGCTCAGTGCTAATCGACGTGAACTCCTGCACAATTGCACTTTTCGGTCCTCTTCATGAAACAACGTTATATATGGAATCTAACTTGGTGCGTACCTCTAAAAAACCTTCCTGAGAAGTCTTCCGCGTCGCTTTTACTGCTGTATTAGATGAGTTAGTGACAACCTTAATGAGTCACTGTAGTTGTTCCTCCATCAATGATCTGGTGCTACTACCTGCATCCTGCTCCATTCGCTGCTTGGTCCTACTCTCTTCTAGGATGCATTGTGCTTTCGGATCGGTGTCTGTTGATGACTCTCCATCAGAATCATGATGACTCTACTCCTAGTGCACAGGCTCTTCAGGGGAGTCTGTTAGTGGCTTCATAAATAATTCCTTCGTGTTTACTGGTTTGAGCCAGTCTGTAGGCCAATCTTGAACCGCTGCGTCCATCTCTTCATCTATCAGCTTATAGCCCATTGGCAGCCATTGCTTGTTAGGGTCGCGCCAAGCCTGGATCTGAATAGTATGCGTCCCGATGGCGAACCACATAATTCACTAATATTTTACTACTGCTGCATCTGATAACCATGGAACTTTGATGACTGCTGCATGTAACGCCTCCCAGTAGACCCAAAAGTGGATCACGCAATCCGCTTGCCGACTGGGATTCTCTACCCACCATAAATTTTGATATCGCGTCTTTGCACACCTTAACAACTTCAACAATCATTGTTTGGTAGTCCTCTGGCTCCATCTAAGCCACCAATGCAATTAGAATTAATAACCAACTATAAGTGAAAGGCCTCTCCCCGGCTTGAACTACGACCACATCCTCCATCAACTGATTCAACAAAAAGAGGGACCAGTTCATTTCGACTCCCTCGGTGCATTGTTGTGCACATGCAATCACCCCCGAAGTGCACTAAATAAACTGATTCTTTCTGACAATATTACTTGCCAAAATATGTGTGCCAATATGCACTTTCCTATCGTTAATGTTGTTGATATGACATGCTCTGCCATCGCGCTGCAAATCATACCTCTCCTTCAACCGTGCAGCAAGTCGCTTGTCATTATCCCTTCCTTTGAAATATTGCGATGGGTCTAGCCCATCCTTTGGCAATCCCATGATCTTTGAGATCAAGTCCACCGTAATCATGATTGGTGTGTCCAACCATAACGTTCCTCCATGAAAACACGCCAAAAGTTGTTTGACACACATTTGCTTCATTCAGCCGCCTGAAATACAACATGTTGATGAGCCCCAACAACCTAGATTTATCTAGCCCTTGCACCCATGGCTTCGGAATATGCACTATGGGCCCTCCTGTGACCTAAGGCAATGACTCATCGGGCTCATCGGCTACATCTTTCCATAGCAACAAATCATGATCCTCGTACTTCATATTCATCAATGTAGGGACAATGTCAATGGTGCACATCATCTCTTTCGGCAACGATGGCATTTTTGGTTGATACTTCTGATTTTTGGTCAAGTGCCGAGGCTTGGCACTAGGTCACGTGGGAGTGATATATCCCGGGATATCTCTAATGGAAACTCCCTTTGGCGCCACAGATTCCACAGCATCGGAGCTAGATGACCCCATTTGCACAGTTTCTTCCCCTTGTGCCTTGATGGAAGTTCTTATCTGCCTCTTCTGCGGTGTTGTGGAGCTCGGCTTCCCTCCCTTCTACTTCCCCCACATAATCGATGATGATCAGACTGACATGCTCATGAATTCTTCAACAATGGCAGTTAGTCGAACTGGTGACTCCCACTCACTTGAAATCTCCATAGTGTCGCGGTTGCTCAGCATGCCGCACCAATACACCTCACTAATATAGCTGTCATGCACCCTCCACTTCACTCTGCAACTCACACAATTCACTCTGAAACTTGATTCTACAATCTCAATAACTCGCTTAGCACAGTGATGCTCTCAACCTGCGTTGAGCATCCTCTTATAGCATTCCATCGATCCATCCTTCATTTACCAAATCAGCCGTGACTATCATACCAAATCTGTCATTAACGACCCAAATCTACCGATGATCCTGTCAATCTAATGGTTGGATCGTCCATAAATGCACCTTGCTTCAACAAGTGTCGTTGGCTAACTGCTTTTAACTTCCTGTATTCATTGCTGATTTGACTAAATTGCAGCCCTGCGACTGTCGCGGCTTGTCTATCTAACTGCACTAATGACTCCTATTCTTGCGCAACCACTTCCTTTCGGTGCACCCTTTCCCTTTCTGTCTATCCTACCTATTTTCTCTTTTTTTCATTGTGCAGTGCCTTAGGCATTGCGCGGTTCTGACCCTATTCGGCAGGGATTCAAGCGGCTTCCATTCACAAGCTTTGGAAGCACTGCTCTATCTAATTGCTGCAATTGAACTGCAGCCCCAGAGGTAATAGAATTAACAAGATATGGACCTAACCAGTGCATTTGTAACTTACCTGGATGCTTTAATAAATTGCTGTTGTATATCAGTACCAAATCTCCTTGCTAAAACTATTGGTTTTTGATATGGCTATCATGCCAAGACTTCTTTCGATCCTTCTTGACGTGCTGATGGAACCCTATGATAAAACGATCTTCTTCAAGTTGTATCAACTGTGTTGTGCACTCTTCTAATGCTGTGTCATCATCCATTCCTGTCGCTGCTGCAATGCGTAGACTGGGAACAATGTATTCCATAGGCATGACTACTTCTTTCCCATATACCAATTTGAACAACGTATTCCTCATCAATATTTTGCATGTGTTGCAATATGACCACAACATTGCTGGAATCTTCAAATCCTAGTCATCTCAATTAGCGTTACATACCTTTGTAAGTGCGTTCTCCAAGACTTTGTTGAATGCTTCTACAGTCCCGTTTTCCTGCGGATGATATGGTGTACTTTTCTTATGCTGTATCTGTAGCTCCTCCGTCAGCGATCTTACTGTGCGATTGATAAAATGGCTGCCTTGGTCACTCATCAATATCCTTGGGCATCCAAACCATGTCACAATGTTATAAAATAGAAATATTTCTACTGTTGCAGTAGTGAAGTCCACAACTGGGGCAGCCTCCGCCCATCTTGTCAAGTAGTCGGTTGTTGTGATTATGTACTATGCACCAGTTATTTTTCTAGGTGGGTTTATTGGACCCATGAAATCCATAGCCCATTTATCAAAAGGTTGCAAAGTTACATAGGGTACCAATGACATTTCATCCCGTTGCGATGGGTTTCCAGTGAGTTGATAGACATTGCAGCTCCGCGCATAATCTTCCGCTTAACGTGGGACACCAAAGGTCTACACGAAGCACCTTGCTTGCCATTGCATGACCACTGTAGTGTCCCCCAACACCTCTCGCATGTGCTTCTACTAATATTTCTCCGTGCTCGTGGGGTAGGACACATTGCTGTAAAATTTCATCTGGTCCTAGCTTATATAGGTGTCTGACAATCAACTGATAATCAGAAGCTTTAACCACCAATTGCTTCTTTTGACTCGTGGAAGGTTCTTTTGGTGCAAATGCCATTGCAAAAAATTGGATTATTGAAGCATAATGGTCATCTGCCATGTCAACTCTGAATAACTGTGCATCAGGCAGTCCATCTTTAATATTAGTAGGCTCTTCTCTTGTCTCAATTCTGGATAAATAATCGGGGCCAGCATTCAAGCAACCCAAATTCACAATTATTTCAAAATCAAACTTCTGAAAGAGAAGTAACCAACGACATATATTCCACCCCAACATAGGCTTATTGACTAGATACTTCAACGCATAATGATAAGTAAACATCTTGAAGTGACCACCTAGAAGGTAATTTCTAAATTTTTGTAGTGCATATACCATTGCCAGACCTTTGTGCTCTATAGTCGTGTAGTTCCTCTCAGCAAAGGACAACTTCCGACTAGCGAAAGTAATCGGGTGATCCAAGTCTCCTTCACCTGGCTGTGCGAGCACTATTCCTAGCGCAAGATAAGATGCATGAACATGAACATGGAACTCCTTGTTCAAGTCAGGGAACACAAGTGTTGGTGCCAAAGCCATCTTGGCCTTCAGCATGTCGAAGCTACCTTGAAATTATGGACTCCATATAAAGACAACATATTTTTTCAGTAATTTCTCCATAGGGGCAGTAATTGCAACATATCCTCTAATGAATTTGCGATAGTACCTAGTGTCTCCCAAAGCATCTTCACATTTTTTGGTGGTGGAAATCTCAAAATGAGCACTATCTTTATAGGATCAACCAATAATCCTTGCTTGCACACAATGTTACCCAACAATATCCCAAATGGTGCGCAAAAAATGCACTTCTTGGAGTTCAACACGATTTGATGCTGTCGACACCTCTCCAGCATCAGTCGAAGGTTGGCCAAATGATCCTTGATTAGATTATACACTGTCCAATCATCCATATACACTTGTAGAAACTTTTGAATGAAATATTTAAATTCCATGACAACAACTCGAGAAAATACTACAGGCACATTCTTCAGCACAAAAGGCATCACCATGTATTGGAAGCATCCCCACTTAGTGACAAATGTTGTTTTATGTCGATCCTCCTTGGTGATTCTAATCTTGTGATAACCAAAAAATCTGTCTATAAATGAGTACATCTCTTGACCACCTACTCCTTTGAGTACTTCATCTGTGAATGGCATCGAAAATGGGTCATGCATACAAGCGTCATTTAGTTTTCTTAATTCGACACAGATCCAAAATTCACTTGTTTTCTTGTCTTGGACCACCATGGGACTGATCCATTATGATTCTTCCACTGGATCAATAAATCCAATGTCCAACATCTGGTCAAGCTCAACCTTGACTCTTTCTTTGTATCATAGATTCAGGCGATATGACCTCTGTCTTACTGGTTTCGCTTCTAGATTTAACGAAATCTTCATCTCTCCTAAGTCACCCAGTATCCCCATCATTTCTGAAAACTTTGTTGGAAAGATATCTTGAAATTCATGTAGTAGGTCCGTTATTTTTTCCATGGTCTCCTCATCCCAATAGTCCCCTACACTTGCAAATTTTGGGTTCTCTTCCGTCCCAATGTTAACCTTTCTGATCTTCAGTGGCTAGGCTCATGGGATTAGTTGGTATATCTAGTTCTGTGACATCCCTACTCCCTTATTTCTATGGAATATTGATATTCCATAGCTCATCATCATCTTCAGGTTCAACATATATGTTATAACATTCCATCATTGAATGCATGTGGATCCACAGGATATGCGACTGGTAAGACTTTTAGAATCACGTCCCAAATTATTTGAAGTGCATTGTTGATATCAAGATTATCGTTTACGAAACTAAAAGTTTGCGTAAGCAAACTGTCAGCTCCTCCCAAGTGGTTATTTCCCTACGCAGCTCCACTGATACGTACCAGGATCTTGGCATCTCATCCAGAGTGTGAATAAAGGCATGGACCCATTCATCCTTTGGTCGCGATGCCCACAATTCTTGGCATTCCATCAAATGGTCGCTAGGGTCATTCCGTCCATCATACTTCCCAGCAGGATACACCTCTATTTTTCCAAAGTGAACAGTCATCAACTGTCGACATTGCGCCCATCTAGTAATTGTCTTTCTATGAGTTTCCCACCAATGTGCTGGAGTAGCCTTCAGTGCTTCCTCCATTGCCAACAATCATTGCGGTTTCAAGACCTTTTCTTAAAATTCCATTAAGAACGCAGAAATTTCAGGAAACCCTTCATAAACCAGTAATTCTACAATCTCTGTCATGACATGGCGTAGCGACTGAATGATCAAACCGCACTTCCTAAATGACACCTCATGCATACCATTTTACCAATTTTCTAGCGCATCCTCAGAATCAGAAGGCGTAGAACTAGCGTTGCGCCAAGTGAGTTCTCTATCAGCAGTGGGGTGTATATAATCTTCAGAGATGTTGTAGGCATGATCCCACCCTCTGACAACTTCATCCTTTACTAGTTCATTTTATCTCCTGCCTTCATTGGGATCCATAGGTGCGACGACCCTAATATCTTGGTTCTTAAAAGTCATCATCCACTTCTTGAAGTTAATGAATTCCATGCTATCGTTGGCCCATCCAACCCACAACAGTGCAGGATAGGATCCTTCACTACTCTCGAGGTCGCTACTCAGTGGTTCCCTCTTCCTTTGAAGAATTTTCCCACGATTGTCAACTATCATACGACGTATTTTCATAATGTTTTTTTGGGTAGTTTAATTTTGTTAAGGAAATGTAACTGTGGAATATATTCTATTTTGTATTATTATTGTTATTACCCCTTTTGAAGATGATGTTCCTCTGATTAGGGATTCCATTGATGTAATTGGTCATGTAAAGTCTTGAGGTAAAACCTCCATTGTAATTCGGGTCACTAGTACTGACAAAAGTATTATTCAAATGTAATTTTGAGTCTCGGAAGGAAAGTCTTCCCTGATGGAGAGGATAGGTCAGCCCAGTTTGGTTATTATACTTCTTCACCGATCAATATAAATAGGAGAGGTGCCTCCCTCATTTGGACAAGCAGAAAAGCAACATAACTCAACAATTTCCCTAAAGAGAGAAAGATCACTCCATCTAGGAGAGAGGAAGAAGTCCACGATTATTATGTTAAGATTCCATATGTTAATCTAGATATCATTAGTATTCAATTAAATTTCACATCAATAGCATATGTAGTATCACTAAAAGAAACACAATCACAATATATACACCGATTTATCCTGGAAACTCTCTAGGGAAATAAAACCCAGCAAAAATTCCTCTATATAGATGTATCAAAAGTACAAAGACAAAAACTCAAATAGGTGCTCCTTCTCCTTGAAGATACGTTTATCTCTCTCTCCTATGCACAATACACAAGTGAGTGTATGTGTCCAAATGATGAGCACATCACTTCTATTTATACTTTATCTTACACTTGACTTTTTCCCTAACTAGGTCGGACCCAACAAACTTACTAGGCCAACATTACCTAAGAAGACATAAAAAAATATAATATTATTTTCTAGAGGGTTCTATTGACCTGAACTACAACAAAGGTTTTACCTCATGACTCTTTCATAACCAAATACAATAATAACATCTCGATAGAGGAATAAAACATCGCCAATAGATTACAACAATAAAATACAAAAAATATTCTTCGAAGTTACAATATTTCAACACTCCCCCTTAACAAGAAGGGTATTCTACAACAACATCAACTGTAGGATCAAGGAGAGAGATAATCGTCAACAACATCAAGGTGATACATCTATATGTCATCAGATTTTTATTCAACAATTATCAGCAACTAGAACATCTTCAACATCTTAAGTATTGGAGCATCATCTTCTGCAACACTTGATCATCTACAAAACACATGATATTTCAATAAAAAACAACATCACCAGCAACAACACTTGATATTTCAATCAACAACATCATCATTTGCAACAACACTTGATCTTTCGATCAACAACATCATCATCTGCAACAACATAACCTGCAACGCACATGATCCTATTACGGGATGGTCAATCCCTTTCACTTTAGGACAGAAGTCTAAGGATGATGAAATCCTATCTACATCACAGCGACAAAAGTCTATGGATCACTTTAAGACTAATGTCTAGGGATGATACAACCCCACCACATCACGGAGAAAAAAGTATGCAGATCTCTTTAGGACTAATGTCCAGGGATGATACAATCCCACCACAACATGAAGAAAAACATATGTGGATCACTTTATTACTAATGTCGAGGGATGATACAATCCCACCACATCATAGAGACAAAATTCTATGGATCACTTTAGGACTAATTTCTAGGGATGATACAATCTCACCATAACACGAAGACAAAATTCTATGGATCACTTTAGGACTAATGTCCAGGGATGATACAATCCCACCACATAACAGTGAATAAAGTCTGTGGATCACTTTAGGACTAATGTCTAGGGATGATACAATCCCACCACATCACATAGACAAAAGTCTGTAGATCACTTTAGGACTAATATCTAGGGATGATACAATACCACCACATCAAATAGACAAAAGTCTGTGGATCACTTTAGGACTAATGTCCAGGGATGATACAATCCCACCACATCACAAAGACCAAATTTTGCGGATCACTTTAGGACTAATGTCCAAACATGATATAATCCTACTGCAACATCATCATCACTGCTCCCCCTTTTGAGGAAGGTCCTCTATTGCAACATCATCATCATTGCTCCCCATTTTGAGGAAGTTCATTTCGAACTACACCAAGCTTGTCACAGAAGTACTCAAAATTTACTCGAGACAAAGACTTAGTCAACACATCGGAAAATTTCTCATCTGTGCTGACATATTGGAACTTTATAGCTCCCTTATGTACCATATCCCATATGTAAAAATACCAATATTTCTATGTGCTTTTATTTGTCATGGAAGAATGGGTTATCCGTCATCTTTATACAACTCTGGTTGTCACATAGAATCACCGTGGTATCCAACTCTAGGTCAAATAGACCTAACATAAACTTTCGAAGCCATATGGCTTCACAACTAGAAGAACAAGCTACTATATACTCTGCTTCAGCTGTGATGAGATCAAGACTAGACTGCTTTATGCTAAACCATGAGACCATGGAATATCCAGATAATAACATCCACATGAGGTGTTCTTCCTATCTGAGATACTTGCATTCCAATATTCATTTGTATAACCATACACTCTGTAGTCATGATCTCCAACATAGTATAGACCAAAGTCTATCGTACCTTTCAGGTACCCCATCACATGATTTGCAACTACCAGGTGAGCACGTCTAGGATTAACTAGATACTGACTTAGGGTGTTCACAACAAAGCATATATCTATCTTGGTATTCGTTAGATACATCAACAACCCATTAATCTGTCTGTACTGAGTCACATCCACTAAATATAATGATTCATCATATAACAACTCCAGGTTGGTATCCATGGGTGTGGCCATGGATTTACATTCCAACATATCAAATATTTTTAGGATTTCCACAACATACTTTCCCTAGTTGAGAAATATTCCTTCTGGGTTCTATCATACTTCCATACCTAGAAAATAGTGCATCAATCCAAGGTCTTTCATCTCAAATTATTCAGCGGGATTCTTCTTGCACTCTACAATATGTTTCTCATTTCCTATCAGAAATAAATCATCCACATACAACAATAATATGACAGGTTCATCATCCATAACCTTAAAATAAAGGTCAGGGTCATATTTACTTTTGGTAAAGCCCAAGCTCGTAAAAAATATATCTATCCTTCCATACCAAGCTCTAATATCTTGCTTCAATCCATACAGGGACTTCTTCAACTTACATACATGAATCCATCTGTCTTCAACTTCAAATCCTTATGGCTGTTCTATGTAGACTTCTTCCTCAATAACACCATTAAGGAAAGTTGTCTTCACATCCATCTGGTGTAAACTCCACTTCATCATGGATGCACGTGCCATGATGGTTCTAATGGAAATGTACCTTTTCTACTGGTGCAAATGTATCTTCATCATCAATTCCCTCTTTCTGAGAGAATCCTCTAGCCACAAACCTTTCCTTGTGTTTCTCAATACTTCCATCAACTACATGCTTTATCTTGTAGATCCACTTGGAATATACCACACTTTTACCTTCTGGTTTGGGAACTATATCCTAAACATCATTCTTCATTATTGATTGGTATTCTTCCATCATTGATTCTACCCATTCTTTCTTCTGTATAACTTATTCATAACTAGTAGGTTCTTGATCTACAAGGTCACACATCAAAACTACATAACTGGAGAATGGATTTGACTTATTTCTTACTCTTGTGGAGCCTTCTGGAGATCCATACTTTTCTGCTTCTTGTATAATTTCTCTTACCCATGCATGATTTCTCTTTCATGACATATTCATAGTAGGAGGTTCTTAAGGTTCTAGCATATCATGGTCTTCTACTGTTTTATTGTTGGGGGAGGGTACACCTTCTATATTTATGGGAGGTGCATCTTCTTCATATACTTCTTCATCTTGGCACTTTCTGGATCTCTTAAGAGTTGCTTCTTTGTCAAATTCCAAATCTCTACTAATCTCAATGTGTTGGAATCCTAGAATGTATATTCCGAAGCCTTTGGAGACTTCATAGTATCCAAAAAACATTCCCTTCTTTCTGGTAGGGTCTAATTTGGTTCTCTTTTCTTTTGGTATATGAACATATACTGGGAAACCAAATATCTTGAGGTGGCTTAGTTCAGGCTTCTTTCCTATGAAGATTTCTTATGGAGTCTTGAATCCAATGGAACTACGTGATAATATATTTTGTACATAAACTGTCGTCCTTGATGCTTCAACCCGTATATGCATTGGAATATCTTGATCATGTATCATTGATTCACTACTTCCATCATTGGTCCTATTCTTTCTTTTTGCAACACCATTCTGTTTAGGATTGTAGGGAGTGGTTAGTTCCCTCTTGATTCCAGATTCTTTACATTATTAAGGCTTCAAAATATTTTGAAGTATATTCTCCACCATTATCTATTCTGAGTGTCTTGAATCTTCTTTCCGAATGATTTTCTATCAAGGCTTGGAATTCCTTGAATTTTCCAAATACTTCACCTTTGTTTTCAAGAAATATATCCATGTATTTCTTGAATAGTCATCAATAAATGTAGCATAGTATTCATACCCACTCAAATATGTGGAGGGAATTGGAGCACATACATACGAATGGATTAATTCCAACGTACCTTTAGTCTTTGTCTCACTCTTCGAAAATGGATTCTTGATATTCTTTCCTTTTGCACATCCTTTGCAAATGCCTTCATGATCGATCTTCAAATATGGTAAACCACTCACTACTTTGCTCACAAGGGGTAGCTCTTTGTATTTGATGTGACCAAGCCTCATATGCCATAATTCACTTGGGATAGTGGTCTCATGAACAAGGGCTATTTCTGAATGTCACTTGAGTTTATACAAGCCTCCTTCTTCACCAATGACAACTCCATCTTCAATTGATTTTCCTTTGGGCCACATAAGTACTTGTACATATATGAATGCAATCCTATATCTTTTATTATCTAATTATGAGATATAAAGTAAGTTATTTTTCAAACCCAGTACATATAATACTTCCTTAATCTTCATGGGGGTTTCGGAATCAAGCTTGTAGCTTGCTTCACCAATTCCTTTGATAGGGTATTGATAGTCATCTCCTAATGATACCTTCTGAGGAGAGTTCTTCCCTTAAAGTTTTGAAAGAGTTTTTTTGGCCCTGTCATGTTCTTTGAAGTACCACTATCAATAAGCCATGTATCTTCTCTAGGTGTCATAGACCTAGAGAGTGCAGAGAATAATACATACTATTCTGCATCTTCTTCTTTTGCTTGTTTGATTCTAGGTCCTTCTTTATTTTTTTCTTCATATCCATCTCAATCCAGGTGTGCATGATGTCTTTTTTTTTACTCTTCTTGTATTCTTCTTTCTTCAATGGACAATTTCAGGCAATGTGTCCTATCTTGTCACAATTGAAACATTGAAAGTTGGAGTAGTTTATTCTCTGATTGTTTCCTCTTTTCCTTTGGAACTTCTTGGGAGTTTGAGACTCCTTGTGGATTTACTTATTCCTCTCTTGGTATGGGTGGCTAGGGATTGAACATATTATTTAAGTATAGATTCTCTATTGGCTACTCTAGCCTCCTCTTGGATGCAATCTTCCCATACAATATCGAATTTCATGCTTTCCTTTTTGGCAAACATAGTCTGGATGAATTAATCCCAAGGTCTAGTGAGACCATTGAGAGAAGCCATAACTAGATCATATTCATCGAGGGAGTCTCAATTGGCTTCTATTTTCTCCTTGATCTGGGAGACCCTGGTGAAGTAGTATTGGATGGATTTTCCTTAACTCATCTTGGTACTCTTCATTTGAGATCTCAAATTCATCTTTCTATTGATGTTCCTTCCTTCATACATTATAGATAGGGAATCATACATATCATTTGGGGTCTCTTTGGATGAAACTTTAGGAATCAAGTGGTATTTGATAGAATTAACAATGATCCTCATTTCCCTAATTAGGTCCTTCTTGTGCTTCTCCTTATCTTCATCCTCTTCAGGTTCTACAAATTCTCCTTTGATGTATTTGTCAAGATTATTCTCTCTAAGAATGAGGCCAATCCTATATTTCCATGCTCGAAAATTCTCTATTCCTTCTAGCTTATCCTCAATCTTAGTGCTTGGGGCCATATTATCCAGGAGGTCACTAAAAAATGAAATTTCTCAAAATGTTAAACTGACCTTAGCAAGAGATGTGCTTGACTGAGGCGAATTGGATGGTACACTTGGTTTTTGGAGATTCCAAATCTTCACCTCTCAAAATTGACTTGCGAGATTTTGATCTGTAGTTTCTGCAATATTCTGGTTTTCTGGTCCAAAGATAAACTAGGGTTTGAATTTCCTGGAGATACACCCACTCACAAATTTCAATCTAGGGATCAATAGATGCACTCTAGGGAGGTGAAACTTTCTATGCAATCAGATCTCCAAAATTCTAATTTTGACGAAAACCCTAAGTTCTTGTCGGAGGGAAGAGAGAGAGAGAGTTTCACCTTGTAAAAGATATTTTATTCAGGATAGCTCTAATACCATGTTAAGATTCCATATTGTTATCACTCATATTTTACCCCTTGTTGTGAAAAGGTAAACTCCAAGGTAACCAAAAAACCAAGCTTTAGGAAATAAAGATGGCTTCTTTCTCTCCAGAGAGGGATCTCTCAGTAAATTTTCTCACAGGACAAATATTTATAAACAAAAGATAAAATTAAGATTTTTGGTGGTTGAAACAAATGTACATTGGGCATGGAGTCATAATGTGGAACAATATCATTAACAGTACTGCTGCATGGGAATAACAAAGGAAAGGTAGCAATATTGTTATAGTCAAAATGCCTTTGTCTCATGATTATATAATAAATGAAGAGTGATCCACTAATGTGGGAATCTAATTGGGATGAATCCAACATTAACTTTAGATGAACAGGTTTGTGAATGTTTGAAAGTATTAGAAAAAACATATGTTTATGAATTCTGTGCTATTGTAAACTGATTCAAACATGAAAGAGAAAACATTATGGAAGTAAATAGCAGGAAACATTTGCAGATGAGAAAATGAAAGTACAGACTGTAACAAAGACAACACATGAATCTCTGAAAAAGGCCAGCTTCAACTCTGCAATTTTATTAATCTCTGGAATAAAAGGTACAATGCAAAATATCACGGGTTCCAACCCTTGTTTCATTACAAAAACTTGTTCTTATACAAAATCACTCCATGAGCTGAATAACTAAGTCTAAAAATAGGTAATAACTACCTTTTTAAATCTTTCACCTATAACTACTAACTGATAACTACTTTTGAAAATAAACTAAACTCCTAGTGGACTAGTGTTCAAGAATAATCTTCGATAATCTTCATTCATGCAGCTTGTACTTGGATCTTCCATATTTTTCAACCACTTTATACTTATCAGTAGATGGCAGGTCCAGGCTGGCCATTTCATTTTCCAACAATCTTAAGTCCACATGGTCTCTATATGAAAAATATGGCAATCATGCACATGTGGCTCTAAAGGAAAATAACATTTCAAAATCATCTGCTATTTTTTCCACATTACATTTCCTGATAATGATTGCTGCATATCTTCAAAACTTCTATGATCTAGACTACATTCGATCAAATGATCATGATATTCTTTTTGGGAAAAAAATATTCCCTTTTCTTCCCAAAATAAATCTAAATCTTTATTGCATAATAGGTAAAATAATTCAATAAACAATTTAATTTCATGGTTCATAATGCCAATTTTTGCTTCCACAGTGTCCATATGCTGATGTTTACTCATGACATTCCTTGCCCAAGTGATAATGGAAATTATGTCTTTGATGTTTTTGCTTTCAATTAATCTTTTGTCAAACCATTCATGAAATGAATAGAGTTGTTAGCAGTCTCTATCGGATTTTTATTCAACCTCTCTTTCACTGCTGTTACAATTTGCCTAGTGGCATGCATTACAATTTCCTTGTCCAAAATATAATCTAAGTAAGGACCCAGTTTGGCTACCTTAGCTATAAGTACACCCTAGATGATGTGCTTGGCTCCCTGTATAGGAAACTGTCTTGTCACCTATTTCACAAGCTTATCACTTTTATATGAAATCTCTTTGCATTTATTTCCCCTAGCTTTCCTATCTTCCTCCCTCTTTAAGGCCAAATTCTCCAAATTCGTATTTTGGTTCTTCAATCCAACAATTTCCAAATATCTTAGGATAACCTAATACATATCTTGTGTAACATAATCGATACTGGTTTGTGCAGGGGGTGGAACAATCTCCACTTTAGGTTCCTTAGTTTTTTCATTCAATTCCTTTTCCAATTCTGATTGTTTTTTCATCAAAGTGTTTTCATTCTCAACCAAAAGACTTGTATCTTTTTCCCAATGCTTCTTTTCTTCAACAAAATTCAAAATATTTTCTTTATAATCATTCAATTCATCATTAAGAGTGTCTTTTTCTTTCTCCAATTCAGTAAGCTCTGTAGCTTATATGAGTTGGGTAGCTGGAATTTTCAATTTATTTTTGATGAGTTGAATAGTGTTCTCTTTTTCATTTAGCATCTTTTGTGTAGTTGCTCCCTTGTCAGATTCATTATCAACAATTAGCAAGTCACCTTCAAGCTTCATTATTTGTTACCGACGAGCATTATTTTCAACCCTCTCTTGCCTCAGTTGGTTCTCGACCTTACTCTTTCCAGATTGCAGTCTAGACACCTTCAAAGTGGCCTTAAGTAGGTCACTATATGTTGGCCTCTTTCTTTTCCTTGTATCGACCTGCCGTTAAAAAACAACACAATACCAACAAGACACCAAAATCCATTGGCTCGATAGAGCAAGCTCAATCGAAAACGCTCACAAGGCAGACGCAGTCTCACCTNGCCCTGCCGTTAAAAAACAACACAATACCAACAAGACACCAAAATCCATTGGCTCGATAGAGCAAGCTCAATCGAAAACGCTCACAAGGCAGACGCAGTCTCACCTAAGATATCTTAATGTGTAGCTACCAGAACCATGCTTCTGCAGTTGGAAAGGGATTATAGTCCCTTGGTGCGTGGCCAAGGAGCTCAACAAAGATGAGGGGATGGATTCTTTCACTCTATGACAACGAATCAACCAAGTGCCATAGTCCACCCATGTGACATGACCTTGTCCTTATCTTTAAAAACTGGCGCAATTATGCGACACAACCGATTATTTATACTTGGGAGATAGTGCACGAGTTATATTTTAACTTATCAACTTAACCATGAACTCATAGACAATAGTCCAACAACACCTTTAAACAATCATTCATTCATACTGTGACATACATTCCACAACAACTGTAACTGTAATAATGTAAGATAAGAAAACATTCACATAAAAATTCGACATTCAACAACATTCATTCATATAACATAGGAATTAACATGGAAACCCATCTGGGAAAAACCACCAAGGTGCTCTTCATCTGGCATGATAAATATAGGCAGCACCTTGCATCCTGCAACTTGCAGACTGTTCTTAAGATATGTCTTTCTGACTCAATCTTCTTGCTCTCATGCTCTCTAGTTTATTCTCTATCTACTCCTATTGATCTGAACACAGCATGGATCGACTCTTCTACTTTACTAGCAATATGCACACACAGCTGCAAGATCCACGACTCAACAACCTTCTACTTCTACTAGACTCTCCTTTGCGTCGACCTTACATCTTTTACTCTCTAACAGTCTAGCTTGCTAAATCTATTGAATCTAATCGAATCTAATCTAACCTCATCTAACCCTTATACAGAGCGAGTTCCTTCTATTTATATCATTTACAAGACCAAGCAGGGTCGACTTAGTACTACTTAGTTATTACAGACTTAGGTAGCTACAAAATATCTCTGTTAGATTAAATGTCAGCCCATACCTAGATGTGAAAGTCCTATAATGGTTTAACCCCAGCCTTAACTAGCCGTAGAAACGTCTTTCATCTCATTTGTACTAGTCATAACTAGCCGTAAAACTGTCCTTCCATCTTCTGCTGGTTCATCCTTCTATAGTCTTCCTTAACTTCTATCTTTCCAGCATTAACTCTTCTACTTGGCTCTTCCATTGAATCTGGATGTGATTTTTCCTGTCGCACCAACCATTTCGTAGCTTCCTCTGCTCTGCACTTCCTTTCCATCTTTATCCTTCCTTTCTCCGTTGCGTGCATGTTTAATCTTTCTGCGCTGGTTCATTTTCTTCCTTCTTGACCTGCTTTTCCCTTATCACGTGTGCACTTTTCCTTATTTGTTTTCCCATCATATTATTCCTTGTGCAATTTTACCTGGAGCAACAGACCCCCAACACTCACACATGGCTCGTCCCGAGCCACTAAGAAAAATTGGATATGTCTGCAAAAAATGTGACTGCTCACGACTTAAGCCTCCAACCCAGGCTCTAGCCCAGAATACACGGGAGGACCAATCTTGTCCTAAAATTCCTTCACCATCTGTTACACTCTAGAAACTTCCACTATTACTTCCTCCACCTATGCGGTCAATTGCTCCACTCAGTCAGAACTGATATGTTCTGACGGGCCTGCCTTTAGCGACTACGCAATATGCTGAAGTTTTTGTTGCACAGGATGAATAAGGCCTATGAGCCGTGCTACTTCTGACTGGTGTGCCTCCACCTCCACTTCTCTAGTCCGCTCTTGGTCATGGAGAGCTTGGACTTCTTGCTGGAGCTAGATCTTATCCATATTCGTAACGTTTTGTTTAAATGGAAGCTTCTTCATCTCTTCTTTTTTCGTGCTAATATTCTCCTCACCTTACCGTGCATTTTCCTTAATCTTTTCTCTAGTCTCATCTTCAATAAGTGCTTCCCAAATCATGGAAATGGATTCAACTTCCTTAGTGCAGGTTTTTTCTCCTTTGCTTATTTTCCTAACAACCTTAGACGCTGCTCTGCTTCACTCTTCGAGCACCTCAGAAGGTGTGGTCAGTACCTTCCTCACTTGCAACTCCTCAACCTGCTTCTTCAGTTCCACTGCAATCCATGACAGCTGGGAAACCTTAGCAGCTGAATCTTCATATTCCTGGCCCACTTCTGGTGGGAACTCAACGATCGCACCATTAATGGATTCAGCTAGTGCAACGCGGCCTTACTCGTGTGCCACAATTTATTTTTCTTTTTCTTTCAGGATGGCCTTGCACTGCTTGGCCTTCCTTGGATGTTTCGTTGCCTGATATGCCACAACATTCTCCCGAAGTCGTATTTCATTTCTGACTTCCTGTTGTAGCTCGTAGACTTCACCCAATATGAGTTTGGAGAAGTTGATTTGCAGTGTGTCAAACTCTTGGAAAACATCATCAAACGCACCCATCCCCATCCCTGTCTCCATTGTGCGCCCATGGATTTGTACTTTGATTGGAGACACTAGCTCTGGTTTGACTATCAATACGTTGGGATCCAACCCCTAAGATTCAGCCTCGACAACGGATTTGACCTCCTTAATGGCCTCTTCGAGCTTATTGAGGTGCTGTGAAACTTGACCAGCCATATTTTCCTATTGCATATTGAGAACCTAGAGTATTTTCTTGGTGACCTTAGCTACATCATCTGCTGCACGAATATCCTCCTCTGTCAAGGCATCTGTGTTAGCCATTTTTCTAGCTTTTCTCTTTTTATGCTGCGACTCGCTCTATTGTTGCTGTTCTTTCTAGTGGTTATGGATGTCCTCGTTAGTATGTTTCTGTTCTCCATCGCTTCGATGGGAGACACCATCACTGCTATTATCATCTTTTCCTTCTTGCAACTAATTGTATTGACCGTCTCCTCCATCATTTCCTTGGCCATTATCTTGGCCATTTCCAGCATCACAGCCTGCACCGACATTTACACCTTGGTTAGTTGGTGGGTCTTCTTGGTTTTCTCCTTGAGCCAGTGGGTCGCACCATTCTTTAGGCCAGTCCTTGACAATTGTGTCCACATCATCATCAGTGATCATGAACCCTTCCTGGTGCGCTTGCTTGACTGGGTCGTTCTTTGGCTCCAAAATCATGTTATGTGCACCCACTTGTAAATTTATGAAGGCCGCGTATCTATGCACCATGTAAGTCCGGACTCTGTAGGATCACTTGATAACATCACGGAGCACCTGGGCATGTAGAAAAAACTCGACCTTATTATCCGTCTGGCAGATATTGTCTTTCTTATCTTCTCATAGGTTCTGATACTTTGCGCCAAGGAAAGGTAGTGGGACATCCATTGGTTCATAGTTGAGTGGGTTGGCCCACAAGGTGAACAAGATCAAGATGAGTAGATAGGAGTAGTGAAATTTGTATTTGGGATCCTCCTGCACCTGCGTTGCATTTTCTATCAGTTCATTTAGTAAGAACTGCAGTTAGTTGAAAGTCACACCTTGTGCGCATTGCTCTGCAAGTTGTACCTCTCCAGCAGTGCATTCATTTGGCCTCATCTTGCAAGACAGGATCCTTGTAAGGAACTACACGCTGGTGTCTTTGATAGGGGGGATCATGAATCCCCTACTCACACGGTGAAGATTATACTTCTACTTCTTCTTGGTGGTATCCTTGTTCTAGCACAAATATAACACGGGGTTGTTTCCTTTCTTCAGAAGTGCTATGATCGATGAGATAAGCTCGACGTCGACCGAGTATGGTTGATCAAGCCATTTCCACCCTCTATGGAAACATACCAGGAGCTATTGCACATATGTATTGGCCTGCAGGCTATGGCCAAAATGTGGCATGAACGACAAGTTCATCAATCCTGCTTGGTCAGAGCCAGTATTGCACTTCATCGGCTTTAGGACCTCGGTGCCAGTTGGCCCAATTTGAATCATGACCATGCCATTTTTCTTTCCAAACCCAGCTTCCAGTGAGTGTCAACATCCTCGAATCCCAACTTGGAAATATTTTGCATTATGTCGATTAGCATGGGTACGCGATTAGGGATCCGGGGTGCTACTAAAAATGTGTGCACTTTCATGGGAAGCGTCACTAGCTCCTCCTACGCTCTCCTCAACCGGACATAGGGCGAGAAGTTTTATTCTCCCTCCTCATCATCCGAGTCTCTATGGGGTGGGGATTCTTCCTCCAGCAAGTCCTTGTTGATGTAATTGTAACTTCAGAATGTATTCACTTGTATTTCTTATGTATTGTAACTCGATGTTTATTTTAGGATGTATTTGTAATGTACTTGAGTCATTTCATGCCCCGAGGTTCCTATCAGGAGTTTCTATAATGTAAAGAAGTCATCTCAAGTCAAGGTGGCTAACCCTCCTATTGTCTAAGGGTTAAAGTCTTTGCAGTTTCGGGGCACTAGGGTTATTAGACTCACCTAGTGAAGTCAGCCCTAGTTCGGTTTAGTCAAGTCAAGAATTAGTATAAATAGAGAGCTAGCCTCTCTATTTATCACACACTCACTCACACTCAATTGTAGCGCATAGCTGAGGAAGAGAAAGACACTGGGGCAAGGAAGAAAGAGGTTACTGCTGTCGGGAGATCATCTTACTATTTTTGGGTTTCACTTTTGGTGCTGATTCTATCTCTGAGGAAGTTGCGGGGTTTTCTCCATTTATGGTTTCCCTGAGGAAAAACAATGTGTTCATTGTCTCTTGTGTTTGATTGCTGTGCTTGTTATTCTCTCAGTTAGAGATCCTAATGAAATGCTAGCTTAATGTTAAAAAGTATAACATGGTATCAGAGCTAACTTGAGAAGAAGACACTATACAGCTGCAGGAACTAGGGATTCCTACTTTATGGATCTCTCTCCACAAATTTTAAGCAAAAGAAGGGTGGAATAACTCTCCTCCCTAGGGCGCATCTTTCTGTTGAAGCAGAATCCAATTCTGAGGTTTTTTAGTTTTGGACCCAACACTACTGACGGAAGTTAGGGATTTTCACAGAAGTGGAATTTTTCAGTGAGCCCAGGCCTGGATTGATATCCTCCCCAAAATCAAAGTTAGGAATCAAATTCAAAGCATTTGGTTAGATAAAAATCCAGAAAAGCAAAACCCTAATATGCTCCTGAACCAACACTGCAGGATTTCAGCTCCAAGTTCAGATCCGGCATCTTGACCTGGTAAGATCTAAATCTTTTGTATTTCCATTTGAGGTTCTTAGTTAAGATGTCTCATCATACCAATCTTGATGAAAATCTTGAGGGAGCTGATAAATTTCGAGCCTGGAAGCATAGGATCTCCCTGGTCCTAGAAGAAAATGAGTTGGACTCCTACATCCATGAGGAGGTTCTAGTTCCAGAGGGAGATGAGGCCAAGGCCTTAAATAAGAAGAAATTGGTAATGGAAAAGAGGATCATTGTTGATTTTATCAAGGATCACCTCATACCACAGGTGTCCTTCCTCAAGACACCTAAATCCATGTTTGATGCCATAACCAAATTGTTTGAAGGGAAGAACATCAATTGGAAGATGACTCTAAGGAACCAATTGAAGAATGTAAATATCCAAAATGAGGAGACCATCCAGTCATAATTCACAAGGGTCTCCCAGATCAAAGAACAGCTGGAAGCAGTAGATGAAGAAGTGGAGAATGCAGAAATTGTGATGACAACCTTGAATGGCCTCCCTAGGTCATGGGATTGTTTCATCCAAGGAATCTGTGCTAGGAAGAAGTTAGTCAAGTTCAGTAGACTATGGGAAGAATGTTCACAAGAAGAATCTCAAATAGCAGCTCGAGAAGAAAAGATGGGAAGTGAAGATCAATCTCTTAAAGTACACTCCAGGAAAGGAAGAAGGGAAAATCATCATCATCAAGGTAAGCATTCTCATCAGAAAAACAATCCTGTAAGAAGGGATCCATCCAAACTTAGATGTTATACATGTGATGAAATATGACACTTTTCTAGAAATTGTTCCATGATTAAGAATGGATCCAAGAAGAATAAGAACTCCAAAAGAAGACATCATGCTCACACTGCTGAGGATTATGATCCTCCCAGGAAGAGAGTAAAACAAGAAAGTAAAGACTCTTCAAGTGAAGATGAATATGTTCTGATCTCCGCTCTCACGGGAACTTTCACTCATGGAAGCAAATATTGGCTTATTGATAGTGGGGCTTCCAAACACATGGCAGGTTTCAAGGAATCCTTTGAGAAACTATCCAAACATAATTCACCCCATAAGGTGAAACTTGGGGATGACTACCAATATCCCATAAAAGGTAGTGGTGAATCCTCCTACAAGCTAGACGCCGAAAAGTCTATGAAAATGAAGGATGTCTTGTTTGTACCAGGACTAAAGAAGAATATTCTATCCATATCGACACTGGATGCAAAAGGCATGAGGGTTGCATTTGTAGATGGCCAAGTCCTCATGTGGTAAAAAAAAATACTATTGACGATGCAATAGTGATTGGAGAACAAGAAGGAGGATTATACAAATTGAAGGGCCATCCAGAACAAGCTTTGGTCCATGACTAAAAATAGAGCCAAATGAAATTTGGCATAGAAGGCTTGCACATGTGCATTATAGAGCACTACCACTTGCAATCAAAGCTGTTGAAGGTATTCCAGAAATTCAAGCAAAACATGAAGGGGTGTGCAAAGGATGTGCGAAAGGAAAGAATACAAAGAAGACATTTCCAAGTAGCGAGAGCAAGGAAAAAAGAATCTTGGAAATCATCCACTCCGGTGTATGAGGACCAATGTCATCAAGTTCACTAAGCGGGTATGTATACTATGTTTCTTTCATTGATGACTTTTCTAGGAAGACACGGATTTAATTCATGAAGAACAAAGATGAAGTTTTCAGCAAGTTCAAGAAATTCAAAGCCTTGATCGAGAACCACACATAAAAAGAAGATCAAGACCTTTCTATTAGATAATAGTGGAGAATTCACATCAAATGAATTCAAAGATTTATGCAAAGATTTAGGGATTAAGAGGGAGTTATCCACTACACATAATCCACAACTGAATGGGGTTGTAGAAAGGAATAATAGAACGATCATGGAAGCTGCAAGAGCAATGCTTCATGATCAAGATCTTCCCATGCATCTATGGGCAGAATCTGCCATAACAGTGGTGTATGTACAGAACCATACTCCACATAGAGTACTGGAGAACAAGACACATGAAGAAGTCTTTTTCGGAAAGAAACCAAAAGTTATCCATCTCAGAATATTCGGCCATCCAGTATACATACACATTCAAAAAGAAAAGAGGACAAAGTTAGATCCTTCAGGAAAGAAGGGTATATTTGTGGGATACTCTGAAAGCTCAAAGGCTTACAGAATATACTTCCTAGGATTCAAGAAGGTCGACATCAGCAGGGATGTAACATTTGATGAAGACACAACTTACAACAAATCCAGAAAGAGACATACTGTTTAATCTCACAGATCACATAAGGTTACCAGTAATACATACTACAACATACATAAATATAGAATAGAGACATGAGACAAGAACAGATAGGATTAAATAAATTATATTAATACAATGAGTTCATACAAAGTAGAGAACTGAACTGAGTTCTTGTTTGGCTCAGCAACCTAATATATACAATTTACAGAGGGTTACAAAATAACTACCAGTCGATTCGGTGAACCAACGTGACTTTAGATGGCCGACTTAATCTCTTTAGTTTAGTCAGCCGACCCACTTAGTCGGCTAATCGACTAAGTCAGCCCATGGAATTAGTCGAATGATCGACTAAGTCGTTCCTTGTTCAAGTCGACTTATCGACTTGCTCCTTCTAGATCTCCCCCACGAACAAAACGTTTCTTCGTCCCGAAGAAACAGAGAGGTACACAAAATTGGTTTGTTTGGTCTTTGAAAATTTTATTGTGGTGGATTGTGGAGATGGATGGTTGGTCTTTTCTATACACAGACCTCAATAATAGCTGGAGCTGTGATGGTGAGTTGATGTTGGAAATCTGTCCAACTCTGCAGAGCTTTTTGGATGTCGATAGTTAATGTGGTTAAACTGGACAAGACCGACATCTTCTCCGAGATGGGGACCTCTGCTATCTTTTCCATGTTGGGGCCCATGAACTGGTTTTGCTCTTCTGCAGTTTCGATGAGTCGGTGCTCTTCCAGCTTACTGAGCTGAAGTAGTCAGTCCTTCCTTCCCTGTTTGACATTGACATGGAGGATTTTGGCAATAGTAGGTGTCTGTTGTTGGAAGTGTAGAGGGACTACAACTTCTTGTCTGTAGACTAGTCGAAAGGGGTTTTGGTCAGTCGAACGTTTATAGGTTGTTTTGTATGCCCATAAGATTGTAGGTATTTTTTCATCCCAGTTGTCCTTGTCATCATTACATATTTTAGTTAACCCTTTTGTCAATGTTTTATTGAAAGCTTCAATCGCCCCATTCGACTGAGGATGATATGCTGCACTCCGTCGGTGGTCGATGTGGAATTGGTCGATCAATTTTTTGATAGTTTTATTGACAAAGTGTGTCCCTTGGTCACTAATCAATCTTAGTGGGCATCCAAATCTAGTGATGATATTTTCATTGATAAATTTAGTGGCTACCTCACTCGAACATGTATCGATGGGTTCAGCTTCTGCCCATTTAGTGACGTATTCTACTGCAGTGATAATATATCTTGCACCTGATATTTTTGCTGGGATAGGAAATGGTCCTATGAAGTCTATAGCCCAAATTTTGAATGTGAGACTGGGGTTTACTGATATCAAGGACATTTCTGTGCTCAGCAGAGGTCAACCAAGTCATTGACATTTGTCACATCGACTAACAAAACTTTTGCAGTCTCGGTGGAGTGTCGGCCACCATAATCCTGACTGTTGGATTTTCTTTGTAGTCGTGTCTGCTTGAAAATGCCCTCATGTAGGTCCATAGTGTGCTTCATGCATGATTTGGTCTCGTTCATGTTCGAGTGCACACCTTTTGAGGATGTCGTCTAATCCCATCTTGTATAAAAATCCATTGATGAGGCTGTATGGTGCATCCTTCATAGCTAATATTTGTTTCTTTTTGGTAGTCATACCTTCTGGTGCTTGACCATTTTCTAAGAACTGAGATATTTCCTCTAGTTCTACTGGCACTGCTTCTATGCAAAATAAATGTGCATCCGATATGTCGTCGTCGACTCCGGTCGGTTCCTCTCCTGTGTCTATTCGGGATAGATGGTAGGGCCCAACATTTAGCTTTCCTGGTCGGACAACGACTTCATACTCAAATTCTTGGAAGAGGAGTAGCCATCGACAAATCCTCCCATGATGGAGTGGTTTATTGACAAGGTACTTCAAGGCTTGATGGTCGGTATAGAATATGAAGGGATTGGCTAAAAGGTAATGTCAATACTTTTGGAGGGCAAAGACCATACCTAAGGCTTCTCTTTTTGTGGTCAAGTAGTTTCTTTCAGCCTTATTTAATTTCTGACTGCTATAAACTATAGGGTAATCCATCCCATCCTCTCCTGGTTGAGTTAGGATTTCTCCTATTGCTATTCCTGATGCATCGATATGCACATGGAATTTGATCGACTAGTTTGGAAATTTTAGAATGGGGCCTTCGACTAATTTTCTTTTCAATTTTTCGAAAGAGATGTGGCATTCCTCTGTCCACTTAAACTCTTGATCTTCCTTTAGTAGTTCTTCCAGAGGATAGGTCATATCTGAATAGTGTCTTATGAATTTTCTATAATATCCTGTATGGCCAAGTAACACCCTGACTTGTTTAGGGTTTACTGGCGGTTTCAACTCGAGGATAGTTTTAATCTTTGCAAAGTCGACCTTGATACCTTCCTTACAGACAATATGCCCTAATAGTATGCCTATGGGAGTCATAAATATACATTTCTTAATGTTCAGAGAGAGTTGAATCTGTCGACATCTCTCCAACATAAGTCTGAGCCATTTGCAGTGGTCTTTTAAGGTGGAGTATATCGTCCAGTCGTCGAAGTATACTGCCATGGTATTATATATGTATTCTTGGAATATCTTGACAACAATTCGAGAAAACACTACAGGTGCATTCTTTAAGCCAAAAGGCATAAATCTGTAAGCAAAGGAACCAAATTCACACACAAATGTTGTCTTCTTTTGATCCTCTTTAGCTATTGGTACTTGGTTATATCCTGAGAATCCATCTGTGAATGAATAGCATTCATTTCTTGCAATTTCATTCAAGATTTCATCTGCAGAAGGGGTTGGGAATGGGTCTGTCAGTGTTACTTTGTTGAGTTCCCAAAAGTCGATAAAAATTCTTAACCTTGTCGGGTCATGTTTCTTGGGCTGTACAACCATTGGAATTTCCCATTCTGACCGGTCGATAGGGTAAATGATCCCTGCTGCTAACATGTTATCAATTTCCTTTTTGACTATTTCTTTATACTTGTGAGCCAGTTTATAAGGTATTTTCTTAACAGGTCGAACGTCAGGTTTAGTATTAATTTTCATCTCTCCCATTTCTTGGACTAAGCCTTTTAGGTCTTTATAGTCCCTAGCAAAGACACCTTGGAACTCTTTTAAGAAGTTCACGATCTCTGTGGTCTGTTGTTCGTTCCAGTAGTCGCCAATTTTTGCTAATTTTGGTCGATGATCATTTGATATGTCGACTTCTTTAGTTTTTACTTTGGCATCTAGCCACTCTGGCGCTTTAGCTTCATTAATCGGCTGACTTCCTTCTTTGAACTGTGAGAATGTGGCAGGGAAGTCGGCTGCAGTCATTTTGTCAATATCTTGTTTGTCTGTTGTTGCGATTTTTAGGATGGATCGGATAGGTTTTGTTGTTTCGATGTGGTTAGATTTCCATCCGAAGCTCTTTCCTTCTGTGTTTTCATTTTCTAATTGTAAACGGGTCGACTGTGATTTTGACCATATTTGTAGATTATTACAGTCCTTTATCTATCGATGGTCTTGTAAGGGTTGATTTTCGGTCGGTTGGATGAATTGTTTAATTTGTTTTGCTATCTCAACCAGAGCTTCATTTTGTGGTAAGAAATCAAAGTATTTAATAAAATTATCCCTGAGTTTGTGCCATAAGAAGGTTTCACCTCTAGCTTCTTCCATCTTATACCACTTGTTGGGTAAGTCGGCTAGGGTTGAGGGGAACAAATGTGGCCAGGATCGCTCATCCTTGTATCCCAGTCTTCTCCACTCCTTTTCACAGGTTTTGATATGTTCTTCTGGGTCTTGTCCTTGGGTAAAAATAGGTATCTGAGCTTGTTGGGTTAATTTCTTTCCTCCGAACCTCTCGACAAAGTAAGTTGAAGCAGTTGTCCAGGTCTGTAGTTTCATCTGATGGGTATCCCACCATCTAGCTGCTTGACCTGTAAACGTTTCAACTAAGCTTTGAAGTTGGCCCTGTTCACCAATATTTTTAGATACTTGCTCAATATGCCCGACTGGTGATTCCCTCTCCTTATACCTTGGCAGTTGTGTAGAAATTAAGTTAGTTGGATGTAAGGTAGGGTGTTCCCTGATTTTATTTTCAAATTTTTTTGGGATAATGGATACTACGAAGCACTATCGAGTGGGTTTTTTCTATACTTTTTGTATAGTCCAACACCCTCTTGCTTGTGTTTCATAATTCTCAATCTCCCAGTTGTACAATTCAGCATCTGAGTTATAACCAACTGAGTCTTGGTTACCTAAGTTAAGTTCTCCATGGATGTTTGGTTTTGTGTAGTTTGCATCATTGTGGATTTGGTAAAGTTGTCTGATATCGACTTCTTCATCAATAGGTTCAATCCACGGCTCCCCTTGGGATGGATGAATGGGTACAATGACCTTTTGACCATTTCCTTTTAATTTGATGCATTCCTTGTCAGAAGATATGGATGCTTTCATATTTCGACCCCAAGGTCGACCGTCTAGTGCTGGGAAGGAGCTGAATCCTTCTTTTGGGTCAATAATTTCAAAATCAACCTTGGTCGAGATTCCCTTGATGGTCGTGTCGACGTTTTTCCAGAATCCAATGGGTTCAATTAGGCCTTGGTCGGCGAGTTTCAGGTATATGCCTGATTTGTAAAGTCGAGGTCTACCCATCTGTTCCCAAGTATCCCGAGTCATGATATTTACCTGTGAGCTAAAGTCGAGTACTACTTGTCAGATGTAGTAACCTTCGATTTCTAGGTCGATAAGTGGGTCGGCATCACTTTTGTCTTTTTGATTCAAGCTACAGATGTTTTTGGTTTGTTTTTCTGGGTTTTTTCCTTTTATTTCATGTAATAAGTCAATGAACTATGATACTAATTTGTCTGTTTGAACAAGTTGGATTAGTTGATTTATTGTGTTGGGTCGACTGTTATGGAGGTCTTCTTGTCATGCAATGTTTTGAAAAACATGTGTGGCTTCTTTATATGTTTGTTTCTCCTGCCGTGGGTTAGGATAGACGTTTGTTTCTTTAATCTTACTAATTTGAGGGTTATCAAGTCCTGTTTTTGTTCCTTGTCGAGTTACAATATGTAAATTTTTGGTGGTTATTACATCATTCTTTTGCACACAAGACAAGTCATTAACATTTTTCTTGGTATTAATTTTCTCTAACATAGTAGGGTAATCCTCTAACGAGTGATTGCCTACTCCATAGTGGGTACAGAATTTGAGATCATTCCTGTCCTTGTATGGATAGTCTGCATACCGGTGACCTTCTTTGTAACATGTGAAGCACTGGGTTGGTCGGTGTGGGCGTATGTCACGATTCCCAGGGAATCGACCTCTTCCTCCATAGCCTTGGCGTCGATTATCATACTGGTGCTCATACCACCGGCCGTCGTATCTTTGTCCATTCTGATCATTTGCTGGATTGTTTTGCTCATTATGTTGCGCTAATGCATTTGTTTGGTATACCGCATGATAGTTCTGTCGGTTCTTTAGGTTTAACTGACAGTCGGCAGTGATAAGACTTTTGGTTTCATAGATGGCGCACCAGGAAGCCTTGCCATTTTTCATGTTAAACGGACAGTATTTTGTAGTGTGATCTCCGTGTTCCTGGCAAATGTCGCAAAAGGATTTGGTCTGTACAAATCGAACGTCTTGTCGGCTATATTCTTGTCGACAGTTATCTTTCGAATGATCGGCCGTAAAGCATTTAGTACACCAGATCTCCTGATTCTTAAGGCTTAGTTCCTTCAAAGAATTTTGTATGTTCTCGAGCTGTTCTTCCAATCTATGGTCCGTGGGGTA
The DNA here is from genome assembly GCA_001517045.1 of Pseudotsuga menziesii. Taxonomy (NCBI): domain Eukaryota; kingdom Viridiplantae; phylum Streptophyta; class Pinopsida; order Pinales; family Pinaceae; genus Pseudotsuga; species Pseudotsuga menziesii. The sequence continues at coordinate 319,539 of LPNX010570948.1, forward strand.
AGCAGGTATGTCTTCATCCATATCCACCTGAAGAGATTTTGTTAGCGCATCCTCATACGTTTTGAACGTCTCCAGATTGATGTGGCGGCGTACTTTCTGCGATAGTCCTGTAAGAAACCATTGGATTAGTAGCTGTTCATCAATAACATAATACAACTAGCTTAGTAGGTCTTTCCAGCATTTATCATAGCCGCGGACGGTCTCCCCTGGCTTTTGTGATGTGGTTTTAAGCTTCTTTGCGGCCAAGTGCTTAGCGTTTGGAGTTTTAAAAAATGACAAAAATTGTGCTTTAATCTCATCTTTTGTCGCTCTGGGTTGTCTTTCCGAAAAGGTCATGTACCATGTCAATGCCCTTTTCCTTAAGGCCCTTGTGAACTATTCCATTTGTTGATCTTCATTTGTAACTTGGTTGGCTTCCCAGGTTGACTCGTAGACGAACCAATGTCGTCTGAGGTCTTCATCTCCCTCATAAAGAGGAATGTGAGCCGATCTGTGACCCATGTCTGAATCACTATCACTGCTCTTAGAAGGTTGCGGCGGTGGGGGTGGGGGTGTTGATGAGGGTGGTGGGGTTATTACGGTATTCGTTCCTGTGGAATTTTGATCGACGGAACTTCCATTTTTGTCGGTTGTCGAGTCTTCGTCAACTTGCAGTCGGTTGATGTCGAATTTTGCTGTTGATGGTCTACTGCAACTATTTGTTCGCAGGTATGATTGTTTGATTTCTACTAAAGCTGTATTTGGCGGGGGGGGGGGG